>FXXK01000030.1:193113-417562 GCA_900184695.1 Betula pendula | reverse complement strand
AACGGTAAAAACAAATGGAAGGGGGGTCTTCTGATAGAAATTAGAAATTCGATGAGTGAAACTGAGAAAAATCAAAATATGGGGGGTTCTTCAAATCGCGTGAAAATTTATGGAGTTTTGTGAAGTTTCCCCTTAAATTTATGAAACCAAGCTATTTTTTGCTTCTATATTCAAGCTATTTTTTGAATAAAATAATAGTAAAGGAAGGAAAAGTACTACTCTAAATCTAGGGATGCAAAAGTGCTACAAAACTAACTTTTTACTTTTTTACTCAAATATACTATGTAGCTTCATTTATTTTTTTCCTATACCATTTAAATATTTTTTTAAAGTAATGTTAGGGAAAAGAGAAGAAAGAAAAAGTTTTTTTTTTTAATAAAATAAGAATAAGGGAACCTAAAGTGCTTCCTTAAGTATTGGGTAGCACTATAACTTTCCCTTAGTTTAGGAAAGGAAAATCTACAGCAGATGGGTTTTTGAAAATTTTTCTTAAATTTAAAGCATGAGCAGCAAACTTCTTAAATCACATTTTTTTCCCTAAATATAAAGAAAACCCTTAAAAGGTCCTATAGGTTCCCTAACACAAAAAAACCAAAAGTGTTACTCTTAAGTTTAAGTAGCAGTCATAAAAAACTCATAAAAAACATTAACAAATAACTTTTTTTCGCAAAAGACTCTTAAAAGACTCCAAAATTTTTTCACCTTACGTCATATCGAAACATTTTTCCAATCAAAAAATCAAATAAAAAAAAAAAGCCACCATGCGAGTTTAATAATGAGGAAAGCCATAAAAGGGAATGATATAGGTGGGTGTGATTAAAAAGTAACAAAAGGTAAGTTTCGCCGCTTACCATTGATGCTATTAGAAGTTGTATAAGTCAAAAATGATGGCTTTGAATATATTTTTTTTGTAGTTAAAAATGGTGGCTTAGAATTGAAAGAGAATAAATTTGAAAGCGGCACATTAATATATAAACAAACTAAAAAGAAGACTTCGCCTTATATACCTCTCTTTCATTCTCTCTCATTTGCGCATTCCTCCACCGCATCTACCTTTCCCAACTTGCTTCCGGCAGATTCATGAAGTGTGCCGGGAAAGGGATATAATATGATCATTTAGCGTCCCAGGTACGCTATGAACTTTATTACCCTTTGTTTGTGAATGCGGTTCGTAGTGTCAATGTTAAAGTGTATCCACATCTTTCATACTCATGAAAGAATAGCTTCTAGCTGCGATAACATGTCTCAAGTGATTCTGGACAATAATACTCCATGGGTGGAAGCCAGATTGCATTGAAACAATTTCTTATTGTGCTTTTTTAAAGTAAATTAAGATGTGGCTCTTGATTCCGTCCACAAACGTTTGGGGGTCAGTGTTATTGTCCGAAATCACTTGGGGCTGGTCATCGCAGCTCGAAGCCATACTGTTAATTTTTTGAAGAAACCAGTAGTAGCAGAAGCATTGGCAGCCCTGCAAATAGCATAATTTAGTCATGATCTGGGTTTACCAAGCATTATTTTAGAAGGTGACTCACTGCTAGTTGTCAATGCGATCAATGATACAAGCCTTAATTGGAGCAGATATAGACAAATTATAGACAATATCAAATAGTCCTTTGGAGATTACGGAGTTGGCAAATTTGTCATACCAAGAGAGAGAATAATTGTAGGGCTTGCAAAGGATGCGTTATAATGTCATAGATGAGATTTGAATGAAAGATATTCATTTTTGTATCTTTGATATTGTAACATCGGACCAACATGTTCTGTTATCATAGAGCTTTGTAGTTCTCTTTTTTCTGATATTGTGAAAGGAAAGGTTACCAATTTTTCAAAAAAAAAAAAAGAAAAAGAAAAGATTCCATTCACTTTTTGTCGGGCAATAAATGTGAGTCTCTTTATAAATCTCACTTATTCTAGTAGGTAGACAAACTGCTCAAAACCTGCTCGAATAGATGTAACCAATCAAAGAAAATTATATTTCATTTGTTGTCTAGACTACTAACAATCCATACAATAAATTGCTAGAGATCTCTATATTTCATACTCTACATGCCCAATTCAAATATTTCTCAATTATATGTTTGAGAAGAATATTTGGTGCAATTTTTTGTAAAGCAATGACGATGCAATCTACTACCAAGTTGAAGTAACTTGGTCATTCTCATTAGAAATGTTATAAAATCACATACATTTCCTGGCATTTCAGTTAAATTCAGGTTTAGAATATGATCTTTGGTGTACCATATAATAAGCCCCTATGTAGCATGCCTTCCTTGGTTATTAAACCGGATCACCTTTGATACGGCCTTAAGCCAAGCCCATTGGTAATAAAAACTTACAAGTTGGGCGGACATTATCTATGTCAAGCTGACCAAGCTTGAGCTAATTCTGGCTGGTAGAACCAAACTTAATTAAGCTAGTGAGATTGGACTTATCATAAATAAACAGGTGCATGGGGGCATCAAGAGGAGTTGCATTCACAATATTATATCCCTTGCTACCTAAATTATTGGCATTCTGTTATAATCTGAGAATGACAAAAGCATGAGCTAAGAGAGTGGCGCTTCATAATCAAATTGTTTTAAGCATCAAACCTCTCCCTCAATCAATTATGCACGAAAACATTCTATAAAAGGATACGGTTATATACATATTTTTTGGTATTTTAATTGAAAGCCAACTATATAAGAGGAGTACACAAAGATCATTCGACATTTTACTTACATAACATGGTTCCGCTGGTCAGGAACATTATCTTAGGCCCCGTTTGGATAAAACACACTTATTATTAAAAGAACTTTTGAAAAAAAAAAAGTTCACAATCGCCGAGAGCATTGTAGGAGTATTATTTCAAATCTATATTCCTTCGAATTGCCCCACAAGTTGATCACTTGCAGCTTGGAAGCGGCGAGCCGCACAAGCAGCGGTTGTGAAAATACGACGAGTTGTCGAAGCTCTGCAGCTTACCACCCACCGGAATCTGACCACAAAGCCTATTATAACTCACATTCAAGAACTGCAAATTCAGTGCGGTCATCTCCACTGGAATGCTCCCCGTGATCTTGTTGTGGTTAAGATCCAACGACGTCAAGCTCTTGGGGAACTTCACCTTGGACAGATCGAACTGGAGCAAGTTCCTTGACAGATCCACAATCTGCGTGGTCTTGTTCGAGCCAAAAACTACGGACGCGTCGCCTTCGAGCTTGTTGCGCGACAGGTCTATGACGGTGAAGTCCATGTTGGCGAACGAGGCTGGGATTTTCCCAGATAGTTGGTTGTGAGAGAGGTACAAATACAGTCCCTTGGGAAATTTCCCAAAAGATTCTGGGATTGGTCCGGTGAGTTTGTTGCGGTCCAAACGAAGCCCACCGACGTTGGGAAGCAGTGAGAGTGAGGGTGGGATAGAGCCGGACAGGTCGTTGAAGGAGAGATCTAAGGAGGTGAGGTTCTTGAGCTTGCTGAGGAAGTCAGGGACAGGGCCAGAGAGATTGGTCCAGCTGAGGCTCAGGAAATTGAGGTTTTTTAGCTTGACAATGGCGGGTTGGATAGGGCCAGTGAGGTTTGTGAGCTTGTGGAATTCGAGAGTTGTGAGGTAAGGGAGGTCACCGACCTCGGCGGGGATTTGGCCTGAGATGTTGCCTGAGAAGATGGTGAGGGAGTTGATGCGGTGGGAGGTGGGGTCGCATGTGACGACGTACCAGTCGCAGCAGTCGGTGGCTGGGTTCCAGGAGGCGAGATGATAGGGGTTGTTGAGGGCTGCTTTGATTTGGAGCAAGACTTTTTTATCTTGCGGATTGCAGAGCTCGGAGTGGACAGAGTAGAAGAGAAGGGTGAAAATGCAGAGGAGGAGGGAGAGGAGACGGGTGGCCATGTTTTGGTATTTTGGAAGAGATTGGCGCTGTGAAATTTGATGCAGATTTAAGTGTGATTTATAGGGTGTGGGCCGTGTGGCGGTCCAATTGGGATTTCCAGCCATTATCAATTCAATTGTTTGCAATTTAGACTTAGTGTCGTGGAGCCACGTGCTCAAATAAATTGCGAATTGTCCTGATTAGTTGCTCGGATAGGTTAGTCCTACAATCTCATTTGAAGTCTCTCAAATTATTAGCAACTCTAATAAATAATTTGGGTGAATGCTTATCCGTGGCTGCATGTCTATGCTTTTGAGGTCGAAGGCCTAACAAAATTTTAGTTCAAACCACAATCCATTCAAACAAAGTCAAACATTGCTAGATCTGAGCAAAATCTGACAGGCTTTTAGATCACTTTATCTAAACAGGTCAAATGTCTCACGTATGTGCAAGTGTTAATTAAAATAATGTTATCGAATATCTTTTTATTTTATTTTTATTATTTTAAAATTAATTTAATTTTTAAAAATATTATTAGATCAAAATTTAATAATAATTCATCTTAAATTAAATAATACTTTTAAAAATTTACATTAAATTTAAAATAATAATCGTTAAAACATTACCACTGGTCCAAGCGACTTTTGCCGCTTGCTTTTCGAATTGGTTGCCGTGGCCCGTGGAGACAACCTCTTCTCAATAAATGGGAAGGCAGCTTTGGATGATTACGGAAAACACCTTTGGCGGTATTATGGATCCTAAGACGACAGCTTTTTTCAAATAGAAGATTGCGTGCCAAATATAAAGCATTAAGATATTTTGCTTGTTTGCTATACCTTTCCTTTTTGTTTTTTTTTTTCTCTGAGTATTGTCGGTAGACCTTTTAAATCTCATTCTCTTTTATAAGAGTATTAGGGCGGTTTTTCTTAATTTTTTTTTTAAAAAAAAATTTAAGAAACCAAATGATTTTTTGAATAAAATAATAGTAAAGGAAGATAAAGTACTACTCTAGATTTAGAAAAGCAAAAGTGCTATCAAGCTACCTTTTTGCTTTTTTATTCAAATATATTTCATAACTTCCTTTTTTCTTTTCCTATGTCATGTAAATATTTTTTTAAAGTAATACTAAGAAAAATTGAAGAAATAAATTTTTTTTTTAATAAAATAAGAATAAGGAAAGTTAAAGTGCTTCCCTAAATATTAGATAGCGCTATAACTTTCCTTTGGTTTAGGGAAGGAAAATCTATGGCAGATGAATTTTTAAAAATTTTTCTTACATTTAAAGCATCAGCAGCAAACTCCTTAAATTACATTATTTTCCCTAAATATAAGAAAAACTTGTAAAATGCCCCATGAGATTTCCTAACTCAAAAAAACCAAAAATACTCCTCTAAATTTAATATAGCACTCATAAAAAACTCATAAAAACATTAACAAGTAACTTTCTTTGCAAAATAAAAGAATGGCTATTCCATAGGAATAGTCATTCTATTCCAGGGGTGTATTCCGCAAACCAAACGGGACCTTAAAAAACTCAATACCTTTTTTTTTTCACTTTTGTGGTATCGAAACATTTTTTCGATCAAAACACAAAAAAGAAAAGAAAAGAAAAACATTTTATCAAACATCATTGCGAGTGTAATAATTAATGAGGAAAGCCATAAAAGGCAATGACTGGGGGTGATTAAAGAGTAACAAAAGGTAAGTTTCGCCGCTTAGCATTCATGCTATTGCTATTAGAAGTTGTATAAGTCAAAAATGATGGCTTTGATTTATTTATTTATTTTTTTTTTTCTGGAGTTAAAAACGGTGGCTTAGAATTGAAAGAGAATAAATTTGAAAGCGGCACATTACTATATAAACTAGGGAAAAATGCAAAATTAGTCCATGTGGTTTACCTCATTTACAATTAGCTCCCTGTGGTATCAACATGAACTCAAAGGTCCCTGGGGTTTGTCAAAAAAACAATTTACTCACTGAAATCAAATTCCGTTAATTAACTTAACAGATTCCGTTAGTGTGCCACGTCACACCTAATAAAATTGTACAATTTATTGTTTTAAAAATAATTATAAAATTTAACCTTAAATAGATTCACATAATGACCGATCAAAAACATGACTATTTCACGTTTGTTATGGTGCTTTTAAAACACATTAACAAATGTAAAGTTGTTATTGTTATGGTGCCTTGTTTTAAGAAGTTTTAACTCTATTGAGAACTAATTACGAGTGAAAATTTTATTTTATTCCAAACTATATTATAAGATTGAATGTGGTTTCAAAAAATAATGACATAAATTTGCACTGTATTCCACGAAACATTATATCACATACGAGTATATTGGATTTGACGTGGCACACTAACGAAATCTGTTAAGTTAATTAATAGAATTTGACTTCAGGGAGTAAATTGTTTTTTTGACAAACCCCAGGAACCTTTGAGTTCATGTTGATACCACAGGGAGCTAATTGTAAATGAGGTAAACCACATGGACTGATTTTGCATTTTTCCCTATAAACTATAAAGAAGACTTGGCCTTATATACCTCTCTTTCGTTCTCTCTCATTTGCGCATACCTCCACCGCATCGACCTTTACCAAGTTGCTTCCCGCAGATTCATGAAGTGTGCCGGGAAAAGGGATATAAGATATGTTTGAGTGATCCTAGGTACGCAATGATCTTTCTTACCCTTTGTTTCTGAATACGGTTTTTTTGTGTCAATGTTTAAGTGTATCCACATCTTTCACACTCATTCAAGAAATTATTTCAAATTATTTTATGTCCGGTAGTAAATGTGAAAAAGCTTTCATAAAGCTCACTTATTTTAGCATGTGGACAAATTGCTCAAAACTTAATCGAATAAATGGAATTAATAAAAAATATTCTCTTTTTTTTATTGTCTGGATTGCTAACAATCCATACAATAAAATTGACAAGAATCCCTATATTTCATACATGCCGGATTCAAATATTTCTCAATTATCTGTTTGAGAAGAATATTTGGTGCAATTTCTAGTAAAGCAATGATGACCCCATCTACCACCAAGTTGAAGTAACTTGGTCATTCTCATTACAAATCTTATAAACCCACATACATTTCTTGGCATTTTTGTTAAATTCAGGTTTACAATATGATTTTTGGTGTACCATATAATAAGCTCCTTTTGTAGCATGCCTTCTTTGGTTATTAAATCGGATCACCTTTGATACGGCCTTAAGCCAAGTCTATTGGTAATAAAAACTTATAAACTGGGCAGACATTATCTATGTCAGGCCGGCCAAGCTTGAGCTAATTCTGGCCGGTTGAACCTAACTTGATTAAGCTAGCCAGATTTGATTTATCATAAATAAGCAAGCGTAGGGGGTATCAAGATGAGTTATATCCACAGTATCATATCCCTTGCCACCTGGATTACTGGCATTCCGTTATAACTAGAGATTGGCTTTTATTTGAGGAGAAAAATTCATTTTTTTCAAATTTAGAGAGTTAATCTTAAAAATAACAAAACATCAAACTCTTTACATTTTTCTCTACTTTAGTTAAACATTATTTTTTATTAGTTTGAACCAATAAGAGAGATAGAATATGCATGCTAAAAGAACCAAAGGAAAGAGAGAGAGAGAGAGAGAGAAAATAACATTAAAAAAATGAGTAGGGAGTGGATTTTGACTCTTCACATGTGAGGAGGTTTTTGACAAAATTAAATATAGAGAGGGGAGTAAAGAGATTGATGGAGGGTGTTTTTCTTGCAAATTAACTAAAATTTAATTAAAAATAATATTTGAGGAGCCCATTATAAATGCTCTTATAGACATTGTCGATTCGAGGCCCGATGTGCGATCAATTAACTTTTTTTAATCTTTGTAAGTTTCACATCTCCCAAACAACTTTAAGCCACATTGTGGCTTGATTGCGCTTCTCAATTAATTAGATAAATATAGCCCTTTTTGCTTCAATCTCAAAAACAAATTCTAGAACTATCCGTGTATCGATATTATTTCAATTACCTTCATTCGTTCTCTAACCCTATACTTACATTTCTTCTAGTAGGTTGCCAATTTTCTTCTTCATAGGTTGGTTGGTTTGGAATGTGGTGTATTACTGTCTTTTACTAGCAAAACATTTCTAATATAATTAATGTTATTTAGTAGACAATTATATATCAGCAATCGGATTAACACTTATAAAAGAAACAAAAAAAAAATTAAATATTAATTTTTACTGTCACATTATCATTATTATATTACAATTATATAACAATTTATTAAATTGTTCTAATATTTCAGCTGCGTTTTATCATTGATTTGTGATGTTAACTGGTAACAAGAATTGCAGGTCAATTCAAGGACGATAAGACTTAAGAGTGTTTTTAGACCAAGCATGCGGCGTTATCACAAACTGATCTCAAGGTGGACTGGCTTCCACATTCAACTCTCGGCAATTGTTTATCAAATATTGGCCAATTAGTCAATGACTTTGTAAATAAAATAAATAAATAAATAAATAAAAATAAAAATAAAAACCGAAATATTCTTGCTTGGCTTATCTGTAATGGGATGTCTTTGTTTAGTGTCAAAGAAAATGGAAATATACTATCGAACGAACCGTAGAGAAGGGGTTTCCTAAACCATAAACCGTTGCTTTCAGCTTCTATTTTTGTCTTGTGCGCACGTGATGTAATTAAAAAAGCGTAATAACCCAGTTTGTGTCCAGACTCCAGCATATGAATAATACGGATAGATAAATAAATGCTTCTTGTTGTTTGTCCTTTTTCCTTTTTTTTTTTTTTTTTTTTTTTTTTAATTTGTATTTGTGGAGTCTATCTTGATTTATATATGTAAAGATGGATAAAAAAAAAAAAAAGATTGACAACAAGCATTACTCATACGGGTTATAGTACATGTAGCTTTTAAAATTATCACTTGATCAAAATTTAATAATAATCTATCACAAATTAAATAATAATTTTAAAAATTACATTAATTTTGACATATATATATGTTCTGCCCATATGGGCTTTTACATGATTTTGATCCATTAATTTGCTTCTTTCATTTCTTTTCTAAAAAAAGAAAAAGAAGAAAGAATTGATGATCATTTGCCTTGTTAGAATACATGGAGAATATTCCATATATTTCATATTAGGTCAATATGAAAATAATCTCTTTTTTTTTTTTTTTTTTTTGAAGGGGGAAACTTCCAATTTCTATTGATGATAATTTTTTAGCAAAAAAGCTCATACAATCAAAAGCTTAAGCAAAAAATAAAAAGCAAAAAGTAAAAAGCAAAAAGCTTCGACAAACATAGCCCAAGGTTATGAACTTACAAGTTACCTATGACCTAATCAACCGCACACCTATGTATAATTCTGATTATAGATCAAATTTGTAACAAACAAACAAATTCAAAGACATATGAAGTTCAAGTCACAACACAATTATTAAACAGCTATGAGAAATAGTCTCTCACACCGAACTATACCTCATCGACCCAAAAGGTTAGGAGACTAAAACAGAAAATAAAATACACAAAGCAGATCCACCGACGCGGCTTGTGGTAGAAGGAGGTAGGGGAGCCCAGTAACCCGGTGGAAGGGCGTGTGAGATGATGGAGCTCTTCAAAATTTACAGATCTAATTTTGAAAAAATCAAATCCAAAAACTTTAAAAAAAAAAATAGATCCGGAGCTGTGAGCGAACAGAGGAGGTGCAACCCGGCCAACAAGTTGTGGAGGGAGAGTCGGTGAAGCTGCAGTGCAAGGGTAAAGCTATCGAAGAAGTGGATAAAGCCTCCACAAATAAGAATAGGGCCGCCAAAAAGGCGATTAGTGTCTCTAAAGAAGCGAAAAGGAGAGGAGGAAGAGAGAGGGAGGGAGTAGAGGGAGCAGAAGGAAGGGAGGTGGGGGGAGGAGGGAGGTTTAGATCGCTTCCTCCTCCCATGGCAGCCATGAATTTTCTTTTCGTTCTGGAGAGAAAAAAGAGGTTTTTGAGAAGATATTTATTAGAGTTTTGGGTACAATTCAACCCTTAAATAGAGAATAACCTAATATAGAATATATGGATAAATTCTAACTTGCTTGGTGTTATTTTCTTCCATTTGTACTTGCATTTTTCATTCTAATGGTATTTTAGTTCACTCTAGAATGTGCTAATTCTAGAGTAACTATAGGTCTTCATTGCTTCCTAAGAACATTTGTCAAAAACTCTTTTAACACTTTAGAAATGAGACAAAATAAGTTCAAAAGATTGAGCCTTAAAGTTTAATTTTTCGTATTTTTTGCCTTCATAATTTTCTATTTATTCCATACTTTTTCCAACATAGGCTACCTTCTTTGTGACTTGATCACAAAGCCACAACTCATTCGGTCTCATATTAGACGAGCTGCGTCTGATTTCATATTCAATGTGGTGGCTGATTGTAATACCAAATGATACTAATTTCAAATAGAATTCACTTTTAAAAATTGACTTGCAGACTGAGTGTGTCCAAAAACTTATATATATATAATTAAGATTACACTTAACCCATATTTTTAAGATTTGAGATTGTAACAACTCAAGACTTTAGAAGTTTTAACTTTTGAAAATAAGGGACAGAAAAAGATGCGGAATATGTGACAATACTACTACAATTAAGAATCAAAATTATAAGAGTAATTCTATATATATACAATATTTTTATCTCACAATTATCCAATAATGCTGATGTGGCAGTCCCAACTAATCTTTGGTGTGTGTATATATATATATATATATATGTTATGATGTCACCTATCAAGCATAGATTTTTACAAAATAAGAAATGTTAGATATTATAATTTTATCCAGCATTCATCCAATAAAACTAACGTGACAATCTTAACTAATCATTGGATTAATCATTATTAAATAATAATAATAAAAATAAAAAATTAATAATTAATTAAAATGTTATATCAATATTATAAAATAATTATAAAATAAAAATATAGTATCTAACATTACTCATACAAATAAACCTTGGGCATAGGGCCAGTGAGGTTTGTGAGCTTGTGGAATTCGAGAGTGTGAGAGTAAGGGAGGTCACCGACCTCGGCGGGGATTTGGCCTGAGATGTTGCCGGAGAAGATGGTGAGGGAGTTGATGCGGTGGGAGGTGGGGTCGCATGTGACGACGTACCAGTCGCAGCAGTCGGTGGCTGGGTTCCAGGAGGCGAGATGATAGGGGTTGTTGAGGGCTGCTTTGATTTGGAGCAAGACTTTTTATCTTGCGGATTGCAGAGCTCGGAGTGGACAGAGTAGAAGAGAAGGGTGAAAATGCAGAGCAGGAGGAAAGGAGACGCGGTGGCCATGTTTTGGTATTTTGGAAAGAGATTGGCGCTGTGAAATTTGATGCAGATTTAAGTGTGATTTATAGGGTGTGGGCCGCTGTGGCGGTCCAATTGGGATTTCCAGCCATTATCAATTCAATTGTTTGCAATTTAGACTTAGTGTCGTGGAGCACGTGCTCAAATAAATTGCGAATTCCTGATTAGTTGCTCGGACAGGTTAGTCCAATAATCTATTTGAAGTCTCTCAAATTATTAGCAACTCTAATAAATAATTTGGGTGAATGCTTATCCGTGCTGGCTGTCTATGCTTTTGAGGCTACAAGGCCTAACAAAATTTTAGTTCAAACCACAATCCATTCAAACAAAGTCAAACATTGCTAGATCTGAGCAAAATCTGACAGGCTTTTAGATCACTTTATCTAAACAGGTCAAATGTCTCACGTATGTGCAAGTGTTAATTAAAATAATGTTATCGAATATCTTTTTATTTATTTTATTATTTAAAATTAATTAATTTTTAAAATATTATTAGATCAAAATTAATAATAATTCATCTTAAATTAAATAATACTTTTAAAATTTACATTAAATTTAAAATAATAATCGTTAAAACATTACACGGGTCCAAGCGACTTTTGCCGCTTGCTTTTCGAATTGGTTGCCGTGGCCATGGAGACAACCTCTTCTCAATAAATGGGAAGGCAGCTTTGGATGATTACGAAAACACCTTGGCGGTATTTGGATCTAAGACGACAGCTTTTTTCAAATAGGAAGATTGCGTGCCAAAATATAAAGCATTAAAGATATTTTGCTTGTTTGCTATACCTTTCCTTTTTTGTTTTTTTTTTTTCTCTGAGTATTGTTCGGTAGACCTTTTAAATCTCATTCTCTTTATAAGAGTATTAGGCGGTTTCTTAATTTTTTTTTAAAAAAAATTAAGAACCAAATGATTTTTTGATAAAGATAATAGTAAAGGAAGATAAAGTAGCTACTCTAGATTTAGAAAGCAAAAGTGCTATCAAGCTACCTTTTGCTTTTTATTCAAATATATTTCATAACTTCCTTTTCTTTTCCTATGTCATGTAAATATTTTTTTAAAGTAATACTAAGAAAAATGTGAAAAATAATTTTTTTTTAATAAAATAAGAATAAGGAAAGTTAAAAGTGCTTCCCTAAATATTAGATGCGCGTATAACTTTCCTTTGGTTTAGGGAAGGAAAATCTATGGCAGATGAATTTTAAAAATTTTTCTTACATTTAAAGCATCAGCAGCAAACTCCTTAAATTACATTATTTTCCCTAAATATAAGAAAAACTTGTAAAATGCCCATGAGATTTCCTAACTCAAAAAAACCAAAAATACTCCTCTAAATTTAATATAGCACTCATAAAAAACTCATAAAAACATTAACAAGTAACTTTCTTTGCAAATAAAAGAATGGCTATTCCATAGGAATAGTCATTCTATTCCAGGGGTGTATTCCGAAACCAAACGGGACCTTAAAAAACTCAATACCTTTTTTTTTCACTTTTGTTGGTATCGAAACATTTTTTCGATCAAAACACAAAAAAGAAAAGAAAGAAAAAACAATTTTATCAAACATCATTGCGAGTGTAATAATTAATGGAGGAGCCATAAAAGGCAATGACTGGGGGTGATTAAAGAGCTAACAAAAGGTAAGTTTCGCCGCTTAGCATTCATGCTATTGCTATTAGAAGTGTATAAGTCAAAAATGGATGGCTTTGATTTATTTATTTATTTTTTTTTTTTGGAGTTAAAACGGGTGGCTTAGAATTGAAAGAGAATAAATTTGAAACGGCACATTACTATATAACTTTAGGGAAAAATGCAAAATTAGTCCATGTGGTTTACCTCATTTACAATTAGCTCCGTGTGGTATCAACATGAACTCAAAGGTCCCTGGGGTTTGGTCAAAAAAACAATTTACTCACTGAAATCAAATTCCGTTAATTAACTTAACAGATTCCGTTAGTGTGCCACGTCACACCTAATAAAATTGTACAATTTATTGTTTTAAAAATAATTATAAAATTTAACCTTAAATAGATTCACATAATGACCGATCAAAAACATGACTATTTCACGTTTGTTATGGTGCTTGTTAAACACATTAACAAATGTAAAGTTGTTATTGTTATGGTGCCTTTTTTAAGAAGTTTTAACTCTATTGAGAACTAATTACGGTGAAAATTTTATTTTATTCCAAACTATATTATAAGATTGAATGTGGTTTCCAAAAATAATGACAAAATTTGCACTGTATTCCACGAAACATTCATTCACATACGAGTATTTGGAGTTTGACGTGGCACACTAACGAAATCTGTTAAGTTAATTAATAGAATTTGACTTCAGGGGAGTTAAATTGTTTTTTTGACAAACCCCAGGAACCTTTGAGTTCATGTTGATACCACAGGGAGCTAATGTAAAGTGAGTAAACCACATGGACTGTTTTGCATTTTTCCCTATAAACTATAAAGAAGACTTGGCCTTATATACCTCTCTTTCGTTCTCTCTCATTTGCGCATACTCCACCGCATCGACCTTTACCAAGTTGCTTCCCGCAGATTCATGAAGTGTGCGGGAAAAGGGATATAAGATATGTTTGAGTGATCCTAGGTACGCAATGATCTTTCTTTACCCTTTGTTTCTGAATACGGTTTTTTGTTGTCAATGTTTAAGTGTATCCACATCTTTCACACTCATTCAAGAAATTATTTCAAATTATTTTATGTCCGGTAGTAAATGTGAAAAAGCTGTTCATAAAGCTCACTTATTTTAGCATGTGGACAAATTGCTCAAAACTTAATCGAATAAATGGAATTAATAAAAAATATTCTCTTTTTTTTATTTGTCTGGATTGCTAACAATCCATACAATAAAATTGACAAGAATCCCTATATTTCATACATGCCGGATTCAAATATTTCTCAATTATCTGTTTGAGAAATATTTGGTGCAATTTCTAGTAAAGCAATGATGACCCATCTACACCAAGTTGAAGTAACTTGGTCATTCTCATTACAAATCTTATAAAACCACATACATTTCTTGGCATTTTTGTTAAATTCAGGTTTACAATATGATTTTGGTGGTACCATATAATAAGCTCCTTTTGTGCATGCCTTCTTTGGTTATTAAATCGGATCACTTTGATACGGCCTTAAGCCAAGTCTATTGGTAATAAAAACTTATAAACTGGGCAGACATTATCTATGTCAGGCCGGCCAACTTGAGCTAATTCTGGCCGGTTGAACCTAACTTGATTAAGCTAGCCAGATTTGATTTATCATAAATAAGCAAGCGGTAGGGGGTATCAAGATGAGTTATATCCACAGTATCATATCCCTTGCCACCTGGATTACTGGCATTCCGTTATAACTAGAGATTGGCTTTTATTTGAGGAGAAAAATTCATTTTTTCAAATTTAGAGAGTTAATCTTAAAAATAACAAAACATCAAAACTCTTTACATTTTCTCTACTTTAGTTAAACATTATTTTTTATTAGTTTGAACCAATAAGGAGAGATAGAATATGCATGCTAAAAGAACCAAAGGAAAGAGAGAGAGAGAGAGAGAAGAAAAATAACATTAAAAAATGAGTAGGGAGTGGATTTTGACTCTTTCACATGTGAGGAGGTTTTTGACAAATTAAATATAGAGAGGGGAGTAAAGAGATTGATGGAGGGTGTTTTTCTTGCAAATTAACTAAAATTTAATTAAAATAATATTTGAGGAGGGCCCATTATAAATGCTCTTATAGACATTGTCGATTCGAGGGCCCGATGTGCGATCAATTAACTTTTTTTAATCTTTGTAAGTTTCACATCTCCCAAACAACTTTAAGCCACATTGTGCTTGATTGCGCTTCTCAATTAATTAGATAAATATAGCCCTTTTTGCTTCAATCTCAAAAACAAATTCTAGAACTATCCGTGTATCGATATTATTTCAATTACCTTCATTCGTTCTCTAACCCTATACTTACATTTCTTCTAGTAGGTTGCCAATTTTCTTCTTCATAGGTTGGTTGGTTTGGAATGTGGTGTATTACTGTCTTTTACTAGCAAAAACATTTCTAATATAATTAATGTTATTTAGTAGACAATTATATATCAGCAATCGGATTAACACTTATAAAAGAAACAAAAAAAAAATTAAAATATTAATTTTTACTGTCACATTATCATATTATATTACAATTATATAACAATTTATTAAATTGTTCTAATATTCAGCTGCGTTTTATCATTGATTTGTGATGTTAACTGTACAAGAATTGCAGGTCAATTCAAGGACGATAAGACTTAAGAGTGGTTTTTAGACCAAGCATGCGGCGTTATCACAAACTGATCTCAAGGTGGACTGGCTTCCACATTCAACTCTCGGCAATTGTTTATCAAATATTGGCCAATTAGTCAATGACTTTGAAACAAGTTCCTCGACAGATCCACGATCTGCGTGGTCTTGTTCGAGCCAAAAACAACGGACGCGTCGCCTTCGAGCTTGTTGCGCGACAGGTCTATGACGTCGAAGTCCATGTTGGCGAACGAGGCTGGGATTTTCCCAGATAGTTGGTTGTGAGAGAGGTACAAAGACAGTCCCTTGGGAAATTTCCCAAAAGATTCTGGGATTGGTCCGGTGAGTTTGTTGCGGTCCAAATGGAGCGCATCGAGGTTGGGAAGCAGTGAAAGTGAGGATGGGATAGAACCGGACAGGTCGTTGAAGGAGAGATCTAAGAAGGTAAGGTTCTTGAGCTTGCTGAGGAAGTCAGGGACAGGGCCAGAGAGATTGGTCCAGCTGAGCGTCAGGGAATTGAGATGTTTGAGCTTGACAATGGCGGGTTGGATAGGGCCAGTGAGGTTTGTGAGCTTGTGGAATTCGAGAGTTGTGAGGTAAGGGAGGTCACCGACCTCGGCGGGGATTTGGCCTGAGATGTTGCCGGAGAACATGGTGAGGGAGTTGATGCGGTGGGAGGTGGGGTCGCATGTGACGACGTACCAGTCGCAGCAGTCGGTGGCTGGGTTCCAGGAGGCGAGATGATAGGGGTTGTTGAGGGCTGCTTTGATTTGGAGCAAGACTTTTTTATCTTGCGGATTGCAGAGCTCGGAGTGGACAGAGTAGAAGAGAAGGGTGAAAATGCAGAGCAGGAGGGAAAGGAGACGGGTGGCCATGTTTTGGTATTTTGAAAGAGATTGGCGCTGTGAAATTTGATGCAGATTTAAGTGTGATTTATAGGGTGTGGGCCGTGTGGCGGTCCAATTGGGATTTCCAGCCATTATCAATTCAATTGTTTGCAATTTAGACTTAGTGTCGTGGAGCCACGTGCTCAAATTAATTGCGAATTGTCGTGATTAGTTGCTCGGACAGGTTAGTCCAATAATCTTATTTGAAGTCTCTCAAATTATTAGCAACTCTAATAAATAATTTGGGTGAATGCTTATCCGTGGCTGTCTATGCTTTTGAGGCTACAAGGCCTGACAAAATTCTAGTTCAAAGCACAATCTATTCAAACAAAGTCAAACATTGCTAGATCTGAGCAAAATCTGACAGGCTTTTAGATCACTTGATCTAAACGGGTCAAATGTCTCACGTATGTGCAAGTGTTAATTAAAATAATGTTATCGAATATCTTTTTATTTTATTTTTATTATTTTAAAATTAACTTAATTTTTGAAAATATTATTACATCAAAATTAATAATAATTCATCTTAAATTCAATAATACTTTTAAAAAATTTACATTAAATTTAAAATAATAAAAAATAAAACAAAAAAATAATCGTTAAAACATTACCGACGGGTCCAAGCGACTTTTGCCGCTTGCATTTCGAATTGGTTGCCGTGGCCCATGGAGACAACCTCATCTCAATAAATGGGAAGGCAGCTTTGGATGATTACGGAAAATGCCAACCAGGTCGTAAATGCCAATCTAAAAGCCGTTCGATCTATTCTCTATTTATTATCTTTAGCAAACTAACAACCGTCCGATTCCCTCTTATTTAATTTTCACCAACTCCCCTGCCAGCTTTTTTCTTCTGCCTCATTTTCAAACCTTAAGAAAACAAAAAATAAAATTGAAAAAACATATTTACGTGTGTGAATTAACTTGAATATAATTGTTTATATCATTTGATTTATTTTCTTTAATTTTCATCTATAACCAAATCAAACATTTATCAGTTTTTTTTTTTTTTTTTGGTAGAATAAAATAGTTCCAATCAAACCCAAAAAGTCACATTATACAAAAAATAACCATAACAAAATTATCACATAATCTAACTTTTCTTGATAACAATGCCTAATTAAAAAGGAAAAAGAAAACAAAATAGTAGCACAAAAAATTTAAAAGCCTGTCACTTAAAAGAACAATGTCACCGTGGAGTTCTTAGAAAGAGAAGCTCCGAGTTATTTTTGGCAAAAACCTCTTGTAACGTTTCCTTCCATTTCGTGCGGTGTTTTTAGGGGAGGGATGGACTTTTCTTTCCCCTTCCTTCCCTTCCTTCCCTTATTTCTCTGTGCCCTGAGTCATGCCCCGTTTTCTACTATTTTGATGTATTATCCGTTTTATGCGGTCAATTCTTGGCTTTGTCCAAAGTAAAAGGGACCAAAAAAATTTTGATTCTTTTGGAGTAAAAAAAAAACACCCATTTCTTGACTTGTGTTTCGAATTATTTGCGCGGTTTTCTCGGTTTGAGTTTATTATTGGGGATTCTATCCCTCTTAATTTTTCACAGTAACCCTACTCCTCTTATGAGTGAATGATATATTTTTTTTTACAAAAAATAAAAAAGAAAATAAAAAAGAGAGACTATGCGCTCAATTACTAAATATTTACCGATGAAGTATTTAGTTGAACTGTTGAAGTAACTTATAAAAGTTGATTACATTTGAGTAGATTTGATGCTGCGCAAGTGTGGAGGAAGAGAGGACATGAATGGTCATGATTTGGTCTTTATTGTCAAACAGATTAAATCAACGGTTGGATTTGTGTCTCATTTTTTTATTAGTGCATATTTGATATCTGCCAGGCTTTTATTACCCTCAAGTACTCACTTTTCTGATACCCATCCTGCACAAGTCACGGGCAGCTCTCGTACAGCTCTATTCACGAGAGGCTCGTGACCATCCAGCCTTCTCTGGTCAAACAGTATAGTGTACCTGATGATGGGACAATTCATCAATCAAGATTGAGAGATGCTTTCGTACGCGGAAACGCTTGGGGAATCAAATTTGGGGGAAAAATTTCCCCCAAATTTGAACCCAACCCTATTTCCCTCAGACGACCCTCCCTCTCCCTCTCCCTCTCTCTCTCCCTGATCTTCCCACTCCGTGCGGCCACATTCACCACTCCACCGTGCGACCCACTGTACGACGAACACTCCACCGTGTGACGTGTTGAGGATCCTAAGACGACAGCTTTTTTCAAAATGGAAGATTGCGTGCCAAATATAAAGCATTAAGATATTTTGCTTGTTTGCTATACCTTTCCTTTTTGTTTTTTTTTTTTCTCTGAGTATTGTCGGTAGACTTTTTAAATCTCATTCTCTTTTATAAGAGTATTAGGACGGTTTTTCTTAAATTTTCTTTTAAAAAAAAAAAAAAATTAAGAAACCAAATTATTTTTTGAATAAATAATAGTAATGGAAGAAAAAGTACTACTCTAGATTTAGGGAAGCAAAAGTGCTACCAAGCTACCTTTTTGCTTCTTTATTCAAATATATTTCATAGCTTCATTTTTTTTATACCATTTAAATATTCTTTCAAAATAATACTAAGAAAAATTGAAGAAATAAAAAGTTTTTTTTAATAAAATAAGAATAAGGAAAGTTAAAGTGCTTCCCTAAATATTAGGTAGCGCGCTATAACTTTCCCTTGGTTTAGGGAAGGAAAATTTGTGGATGTAGGTTTTTGAAAAAAAAATTTACATTTGGAGCATTAGTAGCAAATTTCCTAAATCATATTTTCTTTCCTAAATATAAGAAAAACTTTTAAAATGCCCCATGAGATTTCCTAACTCAAAAGAACCAAAAACACTACTCTAAATCTAAGATAGCACTTATAAAAAAATTCATAAAAACATTAACAAATAACTTTCTTTGCAAAACACTCTTAAAAAACTCAACAAAAAAAAAATTCACTTTTTTGCCATATCGAAACATTTTTTTGATCAAAACACAAAAATGAAAAGAAAAAAGAAAAAAAAAAAAGCATATTATCAAACACCACCATTGCGAGTTTAATAATGAGGAAAGCCATAAAAGGGAATGATATAGGTGGGGGTGATTAAAAAGTAACAAAAGGTTAGTTTCGCCGCTTACCATTGATGCTATTAGAGGTTGTATACGTCAAAAATGATGGCTTTGAATATTTTTTTTTTGTAGTTAAAAATGGTGGCTTAGAATTGAAAGAGAATAAATTTGAAAGCGGCACATTAATATATAAACAAACTAAAAAGAAGACTTCGCCTTATATACCTCTCTTTCATTCTCTCTCATTTGCGCATTCCTCCACCGCATCTACCTTTCCCAACTTGCTTCCCGCAGATCCACGAAGTGTGCCGGGAAAGGGATAAAAGATATGTTTGAGTGATCCCAGGTACGCAATGATCATTTTTGCCCTTTGTTTCTGAATTCGGTTTTTTTTTTTGTGTCAATGTTTAAGTGTATCCACATCTTTCACATTCACTCAAGAAATTATTTCAAATTATTTTACGTCGGATAATAAATGTGAGAAAGCTTTCACAAAGCTCACTTATTTTAGTACGTGAGCATGCTGCTCAAAATTTGCTTGAATAGATGAAACCAATAAAAAAAATTCTTTTTTATTTGTTATTCAAATTGCTAACAATCTATACAATAAAATTGACAAGGATCCTTATATTTCATACATGCCGGATTCAAATATTTCTCAATTATTTGTTTGAGAAGAATATTTGGTGCAATTTCTAGTATAGCAATGATGACCCCATCTACCACCAAGTTGAAGTAACTTGGTCATTCTCATTAGAAATCTTATAAAACCACATACATTTCTTGGCATTTCGGTTAAATTCAAGTTTACAATATGATCTTTGGTGCACCATATAATAAGCTCCTTTTGTAGCATGCCTTCTTTGGTTATTAAATCGGATCAACTTTGATATGGCCTTAAGCCAAGTCTATTGGTAATAAAAACTTATAAGCTGGGCAGACATTATCTATGTCAGGCCGGCCAAGCTTGAATTAATTCTGGCCAGTTGAACCTAACTTATTAAGCCGGCTAGATTTGATTTATCATAAATAAGCAAGCGTAGGGGGCATCAAGATGAGTTATATACACAGTATCATATTCTTTGCCACCTGGATTACTGGCATTCCGTTATAACTAGATAATGACTTTTATTTGAGGAGAAAAATTCATTTTTTCAAATTTAATGAGTCAGTCTTAAAAATAACAAAACATCTAACTCTTTACATTTTTCTCTATTTTAGTTAAACATTATTTTTTATTAGTTTGAACCAATAAGAAAGATAGAATATGCATGCTAAAAGAACCAAAGGAAAGAGAGAGAAAATAACAATAAAAAAATGAGTAGGGAGTGGATTTTGACTGTTCACATGTGAGGAGGTTTTTGACAAAATTAAACATAGAGAGTGGAGTAAAGAGTTTGATGGAGGGTGTTTTTCTTGCAAATTAGCTAAAATTTAACTAAAAATAATATTTGAGGAGCCTATTATAAATGCTCTTATAGACATTGTCAATTCGAGGCTCGATGTGCAATCAATTAACTTTTTTCAATCTTTATAAGTTTCACGCCTCCCAAACAACTTTAAGCCACATAGTGGCTTGATTGCGCTTCACAATTAATTAGATAAATATAGCCCTTTTTGCTTCAATCTCAAAAACAAATTCTAGAACTATCCGTGTATCGATATTATTTCAATTACCTTCATTCGTTCTCTAATCCTATACTTACATTTCTTCTAGTAGGTTGCCAATTTTCTTCTTCATAGGTTGGTTGGTTTGGAATGTGGCATATTACTGTCTTTTACTAGCAAAACATTTCTAATATAATTAATGTTATTTAGTAGACAATTATATATCAGTAATTGGATTAACACTTACAAAAGAAACAAAAAAAAAAAAATTAAATGTTAATTTTTACTGTCACATTATCATTATTATATTACAATTATATAACAGTTTATTAAATTCTTCTAATATTTCAGCTCCGTTTTATCATTGATTTGTGATGTTAACTGGTAACAAGAATTGCAGGTCAATTCAAGGATGACAAGAATTAAGAGTTTTTTTAGACCAAGCATGCGGCGTTATCACAAACTGATCTCAAGGTGAACTGGCTTCCACATTCAACTCTCGGCAATTGTTTATCACATATTGGCCAATTAGTCAATGACTTTGTAAATAAAAAAAAAAAAAAAAAAAACCGAAATATTCGTGTTTGGCTTATCTGTAATGGGATGTCTTTGTTTAGCGTCAATGAAAATGGAAATATACTATCGAACGAACCGTAGAGAAGGGGTTTCCTAAACCATAAACCGTTGCTTTCAGCTTCTATTTTTGTCTTGTGCGCACATGATGTAATTAAGAAAGCGTAAATAACCCAGTTTGTGTCCAGCATATGAATAATACGGGTTGAATAAATGTTTGTTCTTTTCTTTCTTTTTCTTTGTTCTTTTTTTGTATTTGTAGAATTTATTTTGTCCACATATATAAAGATGAAAAAAAAATAATGGACAACAAGTATTACTCATACGGATAAATAGTACATGTCATATGTTTCTTTTTTGTTAACTTAAAATTGATGTAATTTTAAAATTATTATTAAATAAAATTTAATAATAATCTATCACAAACTAATATTAAATTTAAAGCTACATTAATTATAACATATATTATTACTTTATATATATATATATATATTATATTATATATATATATATATATATATATTACTATAATATTATGCCATATGAGCTTTTACATGATTTGATCCATTTGCTTCTTTCATTTCTTTTTTTAGAATAAAAAAAAAAAATTGATGATCATTTGCCTTGTTAGAATAATATGGAGAATATTTCATATATTCCATATTAGGTCACCTATGAAAATATTCTCTATGTAGAAGTTGATTGCAATCTTTAAAAGGATTTGATTACAATCTAACCCTAAATAGATAAAATGTAATTTCAATATGACTCTAATATGAGCATAAACAATGAATTTTTATCTTACAATTATTCAACAATGCTGATGTAACAGTCCCAACTAACCTTCTACTTTTTTAAAATCATCATTATATCTATAGATTTTATGTGAGGACCACACGAGACTCATAAATTTAATAGTAATTTTAAAGTAAAATGTAAAAGGATGAGAGAATGACAAAAAAGAAACTGTAGCATTTCTCATATATATATATATATATATATGTTATGATGTCGCCTATCAAGCAATAGATTTTTTCAAAATGAGAAAGGTTAGAATTATAATTTTATCCAATATTTATTCAATAAACTGACGTGATAATCTCAAATAAGTCTTGAATTAATTATTATTAAATAATAAAATAAAAAAATCTAATAATTAATTAGAGTGTCACGTTAATATTATAATATCTAGCATTACTCTTACAAAATAAACAACTCGGTAGTGGCTTCGTAATTACTCCCCCCCGCTCTTTTGCTGGGGGATTATTTTTTTTGTAACTAAGAACTAATTAGGCACTGGACTAAGCCCAACCCTTCATTCTATTCGTCCTACCCAACAGCACGTGATAATAGGCCCAATATATTTAGATACAGGCTGGCGTACCGGGTCAC
This sequence comes from Betula pendula, assembly GCA_900184695.1. Taxonomy (NCBI): domain Eukaryota; kingdom Viridiplantae; phylum Streptophyta; class Magnoliopsida; order Fagales; family Betulaceae; genus Betula; species Betula pendula. Next base: position 394,550 of record FXXK01000030.1, on the reverse strand, counting down.
ACGTGTTGCTCGCCTCCAAGCGGGATTGAAGAAAAGCAACACAAATGTAAGTTACAAGGATGTTGACTAAAAAAAAAAAAAGAAAAAAGATGTCAAGTGAAAGAGTATAACAGTGAACAAGGATGTTGAATAAGAGTGCAATACAAAAGGAAAAATGTTACATATATTTTTTAACTGTTCACTCTCAAGTGCCTGACATGACAGTGATTGATAATTTTCATTGTCACATTAATATATGAGCACTTAAAATTATGTGTAATATTTCTTATAAAAGAAACGGAGACTCAAGGCCAGCTTAATAGGTAGGTGAGTGACGCCATAATGTAAGGCCTCAATTTTATAAAGGCCTGAAACAAGTCTTTTTTATATTAAATTTGTCAAATATATATATATATATAAAGAATGTGAAAGGCCTTAGAAAAAAATAAAATAAGAGGGGGCTATTTGGCATGTTATGAGAGCTTCGATAATTTTTTTTAAAAAAAGCTATTCCAATAAAAATACTAAGTTATATACATAAATTAGTTTCTTTTCCAAAAGCTTGCATTGCTTATAGAGTATTATTGACAATGTAACATTTGCTTTTTACATAAAGAAGTTTTTCAAAACTAAAAATTAATAAAATCATACATACGATCAATTAGGTCACAAGAAATATAAAATGGATAAATTATATTATTTAGGATAAATGTATGATAAATTTTTGAATAAATATGCGATTTGAAATCAATCAATCACTTTTTAAATTTCAATTTTCACGAAATTGAAATAAGTCCATTCGTGAGTTTTTTCGTCCAATTTGCCTATCGACCGTTAGTGCTGCACTAGCAATTTTACTAAATCATCTATTGGACATCCATTCAGATCTTGTAGAGGCCAAAATACTAACATCCTCAAGCGTGCCTTCATGCATGGACAAATGCAACCGTTGAAGACATGGTCTTGCCTTGCCAGTGGAGGCCTACCACCTCTATGACCGCCTCAGAAAGCGTATTCCTCGTGAGGAGAGATTTTCAATCCCTCAGATTCCAACGGTAGTTGAACTTTGCATCCAACTCAGTGTAAATATTCTTGAATTTCCAACAAAAAGGAGAAGAAAGCCGACCATATGCTTAGGCAAAAAGCGTTAAATTACTATTTGTCCTAAAAGCTTAAGCTGATAGAAAGAGTTAAATTTAATCACTTAAGCTGATAGAATTCGTTGATGCATATGAAAGTGAACTACTAAATCCTGTCCCAAAAGTTCCTAAGAAAACCATTATTAAATGAAATACCCAAATAAGAGATGGTAGCCCCCATCTAATGAAATGGACACCGCTCAGTATGCATAATGACTATTCTATTAAAAAATGAATAACTTTTATTAGAAATAAAAGAATATGAAATGAATTAATATTTGAATAGCTATTCTTATGACCATGAGGGAATGACTATTCGAAATATTAAAGTTTATGTATATTTAATATCAAGATTATTTTATTTCACTTCTTCCATTCTTAATAACGGCTATTTATTTTTCTTAATAGAATAACTATTTTACGTACCAAACTAAAAAAAAAAAAAAAAAGCCAAGAAGCTAATGAAGTCCATCGTTGATTTTGCTATAATCCATGCTAGCATCTCAAACAACCCAATTTTCACATTTTCCCATGAGCAACACAATCTTTTATGTGTCAAATACCTTCTTTGCACTATTATCACGATTACCCCAACTTACATATGCTTCCATGAAATGAAAACACATTTTATTACAATACCTACTTCTGAACTTCCATTTCTTCAAATCATGGCCATACCCATTACTGAAAGTTTGAGCACAACAGATAATTCTTTGTCTTCCTCTTTGTTGAACCCATAAAGAATTACCCATGCCCATGTCCATGGGAGTGGCCTGCAAGACTTCCCAACTTCTAGGGGCACCCGCACCGTCAGGGTGGCCAATGGTGGGAATGCCCCCTTTGTTGACGTTTTTTTTTCCTTCTTTTTTAAATTTTAATTGACAACATATAAAAAATATATTATTCTAAGGTGATGTGACCAAAAACACGAATGGATCTATTTCGAATTCACAAAAACACAAGTAGCAAAAGTTAAAAATTAGAAAGTGAGTGAGTGATTTCAAATTGTGCCTTTATTCATAAATTTATCATATTATTTATTTAGAATAATATATTAACAAAACTTTAATACAAAATTTGATTCATGCATGATTTTTAAATTAATTCTTCATATTTCATATTTAATATAAAAAAAATATTATATTATTATTTTAAAATTAAAATCACCCCATTTTAACTTTTGCCTTAAACCTTAATTTTCATTGAGCCATCCTGTCAGGCTCTAAGGGATATAGGCACACCGAAAGATGAGGATTCTTTTTTGTAAGTACATCATTCAATAAAAAGGAGAATAATTATAAGAAACAAAAGTTCAAGAGGGGTGAGCATACTTTATTTTAAATGATATATATTTAATACTATATTTTTTCTTATTTATTATATTTATTACCGTCTGATAAATAATGATTGGCCATGTAGTAAAAAGAAAATTTTAAAAAAATATGACCATTAGAAAAAAAAAAAAAAAAAACAAATATTCAAAGATATAATGGTTAGAGAAAAATAATAAAAAAAATCTTTGAAAAATAATATTTAAATAAAATAATAAAAGAAAATAGCTAAAATAGGAAAAATGTGAGTTTTTAACTATCGTGGCTAATAAGTTTGTTGTTACCGTTGTGAATGCTTTAAACCCATTTAACCAAATGTGGACCCGAGCTCCCGAAGAAGTTTATCCAAAAATCTGTTCAGGAAGAAAGTAATTAATGTTTAGAATAGTAAATTACATTGAAGGGGGAATAAAGAAGGCGAATAACGTTCAAAGGCATCTTTATGTGCAAGGTCACTTACCCTTAAGCTTTCTGTTTTGCTTTTGCTTTTCTGTAAGCTGTCACCCTACTTTAGCACCCTATGAATTTCTTTATCTCTGTTTCTCTTGCTTTTCCAAACTTTGCTGCAAAAAGAACAAAGTTGTCACATAGCCCAAGCAATGCAGTTCGAACACACGGGTCTTGGATGCCGGAATCTGCAAAAATTAAAGCCGGGAAAATAGAGGGATGGGCAAAGTGAGGAGCTGTTTGTTGCAGTTTGACCATTTATCAAAGTTATATCAAAGTCGAAGGAATCTAACAAAGTGTTTCTGCACTACGTGACTCTGATATTAAATCTAAAAAGACTACCTTTGTCCTCCCAAGTGGAGTGTCAATGATCTTTTACAAACATGGAATTCGGACAGCTATCCCATTGCTTTTCCTACCCTCTGAGACTGGCTATTAATGGTCCTTAATTAATTTGCGTTTAAACAAAGCAAAATCTTATTCTCCCTCCAGCAAACCTTTCTGTGCATACACCAATGACTTCCAATCCATGCCTTCATCATTATGTTCTCTTATCCTTTTATAAACATTAGGATTCTTTTCAGTCTTTTAAACTAGCAGAAAAAGGTACGGTGCAGGAGCCTCTGGTTCTGTGGTTTTCAGAGTCAATTTCTTGGCCTCACAAGGATTCCAAGTGCCTCAAAATCAGCAGTGAAATCATGACTATGGTGAGAAAAGATATTTTCAGATAGTAAAGAAGTTTTTATAATATGTCAAAGCTCAGAGAAAGTTTAAAGTCTCTCAAAGGAGAGTCTGAACAAATATCTCTATTCTAAATTTTCTGCAATTATATATCTTCCAATGACTGCTATTGATATCATGTATTCATGTTCATATTCCTACTTCAGGTATCACAGCTACAACAGCAATGAAGAAGATCATTGGTCTTGAAGAATTAAAAGGCCTTTAAACCAATTATATTTCAAAAGCTGATTTTGCAGGAAAAGGGAATTTCAGGGCGGAGACTGCAGCCATAAGAGGAGCACTCATCAACCTTGCAGCAATGAGTACACCAGCTGCTCATAAGCCCCAAGAGGACTATAAACTGAAGGACATGAAACCCCAGCTGGGGGAGCGGTGGCCACATGGAGGACTACGCGGAGGAGGCGGTTGGATTAGCAGTGAAAGGGCTACGAGCACTTACGATCTAGTCCAACAGATGTTTTACCTATATGTTCGAGTTGAGAAAGCCAAAGATCTTCCCACCAACCCTTTAACAGGAAACTGTGACCCATATGTAGAAGTGAAGATGGGGAATTATAAGGGAAAAACTCAGCACTTCGAAAAGAAAACAAACCCTGAATGGAGACAGGTATTTGCCTTCTCAAAAGACAAGATTCAGTCAACAACTCTTGAAGTTTTTGTCAGAGAAAGAGAGATGGTGGGAAGAGATGATTATTTAGGGAAAGTGGAGTTCGACATGAATGAAGTGCCAACAAGGGTTCCCCCAGACAGCCCTCTGGCACCTCAATGGTATAGATTAGAGGACCGGCGGGGGAATAAAAAGGTGAAAGGAGAGGTTATGCTTGCTGTTTGGATGGGAACACAAGCAGATGAAGCTTTCCCGGATGCCTGGCATTCAGATGCTGCTTCAGTTTATGGGGAGGGAGTTTTCAGTATCCGATCAAAGGTTTATGTTTCACCAAAACTCTGGTATCTCAGAGTTAATGTGATTGAAGCCCAGGATGTTGAGCCACATGACAGAGGCCAACTACCGCAAGCTTTTGTGAAGGCTCATGTTGGAAATCAGATGCTGAAAACAAAGCTATGCCCAACAAGAACCACCAACCCGCTATGGAACGAAGATTTGATCTTTGTAGCCGCCGAGCCTTTTGAAGAACAGCTGGTGCTTACAGTTGAAAATAAAGTAACCCCTAACAAAGATGAAGTTATGGGGAAGATAATGCTGCCACTTACCGAGTTTGAGAGGCGGTTGGATCACAGGCCAGTTCATGCCCGCTGGTTCAACCTTGAAAAATTTGGCTTCGGTGCTTTGGAGGGAGACAAGAGGCACGAGCACAAGTTTTCAAGCAGGGTTCACCTTCGAATATGTCTTGAGGGTGCTTACCATGTGCTGGATGAATCTACAATGTACGTTAGTGATGTACGGCCAACTGCAAGGCAGCTGTGGAAGAATCCAATCGGCATTCTTGAAGTGGGGATTTTGAGTGCTCAGGGCCTTCTCCCAATGAAGACGAAGGACGGCAGCAGAACCACAGACGCTTATTGTGTAGCCAAGTATGGGCAGAAGTGGGTGCGAACCAGAACAATCATTGACAGTCTCAGCCCGAAATGGAATGAGCAATATACATGGGAGGTCTACGATCCTTGCACTGTGATCACCTTGGGAGTTTTTGACAACTGCCATTTGGGTGGAACTGAGAAACCGGCTGCCGGCAGCGGAGCTCGAAACGACTCGAGAATCGGGAAGGTAAGAATCCGGCTATCGACCCTAGAAATGGATCGAATTTATACAAACTCTTATCCACTTCTGGTTCTGCAACCTTCTGGTTTGAAAAAGATGGGTGAGCTCCAATTAGCAGTTCGTTTCACCTGTCTCTCTTTAGCACATATAATTTACCTCTACGGCCACCCATTGCTTCCAAAAATGCATTATCTACAACCCTTCACTGTAAACCAGTTAGATAGTTTGAGGTATCAGGCCATGAACATTGTAGCAGTAAGGCTAGGCCGAGCCGAACCGCCGCTAAGGAAAGAGGTTGTTGAGTATATGCTGGATGTAGATTCCCACATGTGGAGCATGAGAAGAAGCAAAGCTAACTTCTTTAGAATTGTATCACTGTTTTCGGGTGTAATCTCTATGAGCAGGTGGCTTGGTGAGGTTTGTCATTGGAAGAACCCGGTTACTTCAGTTCTAGTTCATGTCCTGTTTTTCATATTGATCTGCTACCCAGAATTGATCCTTCCAACTGTCTTCCTATACATGTTTCTTATCGGGATATGGAATTTCCGGTTCCGGCCGAGGATTCCTCCTCACATGGATACTAAACTTTCATGGGCAGAAGCAGTTCACCCAGACGAACTGGATGAAGAGTTTGACACCTTTCCTACATCTAAGGCTCAAGATGTAGTGCGTATGAGGTATGACAGGATTAGAAGTGTAGCCGGAAGAATTCAGACAGTGGTGGGAGACATTGCAACACAGGGAGAGAGATTTCAGGCTCTGCTCGGCTGGAGAGACCCAAGAGCAACCAGTCTCTTCATTATTTTCTGCCTTAATGCTGCAGTGGTTCTCTACGTGACACCCTTTAGGATAGTTGCTTTGCTTGCAGGGATAGTTTGGCTACGGCATCCCAAATTCCGAAGCAAGCTACCCACACTGCCCAGCAATTTCTTCAGAAGACTGCCATCTCGCGCTGATAGCATGCTTTGAGCTAAAAGGAGATAACACAAGCATGCCATTCCACTATCCAATCATTTTCTGTTTACTGTTTTTTTCTATTGGAATCAACCTGGCTTGTATTTTCTCTTTTTGAATTCCTGTGTTGTTTTGGACTCGAATGTCTAGAAAATTACTATTTGGTCAATAAAGTTTTGTTTAAGGATCTTCTCTTCCATCTTAACATATCCAACGGCGTTGATTTCTTTCCTTTGTCCTTTAATACTTTCAAGTAAAAAAAACCCAATCATACTGCAACACAGGCAAACCCAGAAACTCAAACAATAGACAGCAAACCAAACAGTTTCCAAGGGCGTAATAGGTCAACATGATCCATGTCCGACTGCTTACGAGATACGGAGCAGGAGGAGAAAAATCCCCCAGAACCCAAAGCTCATAAACAACGGATTAATCATATCATTTGTATGGCAGCAGTAGCAAAAGAAGGGCGATATTTTGCATTACTAAACAAATCAAATAGGCAAAAATGAATTTCTCCCATAATGAAAAAAATGTCAATACAAAATTCTGGTTCTGCTATTAAAATTTGAAAATATGGCGACTTATAATCTAGTCAACAAACTACTCCAGAACTGAGATATTTCCTCTAAAACACTAGCTCATGAGGCTTCATGCCTGACTTGAGAGAAAATCTTGCAGCCAGATAGCTCTGCAAGTCTGGGACTCCCTCAATGGCCTTTATCAATGGGGCATCAACAAGCTTTTGACCATCTTTCTTCTCTTGCGGGAGTGCCTTCTTTTCCTTCAATTTGTTAAGGAAAAACCAATTAGTAATTAAAATTATTCGAGGAAGCAAAGATCACATGGCATGACACTTCTCATATCCTTAAAATGAGATGACCATATGCATGAAGAACAAACAGACCAAACCAGAGCAAATGGATCAGGTCATCAGGGGATGGCTATATATATTATAGAAAAAGAACGAGTAGCATGAATAGATGAACTACAGTTAAATACATAAGTAAAAATCATCAATGTGCATATGTGTGCACTCGTTTCTGCATGATCTCTAGCGTTCCAGCAACGCCCGTCTCATTTACATGCTGGCTGTACGCAATGGTCATCTCATTTCCATGGTCACTGGACCATGTAGAGTATCATGAACATGTACACCACAGCTATTAATTGAAATCTGTAATTTTCGGTTATGATAATATCGAAAACAAAATGCTTTAACAAACCTCTTTCTCTGCCTCAAAGAACTCTCCCTCTCCTTTCTTTCTCTTCTTGTCTACTTCCTTTGCGAAGAAATCATCATTAAACTTTTCTAAATTGACCCCAGAAACATCAACCTTGGTGGAAGTTGCAATCACGTAAGATTGGTTCACGCGTCTTAAGGGAACACCATTCATCTTGAAGGGCCCTGTTATGGCATAAATTCAGCAATTAAGCAAGATTGAATAGAAAAGCTTATTCTTCTCAATTTTCAGTTTTTCGCCTAAAGGGAGACAAGTGTGCCGGTAAAACTGAACATGCAAAGGAAACAACAGAAAACTAATAAAACAACATATTTCTTAGAAAATAAACCACAATCAGGCTCCATTTGTATATTTTCCAAAACCAAATATTTTTCATTTTTTCCTGCGTTTGGTGCAACTGAAAATTGTTTTTCAAAGAAAGAGCTTCTCATGGTTGACAGAAAACTACACAAAGAGTTGTGCAAACCATTTTCCTAACCAAACCTTTGTGCCTCCTCCCTATAAGTTGAAATATAAAGGGTAACAATTTCGAGTTAAAAATTCACTAGCATTCTGTATAGTTCAGCTGGAAGATTAGACATTTCCCCAATTATTGAGCTTAATTTTAATATTAATGACAAGCCCCAATAACATGCAATGGCATCACACACTATAAACCAAATCATCTATTATTTCTATAGATTGGTTCGTGGAGCATCAAAACAACTACCAACTACGCATTTTTCCTCCTTTTTCTTGTTCTTTTGGAATCAAGTAATATCCCCTACATTGCTTCTATTTCACTCACAAACTATTAAAAACAGAACAACAATACGAATAATTTAAAAAGAAATAACAGTAAAATAAAATTACCAGTAACCATAAGCAACCCGGATGAAAGTTGTTTGAGAAAAACAACTCTCTTCCCCATGAACCTCCCAGCCAACAATATCAACACCGTCCCTGGAGTAATACTCGCCCTAATACATTCCCAAAACAAAAACCAACAGTAAAAAGAAACGTTTTCTTAATATTCTACGGGAAACAACGGAGAGCATGAGTAGCAGAAAGCCGAACCTGAGCTTGGTGAGCCTGGGCTTGTGCTTGTTGACAAGCGGCTTCTTCATGTCGTCAGCTGGGTAGAACTTGGGCGGCTTCTCCGGTACCGTGTTGGCCGCCGCCGGTTGGGGGTCGTGGCGGGGGAAGACGCCTCCGTTCTTGGCCTTAACAGCCCAGAGGCCACGCTTGTGGTACATCTTGGATCTGGAGTACTTGCCAACGCCGCGAACGAGATCTGGGTTGCGGCTCATTCTCGCGCCTCCCACCTTCGGCGCCATTGTACTCGGAAGTTAGGGATTGTGCTCTTCACAAGAGAAAAGAAAACGAAGACGCAGAGAGGGAAGAGGGGATAAAGTATAAACCCTAGCTTATAAAAGAAAAAATTTATTTCCTATGTTCCTCTATTTTTCCTTTTATTTTTTTATTTATTTTAATTTAAATTTTTTGGTGTCGTTTGAAGCTAGTAAATATATAAATATATGGGTCGATTTTGGAACTAAAATTCTCTCTATTTTAAATAAAATTAAAAGAAGACAATTAATTAAAATTAAAAGAGTAAAATTGTCTCATAACTTTTTTTAATAATTTTGTCTTTTTTGTATAAAATTAAAAGAATTCTTATGCTCATTTTGGGGAGTCAGAATCCCAAGGCTGCCGATTATGGGTAACTGAACCACTTTAATAGCCTAGGGGTAATTCTAATTCAGTTACCGTAAATATAAATTTGTAATTTCATAAACAATCTTTCAAAAAAAAAAAAAAAGCTGAATTTAATACGAAAGGATTTTTTTTATTATTATTTTACATAGGCGTAAGTTTATTTTAAAACCATAGGAATTTATTTATTATAAGTTACAATATAACTGGTTACATATTGTGAAGTTAACTTTTAAAAATGCTTAAATAAAAATTCGTTTATTTAATTAACTTAAATGATATAATCTTAACAATAACTAATTAATAATTAACATGGATTTATTAAAAAAAAAAAAGTAAACAGTCATGCCACTCATGAACAAGTTCAAACTTTTTTCGAAAAATAAATAAATTAAGCTTAACAATAAATTTGAAGAATAATGCTACTTTTCACACTTATTTATTACACTCATTTTATATTGTTTTACGTATCGTACTTTAACTGACCTTTCATTTTAGTCACTTAAAAAAATAAAAATTAAGAACAAATGTGCTCTTTAGAACCTTAGCACTAGGAGTCTAAGATACCAGAAAGCAATAACAAAGCACCTTTATGCTTTATACATACAAATTTATGCTAATAAATGTTTATGATCTTTTTTAACACAAAAGTTAAGGATGAATGTGGATGTATAAGAGTTGAATCATGCTACAAGGATTCAAGAAGACCCATATGAAAAATCAACAATGTCATGTGTATAGTAGACATTGCAATTTATACTCACAAATAAGCATATGATTTTGAAAATAAAAATGATACGCATCCATCGATCTATAATTGAATTAGTTGAATCACATGTGAGTATCACTAATTTAATGGTTAATTTGAAAACTTATTGTATGAAGATGAGTAAAGAATTGACGTGTTCAATAGAATTTGGTCCAAGCCCATGTTCATGTTGCTTATTAACTCAACTAACGGTAAAAAATTTCCTCTGTGGACTTAACGGCTAAACCTTCACCAATTACATTATTTAGTTTGAGTTTAAGACCCTGATTGCTTTTAATTATATAGCTTCTCATAAAATATTTCCTAAAAAAAATAGTAAAAAACAAAACATATTGTTTTTAGTGATTTTGATTCTTCCTCGTTAAAACTCGATTCCGTAAAGATGAGGCAAGTTTGTCTATTCTTTTTTGTTTTCATGGCAAAAATGTTAATAAATAATTCAAAATAAAATCCGTTTTTACTTTTAAAACACAAATTTACCTTCCAAATTACATTAAAAAAAGAATAGTTTTTTTTTTTTTTTTAAATTAAAAATTTTATAAAGGAGCCTTGTTTTTGTTTTGTTTTTCTGGACCGCAAACTATTTGAGCTAACTCAACTAGCAAGGCCCATTATCTTGGGTTAAAAAATGGGCCAAGGGCAAAGTCCAACAAGAAAGCCCGTTTGTGGGTTTGAAGGAAGGTCAAGAGCATGCATGCAGGCTGCAGCAACCCCAAGACAAAACGGACGTTTCAGTTTCATCTTTCAACACCCGGCCAAAGAATTCCTGTCTTTACTCTAACAAACTTTAATCATAATAGTAAACACCAAACCAAACCAAGTTCTTCTCTTTTTTCTTCTTCTTCTTCTTCTTCCTCTGCTCTAGTTTTCAGTCAAAAATGGCTGCGTACATCATTTCTTCTCCAAAATTCTTTATCCAAGAAGAAAGAGATCTCTTTCATTTTTGCTCTAGAACAAGAGAAAGAGAGAGATAACTCTACTGCTTCATATTTAAATTTTGTCTATCTATGGTTCTATACATCTCTATAGAAATGAGAAAATGGATATCAAAGGAGACATTATAGTGTCAAGGGAAAGAGAGATTAAAGATGTGGGGTTCTTTTATCATTAATCCTGTCGAGGGCGTGCTTGCCAGAGAGAGCTCAGAGCTCGGAGACGATTGAAGTACTCTGCAATTGCCAGAAAACACCTTGCAGCTTGCCGGGTTGTCAGGATCTGATGCAGCCGGTGAATGGTCTGGTGCCTCAGATTATCTGCCTGTAAGTTTTTTTTTCTTTTTACGGTCAAGAAATATTTATTGCATAGAATAGAATATATCAAAACAGGAAAAAAGTCTCATATCTAAACTTGACTCTAAGAGAAGAATAAGCAGTTTAAGGACCATTTGGTTTATTGAACAATAAATTTCAGAGTGTTTTACTCAGACACGAATTTGACTTTACCCCATGAGCAGTTTGCTTGTCAATTTCCCTACAGAATAATTAAAATTTTGAGAACGTGATCAAGTGTGAATATGAAAATGAGAAATGATTCCTTTCTTCTATGTTACTTATATTAATTTTTTTACTTTTTAAAATTACTATTAGACTCACGTATGAAAAGTGACAGGAGGGGAGAAAAATTGGAAATGAAACCAGAATTTGATATGAGAAGGGACAAAATTGAGGAAAATTTTTTTTTAAAAAGGACGAACTCATAAAATAACATAAACTTTACATGAATTTTTTAAATTTCTTAGAGTTTTTAAAAAATTTGGGAGGGACTGCTATCCCAATTAAGGCCAAAGGTAATTTTGTCCTAAGACCATAAGAGGATGTAGAATAATTTCACAAGTTTTGTCAACCTTTTCTATGTTTGAAAATGACTTCAGAGCTTAAGAGACCTTGTTTGTTTTTTTTTTTTTCTTTTTGTTTGGGTAATGACGTAATGCCTATAACTTAATTACGAAGGATTGATTTATTGTCCATAAAAGGATGTTTAACAATTTCACAAGTTTTGTCAACCTTTTCTATGTTTGAAAATGACTTCAGAACTTAGAGAGCTTGTTTTTTTTTTTTTTTTTGGGTAATGACGCAATGCATGTGACTTAATTACGGAGGACTGATTATTGTCTCCGATTAAGGCAAATGCAGGTCAAATTTCATCAAATGGAAACAATAATGATGACAAGGCAGCAGATGGACCCGAACAGAATAAATTAATGTAGCACTGTAAGTCAACTCGTGGCATAGATTAAGTGGTCAACCCGTTACCCACGATTAATAATCATTGCGATGACGAATTTACCATCACTTCCTATGATTTGATTGGTCAAGACCGTGCTTAAACCTCTACCTTAATACCATGTCATTTTTTCCTTATTAGGGCCTTAATTTTCAAAAGGTGGTTATGGGTGCATTAATTCTAACGTCGGCCCCCACTCCATCCTTGTTATCCTAATATCATAAACAATGTCTACCGTCTATATATATATATATATATATATATATATATATATATTATATTATATATATATATATATGCTTCTGTCTTTGGCTTCTATGAAAGCATTTTCATAAGAATGGTTATATATAGTCAAAAAGAGTTATGGTGAAGGGTCTATGTGGTGCCGTTAAGTCAAACGGTTACGACCATTACATCACTCAGAGATGGGGCTGCCCAGATCTCTTGCATATATATATATATATGACGTGGGCCCAAGATTATCCAGGATTGCCACGTGTAGTTAATGCTTGTAAAATCATCACCACGTAGTGACACTCCTTCTAGCTACTGGTTTTATGAACACGATGACAAAGCCATGTTTCCTCAAATATTTGTTGGGGTGTCTTTAGTTTTTTGGGTGCGGCTCAAAAAAGAATCTCGTCTTCTGTTCTCAAGTGTCAGAAAGCATATTTGAAAGAAAAGATGTGAGTAAAAAAATACAAAGAAAGTATTATAGGTAAGAAAATAATAATAGTTGTAATAATAACGTACAATAGAAGTTTTTGGATCATGTGCTTTCTTCTAAACATACATGCCTTAGCTTACATCTAGAAAGTGTTTGGATCTATATTGAAGGAAAAAAATGCTCTTAAGTCCCTTTCAAGAAAGTTACCAAAACATTTTTTCACGAGAGGTAGATATGTATTTTTAGATTCCATGCAACCACCGGCCACCTCATGGGAGTGAGATATGGAGTGGTTCATATGTTGGGGGTAGGTTTCCCAGCCAAACCAGGAACAGATTCTTGTTCCTCGTGTCCCCACGTTTTGTCAGAAAATCATAGCGGGGGACCACAACTTTTTAGACACCGATTAAACCCTATTCCATAAGGTCTAAAGTAATTATCTGAATTGTCTAAATAAATTTTAAAATTATTAACGTTGAGGAATAGTCTCACATTGCCGGTAAATAAGACTTTTGATATGTTTATAAAAATGAACAATCTTATTTTATTGAGCTAATTTTATAAAATGAGTTAGGCTTACGAATTTTTTTAAATAATTAGGGTAGGATTAAAATCTACCGTCTTGAACATCAAGAATGAGATGATATATCAACTTGGAGTTATTAAAGATTATAAACGTACGTACCTGTCTAACAAAGCCTTCAATGGTGGACAACTTGTTCATGGCGATAGCCATCTGGCCCATGTAGTTAGCCATGTTAGGAGGACAGCTCAATGAATCGGAGGTTATGGTATCTATGAGAGAATGGTTGAGAGCTTCAAGCCCTTGAGAGAGAGCCTCCTCAGCCTCCTGTGTAGATTGTTGTAACGTACATATACCCACTATTTGCTGCTCCGTTAATGGCTCAATTTGACTCAATATAATCTAGCACACAATCACAACACAACAACATCAAGATTTTAATGTATATTAAATTGAAAAAAGAAAAAAGAAAAAAGAATAAGCCGTTGATATTTAATTTGCTAGAAACCAAAGGGAGGGATGAACATGGCTTCGGGGACCTTTGTTTCCGTCAATGAGAAACAAACAGTGGAGAGTAGAGAGCCGGACAGCTCTCTTTCTATTTCTGTCTAAAGCCAGAAATTGTATTAACATATATCGCTTTATGGAAATAACATCTAACTCGACCCTATAATAGAAACTGTCACGATACCTTTCGTCATTAATTGTTCTTAGTCATTATACGAAATCATATCTTCCTTGCCACTACCACTGCCACCGACAAGTTGGATAGTGCATTTATCGTCTTTTACACCCTCGTGCTATAGTTTCTCATCATATATATGATCCCCACGCCATCACTTTCCATTTATAATTTCTTATATATATATACACACCAGTAATGCTACGAGTTAGGAAGTTTTGGATTTTTTTTTTAATTTTTGTTCTCTTAAAATTGTTGTAACTTTTAAAATTAATATTAAATAATATATATATATCATTATTAAATTTTAATCAAATAATAATTATTAAAAATTACATTAATTTTGACAAAACACAAGAATTACTTCACACCCACATACTTATATAGCATCAGTTTCGATATATAAAAAAGGGATTTGCTTTTAAGAATCTAGAGGTGTTGGTTTTGTTGATATCTATATATAGGAATTACCTGTCCCATAAAAAACCCGTTCCCTTTCGGTGTATCTAATACATCTACTAGTGTAGTTAATTATTGACCTAATTCATGCTTAGGGAGTTTTCTGGTCATTTCCTTTGCCATTTTCTTTGTCATATTTCCTTCCCTAGACAAATTTTGCCAATATGAAGAAACTTGAGAAACCTAGCTCGGAAAGAAAGATGTTGTCATGATGATCATTACTATTATTTTGAAGACATGGTTTTTTGGGAGTACGTACCTTGATGAGCTCAGATGGGCGGAAACCTCCAATCCACATAAAGCAGCGTTCGGCCGGAGTCTTCCACATGCCGGAAACAATATGGAAGACGTCGGTTTTGGCAACCATGCTTTTGAGGGTGATTGCCTCATCAAAGTGTGCTAAGCAATTGTCGACAAAGAGCCGTAGCTCGTTCTCTGGTAAATGCTCTTGCACCGCAGCTCGGAGCTCGCACGTGACTCGATGATGTTCGTCCAGCCATCTCGCATACTCTATGTCGAACACAGCAGCATCTAAACACCAAACACAAAAATGATGAACAACTAAAAGAAAAAAGTAAAAGCAAAAGCAAAAATGATTTTTGTTTTTTGGTTTTTTGTTTTGTTTTTTGGATGAATTGTAAATATTACCTGTGCTAATGTTGCTCACAGGAACCTGAAGTCCCTGGTCTCCTCCTAAAACATTTCCACCAAAAAATATTCCCTACAAGAAAATTAACCAGTTCTTGATGATCAGTATGATTTGGCGGTGATTAAAAAATATAGCTAAAAGAAGAAAGGGTACTTACTTGAGATCTAGCTCTTTGTAGCTCTTGTTCCAGCTGCGTAAGCTTAATCCTACTTGTTTCTAACTGCTGAACATATGCCTGTTATGTAACGTCAGAAATTGGTTTAGAACACAAAAAATTAAAATTAAAATGAAGAGAAGATGAAGTTATTTCATGGGGATTTACTTTTTTTCTGAGCCTGCTTTTCCTGGCTGCCTCTCTATTTTGAGCAAGTCTTCTCAGCGTCTGCTTAGCAATAATATTCACATAACACACGTTCAACTTTGTCGGATCGACAAGAAAAAGTACTAGATTTGAAATAAATTACTATAATTAAGCAAATCAAAGGAACAAAAGAAGTACCTTAGGATCCGGTGTTTTCGGTCCCTCCTGTTCTGAACTTGATGTTGTTGGACCTTTGCGGTTTCCTTCACGCTGCCACAATATTCAAAACAAACAAATTTTAGAGTATTAAAAATACAAAGCTACAGTTGAGAGAATCTCAGTTGTCGATTATATTTATATTTTGGTTTACTTGTTATTATTATTCAAAATATTACTAGACGACCTTGATCGCTTTGGCGGGTTGAGGCCCCGAGGGAGCATCGTTGCGTGCGTTGGCCAACTCCATCGACGGCTCGAATGGTCTCCTGGAACCACTAGTTGCTGGCGAAACCTACCAAATACAAACAAACCCATAAAAAAAGAAGCTTAATCAACATCAATATATAAGGGGTTCGAGTAAGAAAAAGATACTTTTGTTGATGGTGGGTCTACGTGCATAGGCTGAGATGGGAAAATGTTGAGAGTTGGAGGCCTCATTCCTTGATTCTCTGCAAAAACAAGTTCTGACAACCATTAATTATCTTCAGAGAGAGAGAGATAGAGGAGGAAGTAGTCTTTGGGATCGTCATGCATTTGTGGCTTTCTGCCGTCCAAACAGAAAAAAGGAGGAAACAAAAAACCAAACCCACTTCGTACTCCCTTTTTCAGTACATGTGGGATATTCGCAAGGAAATACATACATGATTCAGTGGGTTGGTTACAAGTCATGGTCCAAGCTCCATACGACAAGAAACACAGACAAACAAACAAAGAGAGAGAAAGAGATTGACAGATCTTTCCTTGAAAAATGAAATTATTTCTTCCATGTTTCTTTCTTTCTGCAAAGGATTCGGTCAAAGAAAAGTACTGCAGTAGAGATTTCAATCTCTGGACATGCTTTTCCTGTGACCCGAACAGCCTTTACCCAAAAGAATCTCCCCACCAGAAAACACAAAAAAGCAAGAGGGAACAAATAGAGAGGGAGAGAGAGAGAAAGCTCACGCCTTTGGTCCTGGACATGAGTGGAGGGGTCTTGTCCATCGAGGTAGAGAAAAAGCGCTTGATCTAATTCTCCCAAATCATAAGTTCCAGAATCTTTGCTTCTGCTCACATCAAAGTTTAATAGGAAACAATTAAAAACGAAAAGAGTTAAAAAGATGTGCATGACTATGATGATAGAAATGAAGATATATACAAGGGATGATGCTTTTATTTGTATAGTAAAATTACATGAAGTTTCCAGGAATGGAGGACGATGAAGATGATTGCATCATTGCATAAGGACTCTGCTGCTGCTGCTGCTGATGATGATGATCTTGTGTTTGATGATGATGGTGCTGTTGTTGATGTTGATGATGATGATGATGATGATGCTGTTGTTGTTGTTGTTGGTGTTGATGTTGTTGTACTTGGGTTAGCTGGCTGGTGCCCTTGAAATTAGAAGCCATGAAAGCAGCCCCTAAAAGCTTGGATTTTTGCTCTTCTTCTCCGACTTCAAGAGTTCGTGAAAACCCCATCAATGGAAAAACCGCCTCCAAATTTTCCTCCAAACATCATTTCTCACCCAGAAAGAGAAAAAGAGAGTCGGTTATGATTGATGGAGGGAGCGCTTGCTAAGAAGATGGGGAGAGAGAGGGAGAGGGGAAAAGATATATCAAAGAATTGAATTGAATCCAAACAAACAACTTCGATTAGCTTTTTCTTAGTTCTGCCCCTTTCTCTCTCTCTCTGTTTCAGAAGCAGACGACTTTCTGAAACCAAATTTTCAGATAAAGCGGTTCTTATTACGAATAAGATATACTGTTCAATTTCTCTTTCTCTCTCTCTCTCTTCAGAGAAAATACAGAAGACCTGGGAGAAACAGTCCTTTTGTTTTTTAATTGAGGAAAATCATCTTGGGTGGTATTTGGAAACCGCCGAAGGCTTCCTTGTCCAACCCTCAAATTCTATGCATCTGAAATGACATAAAACCCTTTATGGGTTTGAGATTTTACTATTGACATTTTCATGCAAACTTACACGTAGTGGGTGAGGCGGCTGACAAGATCAAAGATCATAATCACCTAGCCGCTTCTTTTCTTCATTCTTTTTCTTTTTCTTTTTCTTCTTTCTGTCCTTTATAATTAGAGAAAATTTCGTTTACTCCTTCTCCTTTATTATTTTTGTAATGTCATATTGTCATCTTTAAATAATTTGTAATCTAACTTATCTGTTAGAATTTTTTATCTAACAAATGATGTCAAAATTCTAACTAAATATGTCAAAATTTTCAAAATATTTTTATTAAAAAAAAAAAAAAACAAGGACACAAGGGCTTACGTGGGTCCGGCCATAGACCCATTTGACTCTTTTTTAAAAAAAAAATTTAAAATTTTTAAGTTAATGATAATTTTGTATTTTAAAAAGTTTTATAAGAATATAAGAGATATTTTATTTGTATACCGTTTAATTTAATTCTAAAACTCTAATAATAAAAGTGACATTACAAAGTTTTCAAAGATAATGACAAATATTGTAACTTTTTAAAGATTAAAAATAGGATTGTAAACAATTAAAGGTAATTAAAGTTTTCCTTATAATAATTATTATTTTTTCTTGCATGAAGAATTCATCAATTTTGTGGTAGGCATGCAGTAAAGACAACATATATAAGACCCATAAACTCTCAGGTCCCAACTAATTATTACGTTAAGGTAGCTAGGAGCCTAGGAGTCCGATTTTTACTGTGCCACTATAGGAAAACACCAAAGCTAGGCGGGTCATTTACAATTTGTTAACACATGCACCTTAATTTCAACATCTCATTTGAAGCACGTCAATCACAAAATAATAATAATAATTAATGCCGTCCAATTATGTACATCCTAACACGTCTTAACAAGGTGTGTCTAATATTTTTCTTTTGTTAAAACACAATAAAATGTTGGAAGATGAAAGACAGATATATAGTTCCGCTCATAAAACTAAAATCAAGACACATTTCACAATTGTGATGATGTTTGTTATGCACCAAAATGGTACTAATGATTTGATGGGCAATATTAATGTAACAAAAATCTCAGATATCTTGCAATGGATGCGAAAAGAGTATAGTATTTGAGGAAATGCTACCACCTCCATTAGCAACTTTGTAAGGAAACCTAGCTAGGGGGCAAATATCAGTATTAACCAATGAATAACCACTTGCTCAGTGTCACTCACCACATATTAATTATATATTTGTGCGTGTATATATATATACATATATCATTCTAAGAATTTTTACTTTAAAAATTCTATTTTTGTTAATATAAAAACCCTCTAAAAACAAATATCTTATTGAATAAATTTCCAGCCAAACACATGAGACTAATTAACACTACTTCAAAAATATTTTATGAGACTAATTAACACTACTTAAAAAATATTTTATGCGTATGTGTGGGGTATTGTAGGGTATAACCGTATAATGAAGCACTAAACTCTTCTTTTAATTAAAGGACCGTGAGGATTCAGATTCCTTCTATATATGTGAGGTGGGAGACAACTAGCTTATTTTAACTATAAATTCTTATTATAACAAATAAAAATTATGAAATTAGTACTTAAAGTTGCAATTTATAATAGGATAGATTTTTGGGTTAGAGGATCCCTCGATCCGATCTATAAAAATGATATATGTCCATTTGTATATGAATATACATGCATCTTTTATAGCAAAGACAAAGTTAAAAGAAAAAAAAAAAACATGTGATTCTCACATATTATTTTAGAAATGTATGTGCATATCATATGCAAATGAACACATGACATTTTTATAGACTGGGTTGGAGAAAATTCCTCAAACCTAAGAAAAATTATGTTCTTAATATACTTAAATTTTGAGTATTATCTTGTTGTACTGTTTATTATTGACAGCTTATATATATCATAAGGGTAGCCATTAAAAAGTACAGGTGCACAATTAATATACATGTATCGAATTCTTAAGTATCCTTTAAGAATTCAATTAAAAAAAATATATATCCTTTAAGAATTCACTATATCACATTCTATTTATCCCTCAGATTTTACAGTGTACAGATTGTTCTAAGTGTAATTTTTCGAGTTCAATTATTCAGCAACAAAAAAGAGCTATAGAATATGTTTGTCCATTTCAATTATCACAAGCATACAATATATATATATATATATATATTTTGTTAATAAGCATCATTTTACTAAACAACAAAACTGATTACAACGCACCCTCCAAACTTAATTGGAACTCGATCCGTTACATAAACCAGCAGACCCTTGAACCACAAATCCACTCAATGCACTCATCCATCTACCATCTACCATCTACAATTACAATGGTCAATTCGTAGCTACGTACTAACACTTTAGACTCACTCTGAACCCTGGCCTCTTACATTATACAACGAAACTACAAATGTACGTCTTGCAAACACAAAACCAGAATTAATTTATTTACAAATTATTCGATCTTGAAACCCCCATATGCAACATAGAGCTTTATTAATGATCGATTTCTTGAACTTCCCAGCACCCATGACTCGAGCTCTGATTTTTTAATAAATCCTTTTAATATATGTTCCTATGAAATTCACCAAGCATACAAAAAATTACATATAGGGATAATATATAATTTGTGTCTGCGTATCGGTTTAGGTCGTATCAAAAACTATATAGTTCAATCTTAACTTGACCTATTTAATCCCTTAACCCTAATTCTCTAATTTTATATGAAGTTTGTGTCAAATTCGCAGGTCATATTAAAAATTGTCTACCATTATGTCGGATTCGGATCATGTTGAAACATATATATAAGACTATTTATGTCAATAATAACCCGATCAATTTAATTAAACGGTCAAACTCCACAACCATTACCCTTTAATTTCGTGTTAATTTTATGTCAAATTTGCGGATCGTATCAAAAATTAACAACCATAATTATACACACATATAGACACATACACACAAATGATAAACTAAAAATAAAATTAATAAAGAAAATATGGCTAATGAACTGTTATACATTTTGGAAAAAGACTTTTTGGAATCTTAACCGATGTTTGCATATGCAATCTAAGTTCATGCCCCCCTTTTCCCCTTCCCCATTTGAAATAGAAAAAACAAAAAATTCTAAATTCATGCAATTTGGAATGATATTAAATCATGGCAAGGAAGAAATTAAAATATTAAAATACAACTCATAAAAGCAATGCCATAATAATAAAATTATAACTTCTAAGAAGTCGAAAAGGGAAAACTAATGCAAAAATAAAATAAATTAAAAAAAAAAAAAAAAAAAAAAAAAAAAAAAAAAGAATAAAAAAATAAAATACCACATTGCAAAGAACCAGAAGAATATGCTCTAAATAAGCATCCTTTTCCGGGAGCGAGAGCATTTGGGTTTCCAAAAGTTTCAACAGCCGTTACAGAATCATCAGGGGTAGTATTGTCATGCTGGCCCTTTTGTTTTTCAAAAAAAAAGCTGAGTAATAATTATTAGAGGCAGCTGTCACCAGGGGCTGCATGTAGGACCGTTGACCATTGAACACGTGTCATGGCAGAGTTCTGTTTTGGTTTTGGGAAGTTGAGCGGTGGGACCCAAATGATCGGGCAAAAGCGAAAACGAATCCGACGGCTGAGAGACTGGGACCTCAAAAGTCTGGTCAGAGTGGGGCCCACCGAGACCGGCCCCCACCTTTCCCGCGATTTTTTACTCCCGGGTTTTCAACCACTCCCTAAATAAGGACTGTCTGCTAACTGCAAAGAAAGTGATATAAAACAAAAAAAAAAAACACATTCACACACAGCAGTTGCTTCATAGATGGTAATATGTCTAGTGTGAAATTTATTTATTCCTGGCCATAAAAAGAATTTGTTATTTACTTTTGAGTAATTATATTATTCAGTTTGGGCTGAATGATTGTATAAACAGTCATTCAGCCTAAGTCATTTTTTTTCTTTTTGTGAGCCTCACATTATTAAAAAAATATTTATTTTTTTATTTTTTTAATTCTTATACAGCCTGAGCTGAATGACTGTTCATTCAGTCCAGATTGCTCTGAATCACTGCTCTTTACTTTTTGGATATGTATTAGATTTGATGAATTAGTAATAGGTATAAACCAATTTACTTAGGTAACAATATTAGATTTTAATATAATTAATAGAAGGATGAAAAGAGATTTATTGGTCTAGGCATAGTTTTCCTTGAATTTAATTTTTCTATCTTTTTCAGGCTCATTATACTTAGGTCTCAAGTCATAGTCCAGATATATTTTATACTGTTGAATAGAAAAAAAAAATTAAAAAAAAAGTCATGATCCAGATTTTATATTGTTGCATCTAATAAATTAATAATGTACATATATAGTGTTATTTCATTTAAATTTTTTAAATGACTAGGTAACGTGTTCACCATGTAGTGATATGTACATGAGTAATGTTATAAATAAGATCAATATCTTTTTTATTTTCTCCCAAAATTGATGCATGTGACTTTTAAAATTATAATTAGATTTCTGATAGATAATTATTAAATTATGATCTAATGATAATGTTAAAAGTCAAGTCAAATTTAGAAGCATACAAAGAAGAAATGAATCTTACTTTTAATATTACTCTATAGTCATGCACAAATAAATTTGTGAAATTTAATTTGGACCATAAAATAGTTTCTTCTCCATTTCCCTTCGTATAGTATTCCAGTTTGATGTCGAAGTTGAATAACTTCCAAATCAAGGCCATTAATTGGTCATGAGGTTCCCATTCGGTATGGCGGGTTTTTCATCATTTTATACTCAAAATAATACTTGTATTAAACCTTTGATAGTTCTAATTAGGCAATGAAAGTAATGATTTTCATAAGTTTTCTTTGAAATAATTAAAAGGTCCTACGTAACTTTGATGTAGAAGTTGAATAACTTCCCATTCAAAAGTATTTGTTGTTCATGAGGTTCATAATCACTATGGCGAGTTTTTCCTCTTATATTTTATATACTCAAGCTAACAATTATGACATTTTAGCTAATACTACTTAATTCTTGGCCCTAGCCTTCATCATCCTTTCAATACTACTGTGGAGGAAAAACTTGCAATCCTTTATTTATTTATTTATTTATTTATTTTTCTTTCTCTCTTTTAATTTTGTTTCTTTAATTTAAGTACGCACACACCTAAAAGGAAGATATATATATTAGGCGTCGTCAAAGCCCACATCATAGTCTAATGGGTGGTAAGCGTACCAAATTTGAAAATCCTGGGGGAACATCTGGAATCTTAGTTTAACTACTATATATATATGTAAGGGCCTTGCCAATTGGTGGAGATCTGGCTTTTGATTGATTTAATTTGTAAAAGTAATCAAAAAGAAAAGAAAAGAAAAAGATTGACTGGGAACGTACCCATAGTAATTTAAATGAAAATCAAATGCTAAACATATATACATTAATGATTGGAATTCCTTAAACATTATTAAGCAGTATGCTGATGGTATAGTGCATGAGATTTTCTTTTCTTTTTTCTTCTTTGGATACTTAAAAAAAAAAAAAAAATTTCATATTACGTTTCTTATTTAGAGACGATGTTGTGATGGTCGGAAACTTAAAGATATATATACTATGACAATTCAAACGGCATAATCAAAGAGAGAGGGGGTTCTTTAAGAAATATGTTAATTAAGATTATAAGTTCAAAATTATTTAGTAAAGAAAAGGCTATGATTTCCCTAGCTCGTACGTGGGATATCAATATATACGAAATGTATGCATGGTTCTTCTCATGGGATCGATATCAGTACGAGAATTTATGGTTTCTCTCGTGAAATATTATGAGTACAATATGTTCTAATTTCCCTCGATCGTGTGATATCGGTACGAGATGATCGGAGAGAGAGTCGCGTTGTATTAAGGGCCGGGATTTATCTCTGCCATTGCAAGGCATGTGTTAGTCCGATGAGAAGAAAAAACACGTACCATATCATGCACTTGCATGCGTTATATATTTATTTGTCTATTTATTTTCTTTTTTGGTGTGAAAATAGAGATAAATGCTAGAAAAAGATCATCATCCTAAAAAGCAACAGGATGAGGGCTCGATGTTAATTATAATTAAGCAAAATTGTCAAGAAACCCCTAGGGTTTTGGCCTTTTGCCAAATGAGGGCCCTTCCTTTTTTTTTTTTTTTTTAAATGAAACAAGGACTTGGGTTTGATGGCGTCTACCGACTAGTCCACTGTTCTACTTTCTATCCAAATTCAAACGACAAATTGGTAGGGAGCTTATTTTACACGTCAAGCCAATATGAAGATTAAGTGTGTATTTCATGTCAATAAGAGCTACTTAAAGTCTAAATTATATCCTTAAAAATCTATCAATAGATTAAAAAAAATACAAAAAATGGAGAAAAAAAACCCGTCAAAAATGACGGTTGACGAGATAGTTCTTTTAGGAGTAGGCAGACCACCTTTCAATTTTGAAAAGGTTTGACTACCTTCAAAACATGCTAAGAGTCTGTTTGGGATTGTGTTAAGAAATAAAGCTTTTAAAGTTAAAAAAAGCTTTTCAACAAAAGTTTTATTTTTAAGTTTTTTTTCAAAAGTGCGTTTTGATATTTTTTGAGTAAAATGTCAAATAAGTACTTTTGAAATTTTTTACCAAACAGGTCAACTTTTTATTTGATATAACTTTTTAAGTACTAAAAATATTTTTTAAACTCTCTAACGCAATCTCAAATATTCCCTAAAAAGCTAAGAGGCTAATGATCAACACCCTTAAAATTCTCTTTTGGAGTGGCCATGCCAATTCATCTTTTAACCCCTTGTATTTTTTTTTTTTAATAATAATTTTAAAAAGTATAACTGAGATTACACATAACTCAATTAACGTGGCATACAGGCTGCCTATTCCTATGGATTTGACATGTAAAATAGTTCATCTGATCTGCTATTAAAATCTAGAAGAAAAGTTGGACGACAGACCTAATTGATAGATGACATCAAATTCAAGTACTCCTTATTTGGCCTTTACTTAGCTAAGTATAGTATATCACTAAACAATTAAGTTTCGTTCAATGAATTTTTTTCCATTTTAAGAAAACCAATATTCTTCAGATGATGGTCGATTAGGCCTGAACCTACAACTACCAATAAATAATTAAGCAAAGTGGGTACGGAATCGAGTGAGACAATAGAAGAAAAAACTCTTCAGAAGGGTGTTTGTGGCATTGCAATTTTGTAAAGAAAAAATATAATTTTAAACCAAATTACAAAAAATAAATTTGTTTAAGATCGCATTTTTAAAAATTAAGATTTAAAAACGTAAAAAATTTGCGTTTTCAAATCGTAAACAATTTAATGCTTTTTTTAAATCGTACATTTTAAAATCGATATTTTTAAATCGCAAATTCAGACAGACCCTGACAAATACAACGAAAATTTAAAATAAACAATAAATAAATAAGTCCTATAACCAATAGCTTTAAATTAATCCAGAGTGCAATTTAATTCAACCCAAAAAAAAACATAAGATCATATGGCCCTAGGCAAAAACATAAGATCATAAGGATAAAAGCCACATCTGTTAAAAAGTATTAGTTGGCCAACTATTATTATTTCAATAATTTGATCATCGTTAGTAGCATGGTTGCTTATATGGATTTCATTATGAAAGAAACTTTCTGGTTTAATTATTCATATAGCGAGGGAAGAAAAAAACACAAACTCAATTTATTATTATTATTTTTTTAAAATCTTTATAGAAGTATATTAAAGTTCTGTTTAGGCCTTAGGGGTTGGACCATTTCAACGGCCTTTTTGGTAATTGTCAACAAAGTTGACAATCTTATCCTTAAGTCACTATATGTACATACTACACTAGCAAGATCCAACCCCCCTCCCCTTTTCAATCTGAACCCTAAGCGGGTCACTTTTGTCCACTCTCACATTTCATATCATAACTCTTAGAGTATATTTCATATTTTGGTGATATTGTAATATTCTTTATTTATGATTGATTGTAGGAGATTTGATTACCATACTTATATTCATCCTATACCTTATAAATAGAGACCAAATTTGTATTGTAGACAAAATCAAATTAATGAGCACAATGTAGTCCTAAGGGCCCTTTAGAGTGGTGAACGTAAGTGTCTAACACCGAACCACCCGTAATTCCCTGTGTCTCTTTCTCTCTCTTACTTTCGCTATTATTCTCATATTTTAGTATTCCGCATATATTTTTAACATGGTATCAGAGCCACTTTCTTGTGGCCTTCAATAAACGTCATTGACGTTTCCTGGCGTTGTCTCCGATGATCTCATCATCCCAATCATCCTCACTCTCTATCTATGCTGCCCTCCACAGATCTGAGCCTTCAAGACCTTCTTTCACACTTTGTCACATATGTATTGAAAGCTTGGAAGCCGCTTTACACAACGCCGCCGGAATCAGGCGAAACAAACCTTACACGCGCCCTCACGCGCCTCCTAACGTTCCTGTTCTTCTTCCCACACGCCTCACGCGCCACCGTTCAGCCACGCGCCACTACGCTCCTCCAATCACCTCGCTAGTCACACCATTCAACAAATCTTGCACCGGCCGGTCCATCTCCGCCGAGAAAAGCTCATTTCGATGTGTGACGCACCGCCACGCACGACCTCCCTGTTCAAACGCTCCAGCCATTCTCTCCATGCGCCACCCCAGCCAGCCTTTTGCAGAAAAGAACCCCGGATCCCAAATCGGAGGCTGCCAATCTTCCTCCCTGCCGCCAGCACGCACCTCCAGCAAGTTGGACGCGCCTCCACGCGCCGCTCCAGCTGGCCCCCTTGCAATTGAGCACACCAGACTTACTGTGCTCCTTGCTGCACCCAATCCAAGCCCGCGGCTCACTAGATCCTCCTGTAGACTCTGCCGCACCGGATTCCTGCACCTGATCCGAGCTTACAGTAAGCCTCCTAAACTCATCCACACCGGATCCTAGCCCATTTTATTTTTCCAAAAAAAAAAAAGTAGCTAATGAAAAAAAAAAAAACAAAACAAAAAAAAAAACAAAAAAACCAAGAAGAAGAAGAATGAAAATATCATGCGCGCCACGCACAAGTTGAATTCGGTGCGCCGACCTCATAATCGGCCATGTGGGCTCATTCTTTTTGTATTTTGGCCCAAGTCGACCATTTTTTAGCTTTTGGCCCATTGTCAGTCCTTTTGTGTTTTGGCCCAAGCCGGCTTCTTTTGGATTTTGGCCCGTTGTCGGCTTTTTTGTGTTTTGGCCCAAGCCGGCCCTTTTTGGATTTTGGCCCGTTTGTTGGCCCTGCATCTCGGCCCATGCCAATCCATCTTCGTCGCCGCCACATGCCGCCGTCGCTGGCCACCCGCCAGCCTCTTGTCTTCTCCCACAGTGTTCGCGCTCAGTCTTCACCACCGGCTCTTGCCGATCCATCTTCGTCGCCGCCACGTGCCGCTATCGCTGGCCACCCGCTAGCCTCTTGTCTTCTCCGACAATATGCGCGCTCAGTTTTCACTACCGATCCATCTCCGTCGCCACCACGTGCCGTCGTCGTTGGCCATTTGTCAGCCTCTTGTCTTCTTCAGTGTGCGCGCTTAGTCTTCACCATCGGCCTCCATTTATCAGCCACCGTTTATTCCCCGTTCCTAGCTTCCGCTGCCGCCGTCACAAAAAAAAAAAAAAAAAATGATAATTGGTCAGAATGGACCACATCCCTTTTGGAAGTTTGGCACATAGTCGGCTCTTTGGATTTTTAGGATTCATATTCAGCCCTGTTTTGTTGTAATATGCGGCGCAATTCATTGGTAAATCTTGGCACAAGATGATTCGGCCCCTCACGGGATTTAATGGCTAGTTTCTGTAACTCCTTTCATCATTGTCAGTTGCGGCTTTGGATCTTTTTAACGGATTGTCTCCATTCTCCGGCAATGACACAATGTGATTCGGCCCCTCATGGGATTTGACAGCTAGTTTTCATTACTCCTTCCATAATTGTCAATTACGGCTTTAGGTCTTTTAACGGATTGTCTCCGTTTTCCAACCGTCACTTCTAGCCTTTCTCGCCGGTATCGCTTTGATCCAACTACCGACTTCGGCTGCATTTATATTCTGTTTCTATTTTCAAACTCAAGCTTACAGGATCTTCCACTTTGAGTTTGAGGGGAGATGTTAGAATATACGGAAAATATAATATATTTTTCGTATATTCCATATTTGGGTGATATTGTAATATTCTCTATTTATGGTTGATTGTAATTAAATCTGGGAGATTTGATTACCATACTTATATTCATCATATACCCTATAAAGAGAGACCTTTGTATTGTAGACAAAATCAAATTAATAAGCACAATGTAGCCCTAAAGGCCCTTCAAAGTGGTGGACGTAAGTGTTTAACACTGAACCACCCGTAATTCTCTGTGTCTCTTTCTCTCTCTTACTTCCGCTATTATTCTCATATTTTAGTATTCCGCATATATTTCTAACAATAACCAATATATATGAACAAAAAATTTGAATAGAGATCATGTTTATACTTTTATACAGCATTCATATCTAAGAGCATTAGCAGCAGCTTCCCTTAAATTTTTCTTTAATGTAAGGAACAAAACCATTTTTTAGTTCCCTATTTAAATGAATTCCACAGCAGCTTCCCTTCATCTTTCTCTATATGAATTAAATACTATTTAAAATAAATGCTAGAAGAAAGAGAAAGGAAAGAGAAATTATTTAAATATTGTTTTAAACAAATGGTAGAGAAGAGAGAAAGGAGAGAGAAAGTTTTTATATTAAAATAATGCTAAGGGAACCATTTTTTGTTCCCTAGATAAAGGGAACCAAAAGTGGTTCTCTTGGTGTTTCTATAGTTTAGGGAACACTTAGGGAAGCTGCTGCAGGGACTTTTTTGTATTTTTTTAACAGTTTTTCCTACACTAGAGAAGGGAATGAGATTTAAGGGAAGCTGCTGCTAATGCTCTAAAAGGGAGAGTTTCACAGAGCACGTGCAAGCGTGATGGAGATTCTTTG
Source organism: Betula pendula (assembly GCA_900184695.1). Taxonomy (NCBI): domain Eukaryota; kingdom Viridiplantae; phylum Streptophyta; class Magnoliopsida; order Fagales; family Betulaceae; genus Betula; species Betula pendula. Next base: position 365,839 of record FXXK01000030.1, on the reverse strand, counting down.
TTTCCACAAACTTGAAGCAGATTGACAGAATTTCAATATTTTCATTTGTACTAATTTTCAGTGAAGATTTCGGTTGAAAAATTGCACTTAAAACATGTAGAGAGACATAAGAGAAACGATCAGCTTATTCGAGTCGAGTTCGACACCTCGATTTGTTTACAACTTTGAGAGTATGAAACACTAAAATGCAAATATGGTATTTACTTTAAAGTTACCAAAAAATGTAAACATTGTAAAATATGGTATTTGATGCTACATCATTTAAAATTTTTAAATGACAAAGCAACATATTCATCAAATGGCATTAAATATAATAAAATAAAATATTGATCATGAAATTGCTAAACTTTGAAGGATTCTATTCGAACAAAAAAAAAAAAAAAGTGCAAGCAGCTAGCCTATCTATTTATTATACCATTTTTTTTTCCCAAAATCAGTTCAGCCCTTCCACATCAATGAGACATTTTATATGTATGAAAAACAAATAATTTGGATTAGGTATATCAGATCACATTCCCACAAAGTAAACTAATTTTTATAATTAGATAATTAATTGGTCTGCTTAAGGCCATTCAAGTAGCTAGGTTTCCCACCAACTCCGATTGGCTGAGTCGACATTTCCAACCTGAAAACGACATTAATTCCAAATGAAACAATAAATCCGTGAATTTGCCCATGCGTGTGAGCTTGTAATTTGTGTGCCATATGATTTAAAACATCATTTGACATTACACGTATGACATTGACTCTCCATTTTAAGCCACTTTTGTTTAATGAATCCCTAAATTTTCAAATACGATCCCAAAGTTGACATTGTCACTTATATATGTATATCATATGTGTTTGTACGTTTGATTAAGTTATACAATGATTTTTTTAGTATCATAGAAGTATGTCTTAAAAATTTATACCTATATATATATATATATATATATATATATATATATATATATATATATATATAGCAGTGATTCAGGTAAGCCCACAGTATTTCAGTCTGGGTTGGATGAGTTTTAAAAAGAAAAAAAAAATTATTTTTTTAATACATGGAGCCCACAAAATACTATTCATGTGCCTGAGTTAAAATACTGTTCATTTCAGCTCAGACTTATGTTTTATATTACCGTATATAATAAGTTAAGTCCCTGTTTATATTAAAAAAACATTATATGTTAATTCAGCATATATATTTAATAGATATCATTGAGTAATATTTTATCTGCATATTGAATCTATATGTAGTAATTGGGCACCGACCTCCAACTACTGAATTTTATATATAGCCTACCCTATTGCTTCTTCTGGGTAGGAAGTGGGGTAGGATTCCTTTTAAAGTGAGGCTGTATTTTCGTTTTTCTCGGTATAAAAAGTTCGGAAAATATATTATCCACAAAATTTAATTAAGAAGTCCACCAGGGGCAGTCAATTATAAATTTGGAAATCTAACTTTTTAATTAATGTTGCTGGCTGCCTTGTTCAAAATCTATTCATCTACCAAAGATGGGAATCTTTTATTTTTATTTTTTCAGTTTTTATTTTCTTTGTGCTACATATATACTTCGAAAGAAGAAGAAGAAGAAAGCAGAAGAAACAAATTATCAATAGTCTTTAATTTACTTTCTTCCTAATTAGTTTTCTATTTTCTCACAACTTATAATACTCTTCTAGTACTTATAATGATAGTGATTGACAACCAGTATGATCTGATGCAATGAATCGACCTTGGATCTTGAATGAACATGTTTTCTATTAGCCTTGTTAATTTTTTTGGTTGACTTTCAAATTGAGGAGTTGGTCAACTAAGTAATCATTAATATTTTCTGTGTAGGTATACGTGTTAAATTTTTCTAATTATATGAATGTACTTGCAGGATTAAAGACTGTTCGATCTAAGTTCAGGGTAAGGCAATGAGGACAACGTACATCATGCATTGCACCAAAAGGTGTTTGTCCCACACCAGTCAGATTGTTGGTGGAATTTGCGACGAATCTTATTTCTTAAAGCATATTTCTCATCAGGTTTTCATAATTAAAGTTGACATGAAATAATGAGAACTCCCAAGAGAGGACGGCCGGTACTTCCTAGTCTTTCTATATAATTATTGACACTCATAGTCTTCAAATAATCACATATAATTAATGACCCTATATATATATATATACAGTCTTCAAATAATGGAGAAGGATGGAGGTAATCATCATAGTAAAAGATTTCGAATTCAATTCTAAAATCATGGTAAAAAATAGTAAAATTGGCTAATGAGGCAAGTTTGAAGTAAAACTAGGAATGTTGCCTCTAAATACTCGTGGTCCAATCACCATCGAACACAAGGCTCCTGTCAAACGTATATATACACTTTTTTTTTTTTTTTTTTTTTTTTTTTTTTTTTTTGGGTTTATGAGGTATGAGCTAGGCATAGTTGGTTCAATTACAGGTATCTGTAATTAAGGACAAAATCCTATGCAAGGAATGTGAGGTAAAAGATATAGAAAATAGGAAAAGAGCGGAAGTAAAGAAAGACAATTAAATTAATATGGGGTGGTTCTACTTCTACCATTAAAAAGTGCCCTATATGCTACATGTTTAATTATTGTATTAACTTGACTATAGAGTTGCAAGAGATCCTATTTATGGTGTTGTAGGTGAACTAATTAGCACAAGGCAACTATTATCAATATGGGTTGACTCGGCCCTAGTACCATGTAAAAAATATTAAAATGAAATTAAAAATAAAAAAATAAAATAAAAATAAAAAAGGGAAGTAAAGAATTTGGGATGGTTTAGCCTTAGTGGTCTACGTCCACCATTAGGAAGTGCTTTATAAGACTACATTTTTATTGTATTAACTTTATTATAGAGTGTTACAAAAGATCTTATTTAGAGTGCAAGTGAAATAAGCCATACAAGATAACTATTATTAACATAGTGAATCTTAACTTATTAACATATAAGTAAATCTTAACTCGACTCATTTAATTAGACGAGTCAAACCTTCAACCCTAACTCATCGTGTTAAAGAATAAGTATAAAACTATATAATCCAATCTTATAACCCGACCTATTTAATTAAACGGATCAAACTTTTCAACTCTAACCTGATAATTTCATGTTGGCCCATATCAAATTTGCGAATCATGTTTAAAATTATCAATCCTAATTCTAACACCTATGTTACCGTGTAGCTTATCTTCTTCCTATAAAAAGACAAATTTTGTTATACTAAACGACTTGCACCTTTAGAGCATAGGGATAACGGGCCTTACTTGTGAAGGGGGAATGATCAAAGGATGGAAAGCCATGAGATGGACGACACATCCAACTCAATGTGTTTCTCTAACTAAAATGGGAAACAGGGTTAGGCTAGGCGAGGAACCTCAAGAGAGAGGGAATGTGAATTCTTTTGAGTTGGATATTAATAGTGGAGAAAAAAATTCAGCAGATTTTGCTATATTTGGCATGGCTTTTGCTATCTTTCAATTGCCTCGGATGGGGGCCAATATGGGCCTGATGCTCGTTAATAATTCCACTCTTATCCACATGGTCGAATTTTCCAAGAGGGACCCATGAGCCCTCTTTTCCAGTTTCTAAATATAGTAAATCGTGATCTGGTTGGGGGAGCTGTTTCCTGATGTTTCTGTTTCTGCTGTCAACCGCATTGAATGGGCTTTTAATTGTTTTCTGTTTCGGCTTCTTTTTTTTTTTTTTCCTAATTATTGTTTTCTGTTTCGACTTGACCACCACCTCCTGTGTCATTTTTTCTTTTGGCACTAAATTCAGATAACCCACCGGCCTCCTGACCCCTGATGGAGAGGGTTGCCACTTGCCTTGGCTTTTTAGAGCTCTCTTCTAGACTTCTACTGCTACAAATCGTGTCCCAATTGTTTCTCTTTACTTTTGGATCTTCTTTTGTTCAAAGATCATCATCATCTACAATTTTCCCATGGAAAGTTTTCCTTACCCGGCCATTGAACCCTTTCACTTTGTGGAATTCGATTTCAGTTCAAGTCAAGTCTCTAAAACTACGGCGTGATTGCTAATTTGTTTTTATGTGAAATTACTATTTATCTTAAAAATTTAAAATGATTTAATATATATATGATATCAGAGTAAAAGACCTGAGTTTAAACATTATATTTATCATTTACTTTTCAATTCAACTAAATATTCTACGTGTTAGAGCGTCATCACCTATTAAAAAGGAAGTTCAAAATCACACATGAGGAAAAAATGTTAAAGTATTGATTAAATGATTAAACTTATATCTTTCTATTAGTTTAAGCTTTTAGGATAAGTAGTGATTTAACATTTTAACAGTATTTTTTTTTCTTTTCTTTTGTTTAAAAAAGTGTTCTCTTGTTACATAAAAGTAAAACCAATTTAGAGTGTTTTGTGTTTTTAGTTGTTTATTAATATTTTTGTTTTCACAAGAGAAAACAAAAGACAAAAAAAAACCTTTTTCTTATATTATGCATAAGATGTACTACAAATGTACTTCTATGATACTATAGATCGAGGTCAGTAACTTCTTTAATAAAGCATGTTAAAATTGAAAAATGAAAGAAAAACGATGAGTCATCTGGAAATGCATGCGACAAAGTCTGAAGGCTATTAGGGCGTGCAAAACTCAAACGCAGACATAGACAGTCAGCCAAATGCTTTTGATAACGTCGGTGATCTCCTTTGACTTGGCTTTGGCTTGAAATATTGGCACACCATCGATCAATAGACTGAAGTTTGCTTCTTCACAAATGACTTCTGAAGAAAATTTAGTGCCAAATTCCAATGTTTCACACATGGATGGAATTCTGCGTCGTTAACGTCTTCATTATAAGGTCTGAAGTCTAAGATAATTAAGTGCATCAAAATCAAATTCATTTTGAATGTATAAAGTATGATGCGTGTTCAAACCTAATACACGTTATATTCCTGTCAAATAAAGTAATAACTGCCAAGAGAAGAGGACAAAGAAATAAAAATACAAGAAAGTTCTGATATTACTTTTATTAAGCGTTTGAAAGATATGGCCGGTAAAGCGATTGATGTATGGACACACTTATCAGGTAAATTACAGGAAAAAAAAAAATGCTTTTCTTTATAAAAACAAATCTTACAAAATTTTCCTATGGGAAGGCGTGAAAGTTCTTTTGTTAAGACACGTGTGACATATGGTTCCCATAAGAAAATTCTATATATATATATATATATTTCTGTGCATGTCATCTATTACGTGGGTTTTCTTTATTTACCCAGATGCCCAGTAGGAGCGTGATGGGCAACATCTTTCGTGGCTGGTCCAATAGAGAACTGGACCCGTCAATTTGCCAAAAGAGAAAGCCCAAGACGGCTTGACCAGCCCATTCTCTCACTGTAAGTGCAAACAAACAAGTATTTTCCAGTTTCTAAATAACGTCTCCGAATTAAACAAGCTACATAATCAAATTGACCATAATGAAGACTATGGAGCCGGACATCTTAGGTTCTGTTTTCTACCTTTTCAACATTAATGTGTGGAGTGCCATGTAAAAAGAAAACAAAAGAGGATTGTATCCTTTTGATGTGACCAGGGGTACATGACCAGTGTTATAAAAAAGATGTGAATCAATACGGTTTTGATGGGGTTTTCCCAGTTGCAAATCTGATCAAACCATCTTCCTACAGCAATTAAGCCACTCAAAACCCCCATAATCCTGTTAAAGTTTGCTTTGCCCTTTCTCATACTCCACATTTTGGAGCCTTCATCCAACATATACTCCACCACGTCTTCCCTTAGCGGTGGGTCAGCCAGGCTAAAGCTCATCATTACAATTTGAGTTGCTTCGTGCCTCAACCTCAAGCTCTCACCCTCGCTAACAGTTAATGGGTGAAGATAGTATATTGATTAACTGATTGATTTGTTAAAATTTGGATTTTGAGAACTAATAACACTTTGCATTTTTTTACCGTATTTCATCTTGGGCTCTTTATTGAGTGTGAACTTCACTAAGCCAGACCTTATTGCCCTCTGTCCCTGAGTAGTGAGTAGTGTACTTCATTGTCCTTTGTCCCTGAGTAGTGTTACAACATCCTCACAAAACATTTTTTGAAAATAATAATGATAATAATAAATTAAATGAACAACAAAGAAAGCTGTTACATATTTTTTTTTTTTTAAGAATTTTTCCTACATCCTAAAAAGGGAAGATGCTACTAGCTAGTATTCTTACGCATTTGTAGGCAAATCATGTTTCACGGTACACCTCTTCTCTTTCTCCCTCTCTTCCAGAGAAAGAATTCACGTATGAATGTGTTTTAGATTTTTTTTTTTTTTTTGGGTATGAAAATGTGTTATGATGCGATATCAAGACAAAAATATATTTTTTATTTTGAATTGTTTGTTAATGCATTTTTTACCATATTTCAGTGATTTCACCTTGGGCTGAAAAACATTAATTGCTTTATACAATAATTAGAGGTTGATCCCTTTGAAATGATCAATTAAAGATTTGATTCCCTTGAAGCCGTCAATTTATTCTTTTTTTTTTTTTCTTAATGAGATGTGTGTCTTAATAACTCATGCATGAAAGATTAAAAAGAAAAAAGAAAAAACATGAACGAAGAAGAAGAAGAATTCATAGTCATGAAAAACCAAAAAGAAGAATTCAAAGCACATTTATTAGTTGGCACTTGGCACGCTTGAATATAAAGAAGAAACGATAACAATTAGAAAAAAAAAAAAAACGATAATATTATATACCGCACCACTGTTCTATCACTATTTTATAGTAATATGTATATTATATTACTATATAATATTATATACATTAATATTATATTGTCATTTCATCTTTAGATCATTCCTTGTTAAAATAATAATAATAATAATAATAATTTATTAAAAAAAAACAAACAAACAATAATAGATTGTTAATGCCACGTCAACATAGTAAAATCAATAGTAGTGAAATAAAACCGTAATATATAACATTACTCAAGAAGAAATAATGAAGAAAACATCAAAATAAAAAAAGTAATACTACATACTACACTCTTATTCCCATAAGCCATTGTTAACAATCCAATAAAATAGAAATATAATATATAGCATTACTCAAATATAATTAATTTGTTCCTTTTCATCTATTAATTGAAAGCTAGCTTATTGGGGCATATCAATATGGCTATCTATAAAATTAGAGGCAGAGAGAGTCCTCTATCTCTTATACTCTCAATCCTTGATGCAGTTGGCATTTGATCCCAAATCCTAGCAATCCAAGATATTCAAGACGATGTAACATCAAGTTATCAACTAACATGTCTGAGATTACATTTTGTTCTGTTACCCTACTTTAGTTTTTGTATGCAAATTCAATAAACTAGTAAACTACAACTATGCCATTTCCTTTGCCTAATAATGAAGATGATAGGGACGTACAGTGGAAAACGCAGCAGCTTCTTTCAAGTGTACACTAACAAGATACAGATTTTAGTAGTAATTGACAAACAATCTTTGGCATTGTCAAAGTTGTGGTTCACTTAACACCAACACAACTACTTTCATATAATGTGACCACTGCGAATGCTTAAATTTTAAGATCTTTAAAAGAAAAAGAAAAAAAAAAAGAAGAAAATCTTCTACAGAATTTCTAGCCGAGCCAACTTAGCTGCAGGCCCTCACCAGCTTTCTTCCACTTCAATTTGGTGGCCTTTCTCAAGCGCTCAGTCAACCTTGACTTTCTCACAGATTCTTCGGATATATTCTTTCGTCTGACCTTAAGAAACTCCAAATTTTTCTCAAGTTTCTTGATTTCTTCATCAAGATCGGAACGGTCTTTGGTTACTCGTTTTTTAAGCTGGAGTCCAATGTAAACACACACGACTCTATCCAAATGATCTAAAGCAAACCGAATTTTGAACCCCGCATATAGCAAGGCTTTCAAGTACTTCCACCAGTTGATTAATCGGTCTTCTGAGATGTCTAGAACCCTGGTTTTGCACATGCTGTCTATAGTCCGACATAATATGACAAACAGAAACGTCTTTACCCTATGATTATATATGGTGGTACCAACACTGACATCCCCATATTTGGCAAACAAGCTTTCTAGGATATGGACCAAGCTCTCAGGCACCAAGTAATCCCTGACATTAACAAACTCCTCATTTTCTTTCCAAAATTTCATATAATCCTTGCCCTGCGGCTTCACTATAGCATTCAACTCTGCTACAGTAAAGCCTGCTAAACAGTAATAACCTGACCCTTGCCAAACATACCCACAAGTATTAATAAATCAGCATTTATTACGTTGGTTTGTTCCAAGTTGTCTGGGTCGGGTCCCTCGTCTTCAGGGCTGAAACTGTCAAAAGCCCTAACGGTGAAGGACAACAAGCCCACTAAACTCAAACTCAAACTAGTTTTCGGATTCAAACGAAAATCACATGAGTTTTGGTGTTACATGGCCCAAATACAAAACCCACATGGGTTTTTGAAAAATCCAAAAACAAATCCTAAATTTTGGGCTGCCAAACAAGGCCTTAACTTTTTTCACTTAACTCATTTTTGTTAATCCTGCCAAAATTTTTAAAATACCTTCATATTTAAAAAAATAAAATAAAATAAAATAAAATAAGAGATATTTTAGAAATTTTTATACCTCTTTATTAGGATTTAACAAAAAATTAAAATGAAAAGAAATAAGTGATAGATATTAAAAATTTAGAATACCAAAATTATAAAATATGTCAAAATGACTAAAAACTCAAGAAATATCCCTATTAAAAACTTTGGATTGATAGATATGATTTCTCTTTTTCTTTTAGCATAAAACCCCTGTTGACCAACAAGAAACAATGTCAATGTCAATAGAATAAAAAGAAATTCTTCAGGCACTCTCAAGTGTTGTGGCGTCAAAATATGAATGGTGGATTTAAATGCTAGAAAAAAAAAATGAAGATCACTTTATTTTTTCATCACTTGGTAATTACCAAAAGACCCCCCCCCCCTTGCCTGCGCGCGCGCGGGGGGGGGGGGATGACAGTGGTAGGAGGAGGATGGCAAGACATGAGAGTGTCATTACCTTCTATTTCTTTGAGTTTTCTGTATGGATTACGTGATGGAATGTGTGGATAATGATTTAAAAAATGAATTATGGATGAATCTTTGGAATTGTATTAGAAGTAAAGAAAATATGAGATTGATTTGAGCAGGGTCTCAAGCTCCAAGAAAGTAAAAGGCTTATAACTGAGTACCTATTTTCGTGCCCTTCTCTTTTACATATTAAGCTTAGACAACTTTGCTGATTCTTAACAACTTTTACAATTAAATCCTATTAATTTCTTACAATTAAAGCCCACTAACACATGTGAATAAATACCCACTTATCTAAAAGGCCTGTTATAATTAAAGCCTACTACTCTAATATATTCCTATAGAAAGAGGCTAGATCTGAAAAGGGTAAGCAAGATCTAGACAATAAAAAGGGCAAAGAGTGGAAGCAGAGGTGGATGAAAGGGCATGGTGGGTGTAGCGCCCCATATTTTTCCCCTAATATTTAGGTATTTTAATTTTGAAGAAAATGAAGATTTTTGACATCTTAAGAATAAAATATTAATCTTGCTGAATCTTCCTCTATAAAAATAGTAATGGATTGGTGATTATTAGGACGCGTGTGAAAATATAAACCCCTCAAATTCGTCTAGAAAAAACTTTTTATAAAAAAAATTTAATATGGATCTCCAAAAAATGTAGTAAAGATATTAATAAAGTTTTATTTTCCAATAAGGACCCTCCAAATCAATATACAGTTTCAGTACCAAAGCATTATACAACCAATAAAATAAAAAATAAAAAATCCAAAACACAATACAAAGTACAAACCCCTCAAATTTGCCCCAAAAAAACATAAAAGATGGGAGGAAAGAATGTTGTTAACCCATGCCACCACTCCATTGTTAATCCCAAAGAATCGTATGGTTTGTCATTCTAAAGATCTAGGTCGTTTATGCAAAATAAACTGTCTGAATTGAACTACCTACGCCTAAAAAAAAAAAAAAAAAAAAAAAAAAGGTAAAGTAAAGTAATCAGGTAGCCAAATCATTCCCTTTACATAGTGGTCGATTACCGTTTTAGCCTTTAAAGAAAGGGTTAGCCACTATTTTAGCTTTTGTATTTTGAATTATTTGTTAATTGTCTTGAGATCAAAAAAAAAACTAAAGGATAAATAAACATTAATTTTGCTAAACCACCACAACAATGTCACGATATAACGGCTCCCCTAGACCGATAAATATGAATATACGAATCTTCTTGTTTAAACAAGATAAATGAGTTATCCAAAAGCCCTATCTTGCCCAAAAACAAACAAACAAACAAAAGGCCAAGGCCGGCCCAATAGATAGGTCATTTGGACTATTGCCTAAAGCCCCCAAATGAGAAAAAAAAAAAAAGAAGGGTCTCGAGAAGAAGAAAAAAGCCCTAACCATTAGCTAATGAAAATTGTGAGTGCAGTTTGTCTCTCGTCTCGTCGTGTAGGAGTTTCAACACTTTGTAGCCTATGTACTTTCTCTATGTGGCAATTTTGTATTTTGGTCGTTCATTTCTACGCATGTGGAAGATCTATGTCAATAATATAACCAAATAAAAATTTAATTAGTAAAATGAGAACGAATTTTAAAGAAAAAAAAAATTGTAATATAAAAATTTAAATAAATATTCTTTAATCAATTTTTAAATATAAGAAACAGTCTTACTAAAAACTATCACCTTAAGCCTCAAAATTTATAAATTTATCAAGCCGGTCCTGCAAAAGGCCCTCTCTTAACTAAAAGGTTACAACAGAGTGTACCTGGAGCACACATGGGCTCAAACCGTGGGATTAACTCAACCCTACAACAGCTTTACAGGGGGCCTACCTAACCAGAAGGCCAACGTTAGTGTTTCTCACCATCCATGCATATATATTGACAATCTCCGAAATGCACTGAATTTTTCTCTGATAATCAATTTATATTTTCTGAACAGATTAAATTAGTCATGCTTGTAAACCTATAATAAGACCCACTTGTCCATCGGTCCAATTGCTTTTTGGAAAGAGTATTTATGAATAGAGCTACACGTCCAATTTGTTCGGAAATAAGACGTGAGGGTTAGAACATCCTCACATTTAACACAGAGGATGTTCCAACTTAAAAAAATTAATTAATTAATTAAATAAATAAATTAAATGAATACCCTCATAAATGTGAAGGTATTTTGACATGCTACTTCCTAAGTAAGCACCATCAACCTCAAATTGTGTCAAGACATGAACATATAAGTCAACTCTAATTTATTAATTTTGTGTTGGATTTGCTAACCTACTAATTTTGTATCCGGTTCACAAGTTAATTAAAAAATTATCGGCCCTAAATATAAAGTGTTTGGTCGTGTCAAAATATAGGTATAAATCTATATAAATTGAACCCTAATTTAGCCCATTTAATTAAACGGATCATATCCCTCGACCTTAACCCGCTAACCTGGTTAGAATTATGTGAGACCAAAACATTGCACTGTTTACCGTCTCATCCCACCACCACCACGCAGCCAAGGCATTGTTAACCCCTAGGACGTGAATGTGGGCGGGAGAGAGAGACAGACAGACAGACCAACAACGAACAAACGACTGGATCCCTTGTAGCCCTTTTTAACCCTTCAATTAAAAAAAAAAAAAAAAAAACCGACAAACGACTTAAGGGGAGGAAGTTCGTTACAGGCTGTAAAGAGAGAGAGAGCACAGCAAATAGGTCCCCACAAGTCTAGAACACAGAAACGGCCACAGGATTCCAAGAATCAATGAGCCTTTTTTTTTTCTTTTCGTTTTTTCTAACTTCCGAGGCCTTTCAATATGGGTGGACCTTGCAGACAAAATTTGCTGTTGAAAATCAGACAGGCTCCGCTGTATAGGGCACTTTAATGGATCTACTTTGAGGTACAATAAAGAAGCAGAGGTAATTTAGTTTACCACATGGGAGCCTCTAAAGGTCATTTGGACGGTGCAAAACATGTTTTGTTAGGTTTTGCATTTCTTCCTTGACTAATACGAGGGTAAACTTTGAAATATTCCAAATAACATGCTAGTAAAAGATATTCCTAGGCAGATGCAGCAAGGTTATGTAGCCTATCTATAGAAATATTTCTACACAAAATAACAAATGAATAAAAACAAATTCATCATATTTTACTCTATTAAAGCATTTACAGTGCGCACTCATCCATCAAAAAAGATAAAACAGAACCCCATGATTGTGGGCACGGGAGGGGGAAGGGAAGGGAATCTGACTGTTCCATTCAAGTTGCATAAGATTTTTTTATCAGAGTAAAACAAAACCAACTTGAAATAAACAAGGCAAGATACTAGATCGAGAAGAAATCAGAAATTTAAGTTTCTGTCACTGTCCGAGAAGAAAAGGTCCACATTCATTCAACTTAGTTATATTCTACTACCATATATTAACAAATCACTGTCACAAAATTCCAGATGACCTTTCATATAGATAATATACTAGTGTGATGATGCCAAACTAGCAAGAGATCATGGGAATCTAACAAAACTAAAAAGAAAGTCATAGTTTATCACATTATGTAAAAGTATTCGTGTCGGGAGCAAATTTTTAACAAAACATTCAATTTTGCAGTTAATAATAGCCCAATACAAGTCAATTTACTTCTCAATCAGTTGTTAAAGAAAAAGAATTTAATTCCATCTAGAAAGATACAGGAAGTTATCATCAAAAGTCCCATCAAGCAAAATCTAGTAGATATAATTAAGCATGGAGATGGTTCAGCATAGGCTAATTCACAACCTACAAAATTATAGATGAAAAATAACTGATTACCATAAAGTCAAGCTTTAAACAGAAATACCATGAAATGGCATCGATTAAGCCGCAAATCCACAAAATCTACTACCTTCAGAAGAAGGTTACACACAGAATCCAACATCTGCCAGACGATGAAAGCAGACAAGCTCCATTTGTTTCTGCATCTTTTCACTGACTTAACCCAGACGAAAAGAACTCATCCCACCCAAAAGCAAAGTAATTGCAGATGAAATTGCTTTGCTCATAACATGCAGTCTGTCCTTGCCGGCAACCTCCGGAAGAAATTCAATGGTACTGAAGGAAGCTTATGGCGAAACCTTGGATGTCTCAACAAATAAAATCCTGTGAGAAGGGCCACAACTTGGAATGGTGTAACATAGAGAACTATAGCAGCAATCAGACAGAAAATCACAAACAGAGCTGTTGCTCTAGGATCACGCCAGCTCAGCAAAGATTGTAGCCTCTCCCCTTGAGTAGCCAAGTCACCTACCACTGTCTGAATCCTCCCAGCAATACTTCTCAAACGATCATATCGCATCCTTACAATGTCGGAAGGCCGCGAAGTTGGAAACGTATCAAATTCTTCATCAAGTTCATCAGGATGTGCATTCTCTGCATGAGAAAGACGAGTGTCCATGTGGGGAGGATGCCTTGGCCTCCATCGGTAATACCAAACCCCAATCAAGAAAAGGTAGAGAAAAATTGTGGGTAAGATGAGCTCAGGGTACATGACCAGTATTATAAACAAGATATGAATCAATACGGTTGTGATGGGGTTTTTCCAGTTGCAAATCTGATCAAACCATTTTCCTACGGCAATTAAGCCACTCAAAACTCCCATAATCCTGAAAAAGTTTGCTTTGCTCCTTCTCATACTCCACATGTGGGTGCCCACATCCAACATATACTCCACCACCTCTTTCCTCAGTGGTGGCTCAGCCCGGCTCAATCTCATTGATACAATTTGAGTTGCTTGGTGCCTCAAGCTATCAAGCTGGGTAACAGTTAATGGATAAATATAGTGCATTTTAGGCAAAAGTGGATGAGAGTACATGTGCATCATATTAAGTAACGAGGAGCAAGTAAACCTCACAGCCAAATGAATTTCACCCATCTTCTTCATCCCACCGGGGAGTAGAACTAGAAGCGGATACGAGTGTGTGTAAACCCGATCCGTTTCAAGGGTAGAAAGACGAATCCTTACCTTCCCAATTCTTAAATCCTTTGCCGCTCCTCCATGCAAATGACAGTTATCAAACACCCCAATTGTTATGACTGTACAAGGATCATATACTTCCCAAGTATATTGCTCATTCCACTTTGGTGTAAAGCTGTCAATAATAGTCCTTGTCCTAACCCACTTCTGACCATATTTTGCCACACAATAAGAATCTGTCGTTCCATGCCCATCTTTGGTCTTCATCGGCATCAGGCCCTGAGCATTTAAAATCCCCAGTTCCAGTACCCCAATGCTGTTCTTCCACAACTGTTTTGCTGTCGGTCGAAGGTCACTGCTATAGTGAGTTGATTCATCCAGGACATGGTAACCACCTTCTAAGCAGATCCTCACATGAATCCGGCTGGCAAATTTGTTGTCCTTCTTCTTCTGTTCCCCTTCTACAATAACATGTTTCTCAAGATGATGCCACTTGGTGTTCACAGGTCTATGATCCAACCTCCTATCCACATGCTGCAAAGCAATTGCACACCTCCCCAGAACTTCATCCTTGTTCTGTGCAACTCTGTCCTCTACACTTAATATCAAGGGTTCCTCAAATGGTTCTGCTGCTACAAACATTAAATCCTCGTTCCACATAGGATTAATACTCCTGCTCTGAGAAATCCTGGTTCTTAAAGCCTGATTCCCCAGGATAGCCTTCACATACACTTCCGGGAACCTGCCCTGATTACCCGGTTGCAAATCCTGAGCTTCAATTACATTGACCCTCAAATACCAAAGCTTAGGAGAGAGGTATACCTTTGAACGCATATTAGCAAGACCATCAGATCCACTAACTCCCGCTGCGTCTGAATTCCATGCTTCAGGAAATGCTTCATCAGCTTGGGTACCCATCCAAACAGCCAACATCAGCTCCCCCCTAACCTTATCCCCCTTCTTGTCCTCCAACCTATACCACTGTGGTGCCAATGGACTATCCGGGGGGACCCGTTTCGGAATCTCAGCCATATCAAACCAAACCCGACCGATGAAGTCATCCTTCATCAAATCCTTATCTTTGACAATTACCTCAAGCATTGAAGACTGAATCCGATCTTTGGAGAAAGCAAACACCTGGTTCCACTCGGGATTTGACTTCTTCTCAAAATGCCGAGTTGTACCCTTGTAGTTTCCGAGCTTTACCTCCACGTAAGGGTCACAACTACCAGTGACATCTTTTGCAGGCAACTCCTTGGCCTTGACAACTCGTACATAGAGATATTGCATCTGTTCAACAAGGTCATAGGTGCTAGTGTGCTTGTCGCCGGTGACCTTTCCCCCTCCAAGATGGGGATTGGTCTCCTTCAACAAGAAGTCTTCGGGTGGAGGCCTCTGCATCTTCTGGGTTCAAAGCAGAGACACCCAAATGGAAAGAACTGAAGCCGAAGTTGAAGAGTTAGATGCTATAGAAGAAGGGCCAGAGTTTATAATAATTCAAAAGTTCCCAGACACCTAAAACATCTGAAAAAACAGAGTCGTGTAGCCGTTACTCAATAAGTTACCTAAACATTCGGAAAACTCAAAAACAGGATAATAATAGCAACAACAACAAAAAAAATTGTACGAGGATAAAAAAGCTGAAATATTCAAAGCAAAACAATACGATAGATGAGAGAGAGAAAGAAAAATTGAGAAAACAAAGCTTTTTCAAATTTGATTTTAAGAACTGGAAACGACAACAGATAAAAAGTGAAACGCAGAGTAATCGCTAAGAACCCCAGATCTTTTGGCACAAGAAAAATTCTTGAAGGTTTAAAGGTAGAGAATGACCTTAGGAACCTCGGATCTAAATGCTCCGAACCCGTAAGAAGCAACACCGGAAAGAAACAAACTACGAATAGTATAATCAAGTGTATACTTTTTAGATCGAAGTGCAGAAAAAAGCAGACGCTCAAATGCAGTGTTTGGTTGCCTAGAAAACCCGGAAAACCCGACAAAACAAGCGTGGGAAAATGATTTTTTAAAAAAGAAAATAAAAAAACCGCTTGAATCCTGGTTCTTTCATTTAATGCAGACTCTAGAAAAGGAACAAACCGACACTCAACTACGTCAAACTTATCCATCTGCCTCAGTTCATTTAATTATTTTCTTCCTTTCCCTTTCGTTTTCGTGACATAAGCAATACAATACTCATAAATACGATGTCTACATTTCTCGCAAATTTTCATGGCAACCAAACATTGAGTAAGAAAAGCATGGTAAAATGACAACAGGTTTAGCCACACACCTCAAAGAAAACAAAAGGTTTCGAGGCATTACCTTGAAGATTGAAGAGGGTCACCGAAACCCTAAACCGGACTTCATCATCTGGTTGAAGCAAACGAAAATAGGGTTGCTGTTTTTTGAGGAGAGAAATCAAAGAGATAAGGTGAGAAATCGTAGAGAGAAGAACTGAAGAGCGTAGTGAGGGAAAGTGAGAGAGAGAACTTTTGCTTTTGCTTTTGCAGGGTGGGATCTGATGAATATGTGAGAGATATACAGAGAAGCTCCTCTCTCTCTCTCTCTCTCTCTCTCTTTATTTCTTTTTTGACCGCCTCTGTGTGTGAGAGAGAAAGAGAGAGACTGTGCACGGTACAGTGGCGGTGGGGTGCGTGGGGCCCTGGTCAAGCGTGTGTAGGACAATGGTCGGATCGACCTCGCACGTGGGACCAACGTTTGTTTGTTTTCCCCTGCTGAGGTGGTGGGGGGTGAGGTGAGGCCCTGAGCCGCTTTTTCACCGTCCCTTGGATTCCCCATGTGGCCCCTGAGGATGGCATTTTTTACCCTTTCACTTTTGGCATGTAATTTAATGGACCCGTTTTTAGTAACGTTTCTTAGAAACTACGGTTGTGTTTGTGAAAGTTTTTTAAGAAGTTTTTTTTTTTTTTTTTATAGAAAGGCAAAAAAAGAAAGATAAAAAGGTATTAGCAAACCAAGCCCTACATTTTTTTCTTGGTTGGTTTGGTAAAAAAATAGTTTTAAGTGTTTTGTAAATATTTTATATGTTAAGTTGTTTGTTAATATTGTTGTTTTTTTGCTAAAAAACAAAAATTTATCCTAAAAAATATTGTCAAATAAGCTTATAAGACGATAGTGTCAACCAAAAAAAATTCAAAGACTTGTCCATGGACACCAATAAAAAAAATATATAATAATTTTAGCGTTACTAATTTTTATCTAAGTAAAGCTTAGGGGCGATTTGTTGGGCACGTGGCAAACGGAGAACTTGATGGGTTGTTGTTAAACTTATGAATAATATCAAATAGTTGTTGCAACAACCAGAACAAAGACACGTTTTATTTGGAATTATGTTAGATTACGGTCAAGCAACACATCATGAGTCATTACAAGTATTGGTTCAACAAGTAAAAAATCTTTGTTTTAAATTAGCGTAAAAGGCGGTGGATATGCGAAGAATGTAGTAGTTTACACATGGTGGTCTACTAAATTTATAACCTTATTTTTTGCAAAGTTGTAATTTTAAAATACTTAGGAAGTGTTTTTTTTTTTTTTTTGTTTCTTTAAATAAACGCTACGTCAAGTTAAGTCAAGCAAGTTTAGAATTAAAGTGGGACCGGATTTATGCCATTGGACTGGTTGATGTGTCACTTTTACGAAAGGAAAAGATCGATGCGCGCGCCTCTACAAACTCTTTGTTTTTTTTTTTTGGTGAGTATCTATACAAACTTTCAGTGTTAATATTATTAGGCGAAATTACATTTATCTCCTCAGTTGATCTTATTTGTTGCGATGTTTCTCGATCATTCAATTTGGTTATATACTTTAATAATTTATTATTAGGGCTGCAATATCTTTCTCTCCGCCCGGATCAGGCTTTTACTTCAGCATTGCAACTTCCAAGCTGTTAAAATACTAAAATTTTCAGTTCATCTAGACCCTTAGGACATGTTTGATACGAGGAATGACTATTCCATGGAATAGCCTTTATCAAGTATGAAATGAGTGTAATGCATTAGCCTTGAAATAGTCATTCCGATGGTCATGAATGAATAGTTATTCATTTAATTGAGGGAATAACCATTATTTTCAACCTAAGATGAATGATTATTCCCTTAATTGAAGGAATAGTCATTCCATCATGGCTATTGGAATGGTTATTCCAAAGTTAACTTACTCTACTCATTTCATTTTTAATATAGACTATTCCATGGAATAGACATTCCATGTACCAAACATAACCTTAGTATTTTAACAGCTTGCATGCTGTAGTAAAAACTACTGCATGTAAGCCTCATTCCTTTCGCTCCAAAATGGTAAAAATATTATTTAAAAAATAATAATAAAAAATGATAGAAAAATAAAAATAAAATTAAATTAAAATAGACCCTAGTAATAGGACAAATATTTTCTCCAAACTTTGTTAGAGGTTCAACTCAATTTATAAAAATAATATATGTTTTTTAATATTTGCTTTTTATATTTTTTTTTAATAGCATGTAAAATACACATATTTTTTTAATAAAATTTCTTTTAAATTTGTTCATACTATTAAAAAAATATATAATTTTCACATATTCAAATAACACGTGTCATTATTATATAATGGGTTGGAAGAACTCTTCCAACCTAATTTAGATAAAAAAAAAAAAAAACTTTTTGCTTTTTTGGTTTTTTTTTTTCTAAATTTTTTTGTCTTTTTCGGTTTTTTTTTTGTTTTGCCTAATACAAAATATTTTTATCATTTTAAATCGTAAAATGGAGATATTACAACCTCAATAATAAATAAATATGATACAATAACGAAATTGAAAAATTAAGAAACATTGCAACAAGAGTAATAAATTAAGAAGCATACATGTAATTTCCTCGTATTACGAAGAAGATCATCTACTAAGTTGAGTTGTCTCTGGTGAACTATTATTATTCTTGGAATTTTCAATTCATAATGAAAAAAAAAAACTTAGGTTCCTTGTGAATTTTTCAAATTTTTCTATTAGTAGCTACATGTCATAACTTGATTTTTAATTATATTTTTTCTTTTTTTTAGAGATATTTTCAATTATATTTAGTCAAAATCAAGTTAAATGTCATTAACCTAAAATACAATGAGATTGTCAATGACATATTCAAATTAAATGAGACCATACTGATATTCACAAAAATTCTGAGAAATCAATGATATTATAAAATTATAAAACAAATTTTTTTTCTTTTTGGCCATCAGTTTCAGTTTTTTTTTATACCATCATCTTTTACAAAGTAGTTATTATTTTAAATTACAACCGTACTATGTAAAAATAAAATAGGATGGTATAATAAAAAAGTAAAATAAAAAAATAAAACCAAAAAGTGCAAAAAAAAAAATAAAAACCTTGCTTCGTTGGTATTATGTAGTACATTTGATGATCTATCGCCCTGAAACATTCGAAACTGTGTACTTCCAATTCCTTTGGCTGACACCTGTCCAAAACAGCGGCCATCGAACTGCACGTGTCATTCCCTGAGCACGATTACATGGAAAATCTAAGACCGACAGGTGATGTGAGTCTACTCAGCACAGAAGACAAAGGAGCAATGCTTTGTCCTTTACATGTGCCTTTCGTGGTCAGATATTCCTTGCTTCATATGGACACCAGCTATGGAATACTATAGCTCGTTGCCTCCATCAATGGTGGTTCCACTTTCTCAATCCCCTCAACAGATAAGGCCATTGCTGACCTTATATAAGGCATTGTATGCACGAGGCGAAGAGCCAAGGCTAGCTTTTTTCAAAAATAAAAAATAAAAATAAAAAAGACAAATAAGATTGAAATAGACATTATAAATTAGTAATAAAACCAGGTTATGTGACGCTTTCCTTTCTAATGGCCGACCGACATATCGAAATAATTTTTTAATGTAAATTTGTTAAACCAATCTATATGGTTTCGTCTTCTAATAAATAAATTCATTTCATTTTAAAATGAGTTTATAAATAAGACATTATATGTTTGTCAAAACAAATTATTATTTTTTTCATTAAAAATTGATGCAAAAATATGTATTATTATTGAAAATGCCCTTTGTTTTGCATGCATTGCCATCTACCAAGAAAAGAAGTGAGAAGATCCCACTTTTTATTTTTTTTTGTGAATATTCTTTACATCTTTTCTCAATATATAAAAGAGAATCATTTTTTGAGTGAGCTGAGTAGGACAAGTGCTTTTGTGAAACTTTATGGTGATGTATTCAAAAGTATTCATAAAAAAAACGAATGGAATCTTCAGTGTTTGTTTGCATATGCAATTATTGGAGGATTGCAACTGATAAAAATATTGGATGGTAGGGAGCGGGTTGTGGTAGCTTTAACAAGCATTCAATCTTAATTTTTAAAAACACGTCTGATATGCAAAATGACTATTTCTTTCTTTATGTATTATAAGGGTGACGGTTTTGAAATTTTTGAAGCGTGTTATTGAGAAGGCCATGTGAGGCAAGGAAAAAGGAAGAACAAAACAAAATAATCCGTCAATTTCTGCATGACCATACATGTACGTGTAAAGCATGGGGTTCATAACAAGATGATGATGTTGTGGATAGAAGATGATATAAAAGACTAAAAGACACTTATAGGTAATAGGCTACTGGAGTTGATTTGTGTAATTAACAACTTAAAAGATGTTTTCTCTATAAATGTATGTTGTCGGTTCCATGATTGTTTATACAACTTTACTCTTTTGGCTCTATATATATGGGTTCATGCTTTTATAAGAGTGAAGAGTCAAAATGGTCATCACCATAAAACTTGAACAAATGGAGATTTTGCCATGATTATGCTCTTTTTGTCCAAATAAGAAAGATAGGGAAATTTAGTTAGGGTCTAACTCAATAAATTAATGTCTTCCATATACGGAATTATATTCATAAACATCATGAGAATTGTGATTTAGATTCCTATACGTTCATATGTCTTAATCGGAGTGGGACAAAAAAAAGGAGGAGGTGGGAGTCGGAGGTATTGAATGAATTTTTTTCATGGAAAAAATGTAAAATTGGTCCTTGTGATTGGTCTAAATTACAAATAAACCTCTGTGGTATAAAAAAAAAACTTAAAAGTCCCTGTAGTTGGCCAAAATAACAAATCACTCCTTAAGGCAAATTTTCATCAGTTATTTTAACAAAAACTATTAGTCTACCACACCAGTCATTTTAAAAATAGCGCACCACCTTATTGGTCTGACGTGGCAGATTTACGATTTCTGTTAAAATGACTGATGAAAATTTGATTTATGGAGTGATTTTTTATTTTGGTCAACCATAGGGACCTCTGAGTTTTTTTTTATACCATAGGGAATGATTTGTAATTTAGGCCAACCACATAGACCAATTTTACATTTTTTCCTTTTTTCATTTATAGGATATCAGCCTAAGATAGTATATGTATATGGGTTAAGTACAAATTTTTAATGAAATTATATTTGATTGGACAAACTTTTCCTTTAAATAATTGGATGATATGCATTTTTAAAAATAATGTGAGAATCACATGTTTTAAAAATAGATGTCACTTGATGAGGGGCATTTTTAAAAGGTTCACACTTAGACCCAAAAATAGCCCCTTGATAACGCCCACCAAAATAGCCCACCAAGATAGCCCCTCGATAACGCCCACCAATACAATCCCTTGATAACGCGAATTATTAAAATATACTACTACACATCAAATGCTAAACAAATTACAATATATGTTTAGCGCTAAACATTAGTCCCACAAAATAATGGACCGAAGCCAAGAAGTTGACCAAGGCATAACCATCAAGGACCCCCACACCGATGATCCACGACAACTGGACAATTGATCACACATGGGCATAAACTTCAAAACGCATAATAATTGAACAATTTGTCAATATATCATGTATTTCGTAAACACATAATCATCGAGCAATTGATCAATATATAATTATGTACTCCAATTAGTGCCTCATGCGTCATGCTCGCTGTAGATTATAGACTCTGTCACTCTAGTGTCGAGGCTTGCTACTTGCATTCAAACATGAGCTTGTGGCAACTATAGCCGTGTTGGTGTGTTAATGCTAAAAAAAAATGGGCATTGATTAGAACATTAGAACTCTTTGTTTGGCATTTTAGATTTATTTTACCTCATTGTTAGTTAATTATTGGAATCAAGCACAATTAAATGATAAGTTGTTTTTTTATCATAATTTTGTTTTTCTTATACCGATAAGAACAACATTAGCATTTTTTATAAGGTTTTCTTTAAATTTTAGGATTTTGCCAAGTGTTGGCATGTATTAGTAAATTTTTATCAATCTCAAGTACGTTATTTATTATTGTTTATTCTTTTTATTAAGACTTTTTATTGATTTGTTAGATTAATAACCATTAAAATATGCCAATAATTTTATTAGAGTACCATTAGAGTATGTGTCATTAACCATGAATTGTTTAATATGAAAAGTCTTAAAACTAATAAATAAATAAATTTTTTAGGTTTATGAAAAATCTAAGATTACATAATGGGCAATTAAAAAATAATTAACGCATTTATATATATATTGATTCAAATTTGAAGATCTCTTATTCGACATCTAATCTTCAAACTTCAACTCCCAAGCAACACCCTTCTAAAGATGCCAAATCAGTTGGCATTTCTACTCGACAACGCGATCTAGGGTTATGTGATCAAATATGAGAATATCCAAATAATCAACAAGATAAAATTATACATGTTTATCTTAAAGCCAGTTCATATAGATTTACTCATTTTGACAGTTATGATATTCGTTTGTAGGAACTAGAAAAAAATTGCCGAAGATTTGCAATCATCTTAATATAAGACGTTTCATTGGTTATAACACTTTTATACAAAAGATGTTGATTATTGTTTACCATGTTATCATTTTTATAAAAAGCCAACGAGACAACTTTAAGCCAATGCATTTACTATTGAAGGATTTCCTAATTGGAAAAAAATTGATCATGGTATGAATTGTGTTTTTTTAGTCCATATGATAAATGACCCATATTATCTTTATAACAGTGACGTTAAGTGTTGTGATACTTTGGTGAACTAATCTCAATTTATTAATAAAGTGATAGATAAGAAAACTTCAGAACAAAAATTGAACAATTGATTGTAATTAAAGACTTTAATAAATTGTATTCAATATTTTACATTTCAATGATGTGCTCTTAGAGGTAATGATCAGGGCCCTAATTCAAAAAATCATGGCAATTTTATTGAGTTAATAGAACTTAAATTCATGTATAACGAGAAAGTTGTTAAGCTTTGTCTAACAAAATGCTAAATAGACTTCACATCGTATCCAAATATATATTTTAGATGTCTTGGCAATAAGGGTACGAAATATAATTTGTTATTCAAAATTTTGCATTATTATTGATAATACACGAGATGAGTTTAAGATATAACAAATGATTATTGTATTGAAATTTGCTAATAATGATGATTTTATATAATAACGCTTATTTGATATTGTCCTTCATAAAGATGTATCGGCATTGAACTTAAATAACAAATATATGTTGTTCTTTATTGGCATTCTCTTAATATTTAAAATATTCGTAGACAATGGTATGTTAGTGCTAGCAATATGCATAATGAATAGAAATGATTGTATACATTATTTCTTAATTATTGTCCTTGTGGATATTATGCTTATCGATTACAATTAGCATTAGTTGTTACATCTCAATAAATAGTTTATATTCATGAGTTATTCTCAAATTTGAATTTAATTATCAATGTGGTTGGTGCTTTATGTAAATAATACATTTGCTACCGATTGATAAACTTGAAACTAAAAATTGAATCCAAATTGGCACTTTGAAATGACCTGATATTTTCATTGGGATTCCTATTTTATTATATTTGTAACCTAATAAGAATGTATGGTGCTACTTGTTCAATGCTTGGAAATATTATAAAAAAAATGATCAATTTACTTTCAACGTGAAAATGTCAATGATGCTTATAAAATGATTACATTATTTCAATTCATATTCATTTTACGTTTGATGAATGAAATCATGAGTAATATTGATGGTTTTTGTCAACATTTGCAGCAAAAATTTCAAGATATCTTGAATGTTATGCAATTAGTTTTTAATACAAAAGCACTCATCCAAAAGTTGAGAGATGAAAATTGTGATAATTTGTTTGAAAAAGTAATTTTATTCTCCAAGATATTTGAAATTGACTTCCAAATTTAAGTGCTCATCATGTTGAAGGTTGATGTCATCATCAATCGGATCACATCATAGTAGAGTATCATTATCATTTTGACATATTAAATGCGACCATAGATTTTCAATTGTAAGAGCTTGATAGTAGGTTTAATAATAGGGCAATGAAAATTTTGACACTTAATTCAACTTTGAATAAAAAATGATGCCGATAAATAAGTTAACATTGATAATATATGTAGTCTTGCAAAGATATACTATTCTTTTGATTTTTTTGAGCATAAAAAAATTAATTTGAGATTTCAATATGAGCATTTTAAACTTAATGTGCTTAATCGTCTAAAATTGAAAAAATTGTTTTCCATTATGGAATTATGTCAAGGATTGATAGAGATAAGACTAGCAGAGACATACTATTTTATTGATAGATTGATTTGTCTTGTTTTGACTCTTTCAATGTTTACAAGAATTACTGAGCAAACCTTTTCAGTTATGAAAATTGTTAAAACAATACTTCGTAACAAAATGGATGATGTGTTTCTTTCAAATTATTTAGTTGTCTATATTGAAAGAGAAATTTATGAGAGATTCAATTTAGATTTTGATACTTAATTTTGTTTTTCTAAAAGAGTGTAGGATACAATTTTAGACATTTTATTTTGTATTTTCGTACTAGTGCTTACATGTTAACTTACTAATATATCAATTATGGCATATATTTATGAAGTTCGATAGATATACGTTTTATGATACACATTTTTTTATAATTTATATTTTGAATGGTATTTACCAAAATTTTATATGCTTAATAAAAACATAGTATATAAAGAGAAAAAAATAAAAATTATATTGTCATTACATGTTATTATTTTAGTTTAGCTTATATTGATGGAGTATATA
This sequence comes from Betula pendula, assembly GCA_900184695.1. Classification (NCBI taxonomy): domain Eukaryota; kingdom Viridiplantae; phylum Streptophyta; class Magnoliopsida; order Fagales; family Betulaceae; genus Betula; species Betula pendula. The sequence goes on along the minus strand of FXXK01000030.1, from coordinate 340,733 downwards.
GTTTACATATTAGGTTATTATTTATGGTTAATTGGAATCAAATATTTGAAATTTGATTATCATACTTGTATTCCCTCACATACTACAATTTTCCTATAAATAATGACATTTGTATTGTAAAAATAAATAACTTCACTTACCTCTATTGAATTGTCACCCCTTTAACGAAAAATCCTAATGAGAGGGTGAAAAAAAATTTGAAAGTTCGATATACTAAATTGAAATGTTTGAACTTTTGGGGAGACATTGCAAAAGAAGTGATAATTTAGGGGGGGTAAGTGAAGTTATCTACAAAATAAAAATGAGTTAATGAGAATACATTGTAGCCCTTAGGGTAATTCATAGTGATAGATGTATGTATCTAATACTGAACTACCCCAAAATTTATTGTCTTTTCTCTCTCTTTGCTTCTGCTTTTCCTTTCCATTTTTATTAGTTCCCATAAATTTCTACATGGTATTAGAGCATATTTTATATCGACTCCAACATTCTTTTTTTTTTTTTGGGGTGTTTTTCACCGCTTTGACTTCATCAAAGTTCTTACCTACGAGTGACAATTTTTAACACAACCCGCGAACCTGATACGAACACGACGTGAAGATAACAAGTTTGGGTTTGGAGTTATCGGGTTCGAGTCAAAACGGGTCAACCTGTTTATGACATGTTTAGTTAACGGGTCAACTCATGGGTGACTCGGTTGACTCGTTAACTTTTTTTTTTCTTTTAAAAAAAAAAGGTTAAAAAGTAAAACACTAACTCACTAACTAAACCTAACCTAAACACACTGCACGATTTCAGTGTTTCAAAATTCAAAATTTCACAAATTCACACTTTCCCAATTCACAGTTTCACTTTCACTTCAATCTTCACAGTCAACTTATATGGCCTCACCTCATGGCTCACGCAGACCGACAGACGCAATCACAACTCACGCTGCCACACATGACCCAATCGCCTCCCACGCTGCCATGCAGTACGGCCGCAACACACCGATGATGCAGTAAATCTCTCTCTCGACGTCTTCTCAATGCCGTAAGTACTTCTACTAAGGTTCAGTTTGTGGATGTGAAATTTGTAGTATTTATTTGAACGTATTGTTTTGAAACTAATTGTCTGACTCAATTTTTGGGACTATTGGAATCTCTGGACTTGTTTGATGATAATTTCAAGTATTGGGATGTTTCTGTATGGAAATCAGAAATATATATAGGATTTGATATATATATATATATATATATTTTAATTGTAACTTACTTAAAATCTGGGTTGTGTCGAGTGAATTTGACCCGACTAGATAATTGTGTCAAATAAGTCAGGTCGTTTCGGGTCGACACGTTATGACCCGTCAATTAAACGGGTTAGACGGGTCATGTCAACCCTTATTAAACGGGTCAGGTTTGTGTTTGGCCTTAACAGGTTGGCGGGTCAAGCGGGTTAACCCGAACCCGACTCGTCAACCCATTTTGACACCTCTATTCCTACCGCCACTCATCAAAGTCTTTCAACCATAGCCTTCGTCATATCTCAACCTTTTAAGGTATTATGTCAAATTGTTCAGCACATGAATTACAAGCTTTGAAGTCATTGTACACATCATTGCATGAAGTAGCACAAACCGCCATTCCACGCACATGCACACGCAACTAAAATTTCTCCACGCACCACCTGAAGTTCTTGGCTGTCAAATCCATGCATTTCACTCGTTGTCATCATGGTACACATGACTCATGCGCCTTTTCTTCCTTTTTTCACGCGCCTCACGAGCGACCGAATCCGATAACTGATCCAAGTGGGTTCTTTGCACATGCCTCGCTCAGGGGTCGGATATGGGTCAATAGATATAATACATGGGTCAATGGATTTGATAACTGGGTCAATGGATCTGGACCACGCAGAAGCAAGGTCTGAGTCATCTGACCTAATAACTGCCTAAGTGGCCCGGCTCAAAAGCTTCACACGTGTCAAGTCTAAGTCACCTTACCTAATAAATCTTCAAGTAGGCCGGTTCACACACTTTATGTGTGTCAAATCTAGGTCATCTAATGCAATAATTGGCCTAAATGGGCCAACCCAGCTTGTTTTCCACCCAACCATTGTTGGTCACCATTGGACGCTGTAATGCCCCAAAATATTTAAAAATTATAAAAAAAAAAAAAAAACCCCTCATACTGACAGTCTAATTGAAATAAGCCCCCTGAAATGACAAGTGGTACATGTCGATCCCACAAACTACCAATATGGTATAAAAAAACCAATTTTCAATTTTTTTTCTTCTAAAATACCCTAGTTTTAAATAAAAAATAATAAACCTTAACTTTTTTTTTTTAATTAAAAAAAAAAAAAAGAATTTGGGTTGCCGATCCACCCCATGGGGTGGATCGGCCTCCCAAAACACCACAAAAAAAAGTCTGAAGCATCGGATGAGCAATTGAAGTAAGTGTTTTAACTGAGAAATAAAACTGCGATTTTTTAAGTGCGATATGTCAGATGACTGAGTACGTTATGTTCAAGCTTACCATTTTATGATGAAATGTTATTTGCTTATACACTCATTTATTTTTTAATAAATGGATAATACTTGCATCGTATGACATGGTTGTATCATCTTATAACAGAATAATGGTCATGGGCTTATCATTATTACGAGTTGATTCTATAGTTAAAAGAGTTTATGTTATTGAGAGGACCTTGGATCAAATGGTTTAGTTTGTTACAGCGCACAATTCATTGAGTGGTTCATTAGTTACGATTTAGCTAGTCAGTGTGGGCCATCCGAGGTTGGTTGGACTACTAGTATAAGATAGTAGTTGTGTAATGACCCGAGCATCGAGAGTTGTACCAGATGTCTTTTTAGACGCGCTAACCCTATTGAGCGGGGGCAATATCTCAAATAGATCATATTGTCAAACATACGACTACTAATATTTATGTAGCATATTTCTTACATTTAAAGGAAGATGTTTAATCGCCTAGGTTCTACTCTTTCTTTTAAAATTAAAACGCCATTTTTATCAAAGGGCATACACTCGGGAGATTAGACATGTTATTTGTGAAAATTTCATGTATAATTTATAATTACCTTTTTATACCTCACATTTTTCAAAATAATTTGCTTACTAAGTCAGCTGACTTACTCAGCTACTTCATTCCTGTAAAATACTTTGGTATTTTATAAAATCCTTAGGAATTTGATCATTTGGGATCCGCACCAAAATTATGGTATCAGGACACCAGTTATTGTAATCAGATTTAATCTTTTAGATGTAAAGCTTTGTACCTATATTTAATAATGTTAAAATTGTTTATTATGTACTCAGATTAACTATTCCGCTGTATACTTTGATTAAGGTTATAGGAAATTCAGACAATTACCAGTTAATTGTTTTGAATGCCCTATAGACAATATACTCTAAGTTATCATCTCTCAAATAAATAATCTTATGTATAAGGTAATTTTCAAGCCAGTGTTTTACAACTTCTACCTTTATAAGGAGAATAAAGATATCCTTAAGTCTTAATTGATTAATTAAGGTTCGGAGGCGAACTATAAATTTAATTATAAATTAGCTAAATTTCTTGAGCGTTACAGCCGCCATCTGCTGTCGGCCTCAGTTGATCAGTCATTGTCTTCAACCAACTCTTGGCCACCACCACACCTTCTCCGGCAACCACCATTAGCCGCCACTGTCAACTCTGTGTACAACGTTCAACTCTGTGTACAACGTCTTGATGTCTACCACAGTCACCCTCCAACTTCACCAAACGAGCTCATGCCTAGTTTTGGTTCTACATCATACTTGATTTGATTCCATCCAAGCTCACAACCAAGCTTTCGTTCACGCCACATTGGAATATTGTCCATTTAATCAGCACATTCAACGATCCTCAACGGATAACAAGGCTGAGCTCACGCTCAAATTATGATTCTTGTTGCACTGGGTAGAATTCAACCAAAAAGGAAAAAAAAATAGAGAAAAAAAAAATCACTTGTTTTTATTTTCAAACTCAAGTTTTTACTTTTTTTTTTTTTTTTTGAAGTGAAGCTTCTACTTTGAGTTTGAAAGAAAATGTCAGAATATGTATTTTCTATATTAGGTTGATACTAGAATATTCGCCATTTTGGGAGAATGTTGTAATATATATATTATCATATATATTTTTTCACTTATTACATTTTTTTTTTTTTAATAATAAGGATCTTTATATTGTAAATAAAAAAAGTTAACAGGAGAATGTAGTCGTTAGGGCAATTTACAGTGGTACACTTATTTTTTTTTTTTAACTAGACAATAGTAGATTTAAGTGTCTAACACTAATCTACTCCAAAATTCATTTTGTTTTCTTATCCTCTCTTCTCTTCATATTTTACTATTCTGCATAAATTTCTACACACTTATTAAGACAAATTCTTAACCGCGCCACAGCCATTAGTGCGTTAGGCCGTTAGCGTTGGCTTCGAATCCAGTTTTTCATGCCCACACTTCACATTAAGGTGGACTTTCTATTTTTCAAATAGCCGATATTTTCACTAAAAGGTTAACTTCTCCAATGTTCTCTCCATAATTCGGGACAAAAGCTCATGGCCCATTTGTACGTATCCCTTTCATTCGCTTGATGGGTGATGTTAACCAAGATGGGACTAAACAGACTGCGACAACTGAGAGTCATGCAGCCGACATTATTAGACAACAAATTCAACAAATTCAACAAATTCTGCAGATAACGCAAATGGTGCAGACGTGAGAACAACAAACACGGCTAGACATCGACTTTTCATCATCTTTTGTCACACAAAGAATAGCAGTTAGACTCTTTAAAAGTTTGTTTTTACCCCAACTACAAATTTTTTCTTTAAGTTTTGCCCCTGCTGAGTGCTGATCTTCTGGTTCCGCAAAGTAATAAATTATTTGCCCCTGCTGATATTTCCGCACAGTGACTTACTACTGCGTCTAACTCGAGACGTACAAATGAAAATAAATTATTTGGGGCCTTGGGTATATTTGGTCATTTAATGATTTATTTATGAATACATTTATTCATAGTTGCTAAATAAATAATGAAAAAAAAAATGTTTGCCTGCTTGGAATAGTACCGTTTTTACTGTAATCTCTTTATCGTGACAATATTTTAATAAATAAAAAAAATTTAAGCAACCAGATTCAGTACTTCATGTGCTTGAAACAGGAGATCTTCCCCCAAGAGTATGGAATAAACAGTCATTTACAGAAAATTTGCCTTTGCCTCTTCAATATCAGTCAACAACTCAACATATGGATGGAAATAATCCTGTTGATACTACAAGAATGGGTAAAGTATTCTATTTCAAGCCGTGAGATTTCTACTAGGCACAACAACATTTCCCCCATAATATTCCTAGAGTCTAGACTCAACATCAACCCCAAGAAAAAATTTATTTGAAAAATAAAAAGAATGGGAAATTGGACATGATTGCTCGCTCAATTGTAAGAGCAATGCTAAATTTTTTACTTAAATAATAATTATAGATTTTAATCTTTATGTTTATTTTGTGTTCATTAAAATTGATGTAATTTTTAAAATTATTATTAAATTTATAATATATTACTATTAATTTTTTATCTAATAATAATTTTAAAAGTCATAACAATTTTAATAAACATAAAATAAATATATAATTAACATATATTATTACTCTAAATAATATAATAGTGCTTATTATATGAATGTTTTTTAATAATGGTTGATGAGAAATGTAACATTTTTTCAGTTTTTTTTTTTTTTTGTTTTTTTTTTGAAGCTGAACATTTTTTCAGTTGAATAGCAGTGTAGTATATAGTTTAATAGTATACTTTCCTCCCATCAAGGCATCAATCCAATAACACACAGCCACGCAATTTCTCTACCCTGAACCTCCACACACCTAATCCCCACCACCCCTCTCCCTCTCCACCCTCACAATTTTCATTTCTCAAAGATCTGCAACGCCAATCTCTTGTTTCTCGCTCCAAAAAGTCTCTCTCTCTCGCTCGCTCCCTCCCTATCCAAGCGCCATGAGCGACCCCATTGAACCCTCAACATCTTCTTCGTCCACAGCGAAAGACCCGAACCCGGTCTCTCTTCTCCACCCTCGGCGTGAGCCGTTCGAGCATGGCCTCCTCCAAATCCCGAAGCTCATCTTCACCGACCCTACCCAAACCCTAATCCCCCTCAAGCAGACCCTCCTCTCCTCCTCCGCCGCGACGACTCGCCGGGTCAACTCGGCCGCGCTCTCCGAGTCCCTCCAGATCTCTCCGGCTCATGCTCGCCTCGTCCTCGACACCCTCGCCTCCATCCTGCACTCCGACTCCGACCCGCTCGTCCGCTCCAGACCCGACGAGATTGATTCCGCCGGCGCCGATGTCCATGATCTGCTCCTCTTCCTCTACATTCAGTCCTACAAGAAGCTGCTACCCAGGACTCATAAGGACTCCGCCTCCGTCGCCGACGTCTGGCCCTCCACCTCCGCCTTCGATGGCTACTTGTCCGCCCTCTCGCCGCTCCAGGTCATTTTCTTTGTCCCTGCGAATTGGAAATGCGAATTCAATTTTGATTTCTAAATGTGCGTTGGATAGCTGGTTATTTGGTAGGGATTTGCAATTTGAAATTGGTTTGTTGGATTTTGTGTGTTACAATGGTATTAGGGAGGAATTCGGTGTATTGATATCATGCGATGTAGGATCTTCTAATTGAGTTTGTTTGGATATAATATTTCAACTGCTTTCTGGTTAATTTTGTGTATTTTGAGTCAAAAGGAATTCACATGAATTATTCCTGTTTCAGATTGGTCCGGGAATATTGAATATTTCATTTATTTTGTCGATAGTTTTAATATGTTAGGAAGATTTTCTATTTTTTTACAACACATTGGTTAGGATTTATATGGTAGTGACAAAATATATTTACCTGCAACTGTTCATATGTCAGTCTTCTGCATCTCTTTGATTTGCTGAATGCTTCGAAGTAGGATTCATGTGATTAACCCAAATTGTTTTGATAAGGTTCTGTTTAATCTCAATTTTAATGAATTCTATAGTATGTAAATTTCAATTTGTTATCTTTAGGCATATCTTATGATATTTGCCTCTACAAAATCTCTTAATGTTGGATCTCACTGTGTCTTTGTGTTTTGTATAGTTCGATTTCAAGTTTTGTCGCTAGAAACTTTAGTTTTTGCTAGAACATTTGATTTTAGTCAAAACTTGTTCTAAGCTTGGATTTCTATCATATGGCAGCTTGTACGTAGCAACAGCCGTCGGTTTATGCCATCACAGGCTGATGAAGAGGCTCATCAGTTATCATATCTACAAAAGCACTTGGCTAACATTCTCTCTCTCTTAGCAGAGCCTGTGGAGGGGGAAGGCGAAGAATCCCTGGTTTGTAAAACTGCTGTTTCTTTCCATGCATAGTTTGGTGGAGCTTTTACTTCTTCATTGTTTTCTTTTCCACTTTTATTTAGTACATGTTTAATTATGTTCTAAAGATGTTCAATTTAGTGCTAGAATTTTTCGCTTTTACCTTTGCCCATTGTTTGTTTTCTCCCAATTAGAGAAAAAGCTTTGGGTTGTCCCCAGACCCATGCTCTGTCTATTAATTCAACCACTGGTTGGTGCCACCTCAAACAGTATAAAAAATGCACAAAGTTTCACTAATAGAAGAGTTTTGAATCTCTTTCTCTGTTTGTCTCCGTAGTAGCAATCTGTGGAGTAGGATGCATGTCTTGCTATGTTTTTTTTTAAGTGTTTTCTGGTTGTACTGATGTTTTTGGGTTGTTTTGTGGATACTGTATAGTTTTGGGTGTAATCTGTGTTCTGCTTCAGCAGGTGTTGATGTTTAGGTGGTTGTATAGTTGTATACTGTATAGTTGGTTTGTTCAGGAGGCTGGAAGTGCTTGCTGGAGTTTCTAGCTAATTTGCTAGAGGGAGATGTATTCTTTGTTGTTTAATGAAATTCTCATTCATACAAAAATAAAAAGAAAGAAGAGTTTTGAATCCCAAGCCCTCCCACGCTTTCACACCATCTGGTTTAATAGGATACTAGCAATTGACATTGGCTAATACCATGTGCTTTGTGAAAAGGCAGTGCATCTTAGACATGTTTAGGAGAAAGCAATGCATCTTAGTCATCATCTCTCTGCAAATAGTTCTGTCTATAATGAGATATGTAATTTGAAAAGGCATTTTGACCATTTGGGATTATTGTTGTTGGCCAAATAGCTTTATGTTAGGTATATGATTTGCATTTGGCATCAACAAATAGCTCAAATGCTTCCAAAGGGGGATCCATGAGCATCTTAGAGCAGAGGAAATCCACTACATTTCTTCCTTAATAAATAATTGCAGCTTGAACACAAGTTCGTGTCCTATTACATATTCTGTAGGGGAGGTTGAAATTTTAAAGCAGTTTTAGGGGAACTACTTTGAAGTCAAGATGTGGACAAATTGTTTGTACATACTTGGAGTCCTAGGAAATGCTTATGAATCTTCTAAGAATCCCTAGGCAAACACATTTGAAGCCATGAGGAACACGGTTTCTAATATCATTTTCTTTGTCAAGTTTTCCCGGTAATGGATTGAACATGAATCTTATTGATTGGCTCAAATACATTTGTTGACTTTTGTATGACAAACTTAAGGTAGAAGTACCTGGGCCACTCTCTTGCTGTATTGGACATCACAAGTTATGTTGCCAATTTCCCTGCTGTTTATGTTTATATGGAGGGTTGGCAATGCTTTATATGGATGGAATAATTACTTTTCATGTTAGTGGAAAATGCAATTATGGAGTTATCGCTTGTTTGACTCCCAAGTCTAAACGATTTTAAGTTATTCAAATTTGCTTGTTTGACTCCCAAGTCTAAACGATTTTAAGTTATTCAAATTTGCTTTCACCTAGTAAGCTTACTATTTGTCTTATGGCATTTTTAATTTGTCTGTGTTTGCAAGTATTTCTCTGGCCTCCTTGTAATGTGCTAAGTCTCCCTATTTTTTTAGGTTTTGACTATGGATAGATTCGAGCACCTTGGGTTTCTGATTCAATTTGGTGATAAGGGGTCTGAAGGAAATCAGTTGAGCCAACATGCTCCATTTTTTGCAAATTCAGATCCCGACATGCCTGCTGTACCTGTTCCTGCAGCACAAGTTCATGATTGGCTTCTACAGAATATAGCTTCTGCTTTAGAACATATTTCAGAAAGAGCTTCTGCAAAAGAAAATGGCCCACCGAGTGCCTCTGATCAGGATGTTGCTATGGCTGATGCCTGCACAACTTCAATCAAGGCCTCACCAAGTGGTAGAGGTCCTAGTTTTATTGAAGGGGTCTCTAAATCATCACTTGTAAAGCAAGCATCTGATCTTAAAGGTTCTTCTGTAAAGGTTTGTACGTCTTTCCACATGTTCAATTTAGGCAAGAAATGTTACATGTCATTGCTTATTAACCGATCCTACATCTCTATCTTGAACGTGAATTGGAATTATGAGGTCTGATTGTTGATGACTGAACTTGGATTGAGGTAGATTCAATCTTATTAGTTTCTGGATCGCTTATGTATGGTAGGTTTATGATACTAAGTAAGTTGAAATTTATAATATCATAGGATACATGTGAATTTTTAAGTTAGAAAAACCTGGATACTTGACCCTTGTTTCTGGATTCTGTTCCCAATCCATATTCCAAATCTGAAAGTAAATTTAATTGTGGATATTACTTAAAATCTGTTGGTATTTACATTTAAGCTCATATCTGGGTATCATATCTAACATACATGGATTAGAATTTAGGATCCCCACTGAATTTGACCTACGAACTGCCCTGCCATTAATTCTTTCTGTTGTTTGTTATGTAAGTTTTTAATTTTTTTAATTTTTTTTTCCTATTTTATGCATACTTGCTACTCTCTTTTATACCATACATTGAACTGGCCTTTCTCTTTCAATTTTTATCTGCTCTGTGAAGCAATTTATCCTGTACACAATAATATAGTTCTTTATAGATATTGAAGATATTAAATCTATGCATTGTCATAACAGTGAGTGATTGGTGAGGGATTGAGCCCCACAACATAAAAATGTATCTAATTCTGTTGCATTAGTTAAGGCCCCATGTTAAGGCCCGTTAGCTAAGTGGCACTCAGCTACTAATAAAAGACTCGTTCTCCACAACTATGGCTTAAATTAGTACTACCAGAAATTACTAAATACTCTCAACTTTAGAAGATTAAATTAAAGAAACATATAGAATAAAATACTGATGACCTAATTAACTATGATTGACACGTTCTGTTGGACCAAAAGATCTTTTTTGATGTTGTATAAGAGACTATAACTTTATCCTTGGGTTTCAAAAGAGGATATTACTTTTCCTTCCAACTGTGTTTTGCTGCATCAGGATATCTTCCTACTGGTCTTCTATGTAATTTTAAAGCAAATGTCTTCCTAGCTGCAAATTGCTGGGGTCTATATGGAGATTAATATCACTTTTGAGATGGAGAAAAGAGTGATGATGATGCAAACTTTATGGGCATTCCTGCGTTATTTACTTGGTAGAACTTCCAGTCTCACTACTGGCAGTTTAACACTCTGGTCTTCTGGTGATATCTCTGAATTTATTGGGATTTAAAATAAGCAGATTTGATATCTTAGAAATCAAGGTTAAAAATGCTTTGTAATATTAATCTGTACTTTGAAATGCATAGAAATATTTAAGTTATTACAACCTAACAATGTATTTAGGAAAAGACCTCTGTCATTCATGTTGTGGTTACAACAAATTTTCTGTCTTGCATGCCATGTGCGTGCAGTATGATAATTCACTTGTGTCCTCATTCCTCAAAAGAGTCTGTTTTCTATATTGCCCTCCTACTAACATAGTATCTGCAATTTCAGGTCATAAATTGTCATGATTCTGTTATTTACATCTTAGCACCTTTGAGATATGCCACCATTTACGGAAGCTCTGATACTACTATAGTTCTTGGAGCAGTTGGCAAGGTAATAACCAAGATTTTAGTACTTACTACTACATGTTTGTGGATGCTCCAATGTTTGATTTTTTTTTTTTTTTTAAATTTCCAACTCAACTAAGCTTTGTTTTGATTTTTTAAATTTTTGAGGCATTCTGCTTTGTTTCAGGTTTGTGTTGTCTATATATTTCCTGCTTATATGAGTTCATTTCTCTTTGACACTTCCTAATAAATTAATCACTACTATTAGATCCATAAATCTTGTGTATATCAAACGTTACGAGTGTCGGGATCTGCTAAAAATTGCCTTCATAGTTTTGAAGGAAGAAGGATATGTGTTGGTGCCTCTCATTGTCTGGGATGTGATATATTGAATAATTTGATGGTGATAAATACCATGCAGCTCGCTTTTTAAGTGCAAGTGAGTTTTCAGGTGTCTGACTTCTAGCAAAGGAAATATGCTAGAATGAGCTGTTCTTTAACTTTGTCTATCAAACATGGTCATTCTATGGTGATAATTTTCTCAAACACCAGCATTGATTGTTACCAGTTGATGCTCACCCTTAAAGTGACTCAGTTGAGTCAGATACCATTAAATATCTAAAAAATTGTTTACTTATTTGCTGTCAAAAAGCTGTCTCTCTGTGTGGCATCTCTGGCATTTATGGTCTTAAGCTTTTCCTTTTGCATTTGCTTTCTTGTGTGGATCTCTGCTTTGGGCTATTTCTCTTTTTGTTTATTTAATGTTTGGATGCTTTAACTTTCTGAAGTACTTTTCTTTTAATAAGTTCGGATACTTAAAAACCCCTGAAATATTAGTGTCGAACACGTGTCAACATGGATATCTCTAGATACATGACCATCAATAGAATAAGTAATTTTGAAATTTGGATACAGGGTGAACATGGATTGATATGGCTGAGATACTTTCCAGATACAGAAGGGATACTTTTGGGGCCAAAATCAAATTTCTTTAACAAAAAACAGGGGCTTCCCTGCCGTTTCATGTCCTAATTTTTCTAGAATTACCGTATCAACATATACATATCATGTACTAATTTCTCATTATTGGTGCTTCTTAGGTTTCTTTTTCATATCTCTCATGTACTTATGCTTCACCCTTTCTCTTTTTCTAATAAATTTCTTCATCTTCTTATTATTATTCTTAAAGTAGAATGTAGAAATAGTAATTGCTAACATCTTACAAGCTCAATGGGTATGGGAGTCAAAATGAAATGATTATATCACATGGAAATCATTTGATGGAAAATATCATTGAATTTATTTTTCCATGTAGCTTGTCCCATTGCTTTAGAGTTAATTTGGGATGAATCGCTTTCCTACACTGACGATGCTTTCAAGCATCATAAATTTAGTAATATAGGGTTTCTTTGGCAAAATTTTAAAACTTTTTTCACTTCTCAAATGCTGAAAATTCTTATCAAACGATATCTAAATAGATTTTCAGATGTGGCCCTCACAACTAATACACTTTACAAAGCAAACTATTAAAATTTTTAAAAAGAGAAAAAATACACTTTTCACAAAGCACTTCTAAAAAAAATTATAAGAGTCATATTTTTAGATGTAGATGTTGCTTGTTACATATTAAAAAATTAAAAAAATTAAAAAGAAAGTGTAGCTAGGCTTGGTGGCCACTTGCCCAGTGGTGGCGGTGGCCACCAATCTGTTTGGCGGCCCTATTGGTAGCTGCCAGATCCATTTGGTAGCCCTACGGTAGCCACTTGATTCGTCTGGCAACACCTGTGGTGACCACCAGAATCATCTAGTGGACCCGCAGTTGCCGTTAGATCCATTTGGCAGCCCCGGTAGATCCCACCAAATCACCACTGCGGTGGTTGCTGCTACGAGGCCACCACCTGTGGACCAGCTCCAACAACCTTCTTTTTTTAACTTTTTTTTTTTTGGAAACACTTATTAATTTTTTGTTTTTCAGAAACACTTCACAAAACTTTACCAAGTGATTTTTTTTTTTTGTGGACCTCACATATAACACTTTTTTCAAATGGGGCCCTACCAAAACAATTGTCATTTTCACTCTTTTCAAAACTCAAAACCCAAAACACTTCTTAAAACTTTGCCAAACCAACCCATAGTTATTGTGTCAGTTTCAGCTAGAAAGTTTCTCCTTAGTTGATGTTTTATTCCTTTATTTATTGGTCACCTTTGCTTAATTGTATAATAGGATTGCTTTTCTCGCTTGAAAGTTAGTTTAGCATTATATCATAATATTATGGTTATATTTTTAGTGTTGAGTGCTTCGTGTGAACTTCTGGTTTGAGGGCTATTGGTGTTTGGGGGTTTCGGGTTTGAAGGCTTTTTTTTGTGGGTTTTTCTTGGTTGGGTTCTGTTCTGTGTTGGGTTGTTTGAGTTTTTCTTTTGCTTGCTCTAGTTAGGTGTTTCCTGTTGTATACTGTATGTATTTTGGGACACATCACGCTTTTAATAAAATTTGAATTATTTATGAAAAAAATTATTATGGTTATCACAAGTAAAAGGGTCAGTTCTGGTTAATGTAATCCTTGGATGTGCTGTTGATTCATTATTCACTAGTGAATGTTGGAACATTGATACAAATGGTCTTTGTGAAACTTAGAAAGTTTTCCTTGTTTTCAATCTTCATTTATACTTGGTTCTTTGAGATTGGATGCCATGTCTGCTATTGTCCATTATTTGATCATTTTTTTGTTAGGTTGCCAAACAAAATATTCTTGCCCTGCAATAAACATACTTGGTTTATGCAACATTTTTTTTTTTTAATAAGGTCAAATTTTATTAAAAAAGTGTGAGGCACCCCTAAATACACAGGAAGTATACAAAAGGAACACCTAAAAAAAAAAAAGAAGCAAGCACAAACCCGCAAAAACCCCAACAAAGCCCTCTACCCTCGAGACCCACCACAACTACAAGAAAAACCCCAACAATACTACTCGAACCCTTAGACAACCGAGCAAGCCCTCTTCCCTTTGCCACGGCTAGAACCTTCAAAAATGTTGGAACAATCCAAATTTTTAAGTTCCCTACTGCCTTTAGCACCATGATTGGAACGAGTAGCCGGGATCTCTTGACAATGAACCTTATCAAGGTCGCACAAGAGACCTAGTAACTGTTTCTCATCTCCTCCACAAGAAATCACAATAAAGGCCCAATCTCCATCGCACATTGCACAATCTCGGATTCCTCTACGTGCTGAACCCCAGATTCCCCCTCGACCTGAACCCCATGGTGATCAACCAAAACCGATGGGGGAGGCTATTCAACCAACAAGGCTTGGGGATAGCTCATTGCTTCTGGAGAAGACTGGACTGGCTTAGGCGAACAGTCCCGAATCACAACCAAAGAACACGGTCTGAGAAATCCCCTCCGGAGAAAACCCCTAGTCGGAGGGACTCGGGTTGCCGAGACGAGAACAACCTCCAGAGAGGTCTGAGCTCTGATCTTACCAAACGGCGGAGAAGAAGTAGCCCCAACGAGCCGAGGCACACCAGGCAGATCACTGATCGCAGATACCGCCTCGGTGATGAGATTATCATCCATATGTGATAGCCCACTTGCTTTGTATTTACGGTTGTAGAACTTCAAGGGCTTGGGTGCCGAACACTGCCTCGGCAAAATCTGTGCAACCTCCGGCGAAATCTTGGCAATTGCCGACGAAACTTCCGGCCCAGGAAGGAAAAAAGAACCACCGGCTTCGACAGGGTACGCCGTGCCAAACCCAACCTGTCGGATAGCTTCAGACTCAAAACACTGGTAGAAGAACCACCTCTGGCGAAGCGACCAGGGACGGAACCACCTCTGGCGAAGCATTAGAACAGTTGGGAAGGCTCGGTGCCCCGCAACCTTCATGAACCCGAGAAAAATTTGACCTTGGAATAAAGGGTCTTAGGTTTGCGAACAGGCCCAAGATCCATGGCTAAATCCAACCTCATAGAAGTGGGCTTGGGCTTGCGCAACAGTCTGAAAGACCTAAACTTCACCGGCTTGGGCTTAAACTTAGACTTGGGCTGAGTCTTAGGTTTAGGCTTCAGAATGGCCTTTTCAGAAGCCCAGTCTTTATCCGGCCCAAACAAATCCAGTCCTTCATACACGGAATTTAAGGCACGCTCCACCTTCCCTTTTAATCGTTCAAGTTTGAACTTCCACGCCCAAAGCAAACCTAACTTTATACTCTTTCCCCCCTGCGCAGACTTTGAATCACCAGAAGGGAAAGAAATAGGCTCTGGAACATTACCTTCTGCCACACGCGGAGAAGAGATAGCCAAACCTCGTAACCCGAACCTAGCATCTGGCGCGTGCTGAGTCTTACCCAGCGGTTCGAAGGCTTGCACCTTCTTCCCTTTACCCAACGGTACACCGGACTTCCCCTCTGCACAAGCCACCTCTGCAAATGAACAGTGATGACCACCCACGATGGGCGTTAGACCCAAACCACCAAAGTTGCAGGAAACCTTCACCCCGCCATCAAAGGACGACGGCCCTTCAGCCTCCTTGCCCGAAAGAGGTAAAAAAGAGGGTTGCGGACACCCACCGATGAGCTTCTCGGAAGAAGAGTCAAATGCGGTCATCACCTTTCCCAATTCCTCGGCGAACATCTTCCATCCCCGCTTATCACGGCCCTCTGGGACAATGATGAGACCTTTACGACCACTCACTGCGTACTTTGCTAGCTCCAAGAAGCAACCTGCTCGATTCACGCCTCTATGAGCAAAGAATGCCCTGTTCCCATCCCTAGAAGACTCGGTGAAGGGTTGATCCTCAGCCATAAACACCATCTTCTCCACCACTTTCTTCAGCCACTCAACATAGTATTTTCCCACCATCATAACCCTAGAAATCCCTTTTCTTCTCTCAACCAGCCTCAAAATAGAGCCCCCTGCCGGAACCGAGAACTCAAAAAATTTTGATTCAACAAAGAACCCTGATGAAATCCATCTACCCCACTCCGCTAAGAAACGAGAACAAGAAAGCCCGAACATGGCCAGGGACCACACCAGGTTCCGCCGAGAACTACATCCCAAACCACCACAACCTAACGCTCCAATGGGTGACGACTCGAGAGAACAAAAAAAAAAAACAGGACGCGCCTGCACGCGCGTCCGTTGAGGACTAAGAGGACTAAGAGGACTAGGGAACTGAGAGGGAAGAGAGAACGTTTGTTAGAGATACTTACATTTTTATGCAACATTTCCTTTTCTGATAAATGACATATGTCTTCATTTTTGTATGTGTTTCTTTTACTGGTCTAAAGCATTTCAAGATTAAATACTGAGACCCCATTTTATCACAATAGTAACATATCTGGCATATCCTGCCTGCTGTCATGTCAAGTGATCAACTTGGTGATCCAGAGGTGTCACTAACTTTTGACTCTTGGTGATTATGAATGAAAAACATCATTTTTATGGAAACTGACATGGATTCATCTTAAATGATGTGATTTTTACAGGCTGTAAGAGTTGAACATTGTGAACGAGTTCATGTGATTACAGCAGCCAAGCGAATCTGCATTGCAAATTGCCGCGAATGTGTGTTCTTTTTGGGGGTAAACCAGCGACCGCTCATTGTTGGCGATAACCATAAGCTGCAGGTGTGTCTCACACTACTACTTCCATCGCCCTACTAAGTTGCCAGCCAGCACTGACTGGCTATAATGTTGTATTAACGAAGAAATTTATTATTGATAAAGATCCCCCATGTGTGCTTATGCATTATGTCTATCGCCATTCTCAAATTTGAACATATTGACTTTATAATTGAGGCACTTTAATTTTGTTTTTTGTTTTATTTTGTTTTTTCATGATATAGAATGTTGGCTTTGATCTCTGTTCTCAAAGATTTGTTCTTGTTCTTCTGCTTGAATAGTTCTCTCTGAGGTCTTTTGTTGATTGGTTAATTGTTTGAAGTTGCTGTGTGATCTGGCTTGATATTTGCTCTACAAGGTGCCTTAGGATTTCGTTGGATAATCCTTTCTTCATTATTTGGTAATTCTTATGTACATAATGGACAACTAGGTTGTCACTAAAGATGCAAGGTAACATTTTCAATTATCACGTGCATCCAAACTCTGTTGATTTCTTCTGTTGGTATTTGATTATCTTCTAATTGTGATGAAAAATATACGCTTTAGGAACACCTACTGGCCAATTGGTGCCTCATAGTCTTGAACTTTAATGAGTAGATCTGCCTGCACAGTGCTGTTAATTTAAACTGATTTTGAGTGAAGTAAATTCACTGTCAAAAAAAAAAAAACACAAAAGAATAAGTCCAAGAGCACTTACCTTCAACTTTTGAATTGGTTGAACATGGATTCCAAAAACCTGGCTAACAGTGAGTCGGTTTTGGTTCCATGAGTCAAAAAACTGTCAGTTGGTTTCGGTTTCAGTGGTGAATGTTGGGGTCCTGACTAGGGCTGGGCACAGGTTGGATCGGGCCAAGTATTGCGGTACCCGATACTCGACCCGATGTAGTCAGGTTTGGCAAACTGGCTACATGATACCCGAAGTTACTAAACAGTAACCGTCGGGTATCAAGTATGGCGAGTCGGGTATTACCCGATCAAACAAACAGATTAGTGCCATAGTCCAAAACTAGAAAAAGAAGCCATAGTCCAAAACCAAACTGATCGGTGCAGATCCTAGCTTGAAGTCCGATCAGAAACCAGAAACCAGATCCTAGCTAGAGGCAGAGGCTAGCTTGAAGTCGGTATCAGAGCTCAGCCGCAGGACGGGCCGGACGGCTTGGGTGCGGGAGTGCAGAAAACTGAGAAGAATCGAGAGAGACGGACAGGGACAACATAACTTTTTAGGACCTTACGGATTTAGGGTTTTCTCTGAGAAAGATGGTTTTATACCATCATTTTCTAGTCGGGTCATAACCCGGATTTTTTTAAACTACTAAACTGATACCTGACCTGGTCGGGTTTCCAGAAAATGAACCTGGCCCCGCAAAAAAAAACTGTAAATGACAGGGCGGGGCGGGGCGGGGCGGTTTGGTCCGGTACATGCAGGTTTTGCCTACTCCTAGTCCTGACCAAAACCAGCCAGACCAACATCCATTTATAAATACCCGAACTTTCTGACTTATCCTTCTTAGCTTCTTAACCACCGGCTTTAAATTCTGACCCTATGTGTTTCACCCATTTCAGATTCACTTGATCATTCCCATCTGTCGCCCCCTCAGCCCTAAATCCCCTTTCCCAAATCTGTCTCTCCTCAACTGAAGACATCTAATCACATGCTTGTCTCATCTGGAGCTCCTTCCCCAATCTCTCTCTCTCCCAATGTCTTGACCCCTTTCGGACTCTTTGGACCCATTTGAGTCGTGCCCTTCGTGGGACACATGGAGGCCTCTCTCACCAGGATCAAGTCCAACACCTGATGCGTCTTTGTCTCCATCGATGTTTTCTGCTTTTCTGGTTTCCTCAATAAATTTCAGTTTGCAATCTCCAATTTATTGATATGTTATATGTATGTATGTGTGTGTGTGTGTATATATATATATATTGTGTGCTATATAGTATATCCATGTAAATGTTTGCATGGGGCTGTTTAATTTTTATTTGGTGCTGCGAAATGAAGGCCCAAGTGGGTCACTCCATGTGATGGGCACAAGCGGGTAAAGCAAAAACCAAAAATCTGACCAAGCTTACTGGTCGAACTGAAACCGACTGATAGCAATTGGTTCGACTTGGTTTAGTTTCTACTCCATGATTTGTTTGGTTTTCTGGTTGGATTCTGCCTATGACATTGTTGGTTTGGCCCTCATAATTTTGCATATACTGACCAACTGGTTTGGTGCTCACCCTACTTATTTTTTTAAGCATGATTATATAATTTTTATTTTCTATCTCTATGTTTTATTGATGTTTAAATTTTCAAAAATACTTTTGTTTATCCTATTTTTTTCAGGTGGCACCATACAATACATTTTACTCTCAATTGGAGGAGCACATGAATGAAGTTGGTGTTGAGGCTAAAATCAATAAATGGGATGAACCCCTGGCACTTGGAGTGGTTGATCCACATGATTCATTGTCTCATCCTGCAGGTGTCTCTGATGTGCAGGCCGAGTCTGCTACACGCCTGGACCCTGACCAGTTCACAAATTTTTTGGTATGTTTTTTACATTTCTTGTACTGACTTGGTAAGGAAGTGGCCCTGCCTTGGAGGGGTGTTTTTTAATGCTGCATATGTTGGTGAGATGGTGAGAAATTAGATAATGTATGAAAGTCGGTTTTGTAGTTTTCTGGACATTATCTGAAGATTTTTTCTCTTCTTGAACTTATTTTATATTTTATATGCCTCTGTTTTTCCTTGATGCACAGATTCCGGACTGGTTTGGAGGTGAATCATCTGGATCTACAAAAGACAACCCATTTCTATTACCAGATACTTATTTGGCGTCTCAGCAGAGAAATGTATGCCCACTGAGCCATGCTGATTAACTGAGATGCTTGGGTTTTTTATTTTACTTTCTGGGTGTGTTATGTATGGAAGTGTTGCTATAGAATAGACTTGTAATCTTAATTGATTTTCCTGCTGATGTTGGCTTGAACTAAATAATTGTTTTTCCAGCAAAAAAATTTAGGGGAGATCAAACAATTATTGAGGGAAGCACCCCTTGAAGAAAATCGGAAACGAGAGTTATCATCTGCACTCCATGTATATTTCAAAGACTGGTTATATGGTAATGATTTTCTCTTCGTCTGTTTTTTCTTATATTGATGCATGAAGTCTATAATCTTGGAAAATTTATATGCAGTTGGACCGCCTCTTTAGTCCCTATTCATACTTGTTTCCCAAACAGAGTGCAAATTACTGTGTTCTCCGTATTTTTGTTTATTTCATTTGTAATTTGACCATGTTTTAGAACACTGAAATTCTATTCTGTTAAATTTTAGTTGAGGTAGCTTTCAGGTTCTTGTACTGCTTATCTGATGTGCCTTTTTGTGCTTTTAAATACTTTAGGTTTTCTTTCTTGCTTACTATCCAAATCATTCATTAGAGCTGGTATAGTTTTCTGCCGTTCAAATTTTACCCATATAATACATTATGATTCTGTGTTGTTTATTCAAAAAATTATAAGCAAAAGTTTATAGGTATTGCATTTTTAAAGAAGCATGGCTTACTTCGTTCATGAGTTCTCTAGTGTCATGTATGGGAGGAAATTTATGGAGTTTCTGTAAAAGAAAACTCTCTTATATTTCTGTTTCTGTCTCACTCTTTTTCTTTTCTTCCCCTGGGTTTGTTTTGCTTTAACTAATGTATGTAAGATTTGTCTTGCATACTAGAATTTTCATGTTCTGTAGATATAAATTGTGCAATTTGAGGTGTTTCCAAGAGGTGGTTTCTGTCTCTTGTTTTGGGCCCAGATCAATGCCAGATTGCTAGTTACTGTTGGTTCTGCTATTTCTTGGAAGCAGAGTAAGTGGAGACGGGTTGGTGCCTAATCTTTTCGTGGGGTTATTCCGGTTTTACAGAATATTATTCCTTCCTCGGCACCCTACATTCTGCACTTGTTATTATCATCTGATCTCTAGCATAAAAACTTGTACTGAATGCAATTTTTATTTTTATTTTTGGGAGTTTCTCTGCGTTTATGTTTTTTGTTTTCAGAGGTGGGTCTAAGTTTGAAATCTTGCTAAAGAAAATAACTACTTTATGATTTTTTTATTTTTTTTGGTGTGTGTATTTTTCTTCTAGTTCTGAAGAGTAGTCCTGTATAACATTCAAATGAGGTTCAACTGTTTTGTTTGATTATTGTGACAGCTTCGGGAAACATCCGCCAGCTTTACTGCCTACAAGGTGACTAATATATTATGATGATGCTGTGGCACAGTTGAGGATGGTACAGAAGTAAGTTCTCTGGTTTTCATTTTCGACCCTCACCAAGTTCCTGTAGCCATTTCTGGTGGTACTGCAGGCAGCAGAGAATCAACCCTATGTACTTCAGAATGCTAAAGCCTTATGTGCATTGACACTGGCGCACAGGATGAAATTCAAGATACATTTGCTAATCTCATTGTAATATTTTATTTTTGAGAAAAGAAAATCTGACTGTATTTTGTTAACCTAGGTTCACAGCTTTGTATTTTTTTTTCTCCCCTCTTTTGTCTAGCATGCTGAATTTCTAAAAGCTTTTAAGTTCTGACCATTTGTCGTGAGGTTCTGAGTTTACTATTCTTCAGGTGAATTTGAAATGGAATTTGCGGCTGCGTGCCAAATAGGGTTTAATTGATCCAAGTATAGGTGGCATATTAACAAGATACCGATGGTCCCAACTAACTCGGGGGTGGGGAAACCTGCTAAATATGTGAAATGATCTCATTTGAGAACTATTGCAATCCTACTATCTATCAAATTGATTTCTAGACTCTTCCAAGTCCTTTGATATATCTATCATGCTGTTTTGAAGTATGATAATTCTATTCTATTATTGAATGTTTATTGCCAATCATTATTAATGACTGTTGGTGAAAACTGCTTTTAACTCCGTGGCATTTTCAGTCTGGATGGAAATGATGGTAACTATTCATGAGTTCCACCCTGAATAAAAGTGTAAACTTGGATATGCTTTTCATGTAAATGAAAAAACATTGCTGTTTAATGAACTTCAAATGATTGTTTCTCAGGCTATAATATAACAATTTCTGCCTCGCAGTAGAAACTGGAAAGGGGTTCTGCTGGAGGGAACATTCTTTTCCGCAAATTATCATATGGATTTCGAGCGGCATCTACATTCATGGGGTTCCAGTTCTCACTTGATTAAACATGGCAGCTAGTATCATAGAATCAGAAAAGGCTGCAAATTTTGAGTGCACAATGGAAATGGGTTTCTACTATTAACAATTGATGCAACTGTTACGCATATTAACAGGCTTTCCTCCCCAAATTGAAAATCTCATTCATTTTGAAAATATATGATCTACAATTTTTTAGGATTTTATGAAGCCTAGCTCGCTGGTGCAAGTTGGAACAGCTTCTCTGCTTGCTCCGGGAAGAAGGTAATGAATAGATATGCACCTGCACAATTCATTAAGAAAAGAGATATCTTTTAAGAGTTCAAGAATATCAGCAT
Source organism: Betula pendula (assembly GCA_900184695.1). Lineage (NCBI taxonomy): Eukaryota > Viridiplantae > Streptophyta > Magnoliopsida > Fagales > Betulaceae > Betula > Betula pendula. The sequence continues at coordinate 318,661 of FXXK01000030.1, read as the reverse complement.
GGTAGCTTCAAATGGCTCTTAAAGAACGAACTTACAGATAAGTGCTGTTCCAAGTACAGCTGAGATCTTTCCTTGAATTGTGACTAACCCAGCTTTGCCTGCATCCTGCAACTCGGTCGTTCCTACAGTATCAAATGTTCCTGCAAACAAAAAAGTCATTTTCTTGCTTTCTCTACAAATATAGGATGGGTCAGATTCAGTCAAAGTATTAAAATGAAACTTTAACCTGGTTTCACAGATTGAAGGCCCGATGTTATGCATGCTATGTTTTGAAAACCAGCTTGCTCTAACTTATTAGCAGCAGCACTAGACCTTGACATTGAAAAGGAAACAGAACCCTGTCAAACGGTTTCTAGATTAGGCAAAATGTAAAGTAAAAAAAAGGAACCAAAAGGATTTACACTCGATCTGTGTGACTTTCAGTTTGAAAAATTAATCAATCGTGTCTGACAGCTATTTAAGCAGCACAGCAATAATGCCATATATACTACAGGTTAATTGTAATGTCTCTCTACTGTTAAAGTGTTTCTCTGTCTGCTATCTTTAACCTTAATTTTCACATATTTATCAGATATAATTTATATGCCCTAGTTTTAATGGTGAAAATTAGCAAAGAGGTTAATTAAGTGATAAGAATGTAAACGTTAAGATTAGGGTATATATATATATATACCAATCTTAACTTACATATCTTATCACTTAATATATATATTGGAGAAATTACAGTAACTGGATAATGCAACTGACTCAATAGTTTATATGGTTCATTGCTCAAACTTTTAATTTAGGGGAAACATTATGGCTGACCTCATAGTTTAAGGTGAGAAAGTACAATTTACCTTTTTAAAAAATATAATACAAGACTGCAAATACAGAAAACAGTTGAAATTGTACGGTAACATGTATGCTGTAGTATATATATATCTGATATCTGCCCACATATTGTTGGAAACTACTTCGAGTTTCAGGGTTTCTATGTATCTTACATGTTATCTTTTAGAGGCAACCAACTTCTGCAAAACCTGGATTAGGCTGTTACAATTAAACATTATTAATTGTGCTTGAAAAGTCAAAAGAGGAAAGTTTGAAACAGAGGTTATGAGCACAACTCGGGGAAATCAACAGAGTGAACTATATGAAGAAATTCGTGGGCCTAACTCATCCCATAAAATCAGCTTTATAGGAGATGATTACCCACTCTTATAAACATGCCCAAGATCTTGTCCACAGGCGATGTGGGACTATTCCTCAACACCCTCCCTCACGTGCAGGCCGGTATTTTTTCTGGTCCTTGTCACGGGATAAGTAGTGCAGGCCCATTCGTCCTTGTGGTAGGCTTTGATACCATGTTAAATCACCACTTGTCCCGTATCAGAGCCAAAGGTCCTAAGTTCGAACTTTGACTCTGTCATTTCACCCCATTTCAATTAAATATTTCACGTGTTAGGGCCTCACCTATTAAAAAGGAGTTTGAGTCCATACGTGAGGGGGAATACTAAAGTATTGATTAAGTGATTGAATTTAGCTCTTCCTATAAGCTTAAGCTTTTGGGACAAGTGGTGATTTAACACTATAATCTGGTGTTCCAAGAACAGAGATAACTCGGTTACTAAACCTAACTCAAGCAATATGTTGTTCTTCATTCACTCTGCCATTGAATAATAAATTCTACATCTACTCTGAGTTAGAATTGGCCAATTGATTGGCTTCAAGCTGTCTCATGTGGAATAAGCCACATGAGAAGAAAGAAAGAACAAAAACCCAATTCAAGTTATTAATAGTTCAATCTAACTTAAGAAGAAACAACAAAGAATGTACAATCAAAAGGTCAAAATTCAAGGTCAGCCTCTCCTAAGGGCATGTCCCAATCATGCATCTAATAACCAAACTAAGCGGGTTTTAGCATTGATTAGCAATTTAGGATGATTGTGGCAAACTCCCTCTTTAAATTGTATGTCCCAAGTGGAAGCTGAGAAGTATGTTCTAAAATTATACAGTTAAGCATGAAGCAACAAATCAGAAACTAACCTTAATCCCTCCTGACATACAAGCAAGAGTTTACTTTCAGGGGGCAATTGGCTCTTAACGGATGGCACAAAATCAGGGTTGGGTTTAGTGAATGGCAACCCAAAGAATAAACCCGAAAAATTGTTGTGCACGGTCCTCTTAATAATTGTACCTGCACGAATAAATCAACAGGTAAAGGAAAACCAAAAGGAGTTATGGGAATTCTGAATACTTAGTTTAATTTCAAGGAGGCATAAAGAATGAACAGTAAACAGTGTATTTACCGAAATCATTGTCTTGGTTTTCAATAAAAATAGGCACATGATAACATGATTTTATATGAGCTCGGTCGTATTGGAATTTGTCCCGAACATCCAGAATTGTGTATTCGTCGACAGCTATAAGTTTCTTTGCTTCTTCAGCATTCACATAATTCACTTCTGCTCTAATCTTCAAATTTTTCCGATGGAGTGGTTTCCAATTCCATGGCGTGGCCCTTCCACTCTGAGTTTCTGATACCAACCAAGATGTCCGAAAATTGCTGAAAACACAACCTTAATCCCTTACTCCCATGCTCGAAGATTCAATTTCAGGCTAACCTATATGATAATCAAACTTAAAAGCATCTGAAAAAAACTAAGCTGAAGAAAGTAAAACAATTTCCGGATTCCCATGTTCCATGTCGTCCAAGACTCCATAAGAATGAAGAACTCAGGTTAATTAGCCAATAAAGATTCAAAATCTGTTCTTTTTCATTTCCCACAATTTCTCAGCATCCAAACAGATAAGACCCACTAATTAACTTGAAAACGGAACATGAACTTGTACATTATTATACTTTTTCTTCTGGGAATAGAAACTGAACCCAAAGTAAGACTACGAGATCTAAAGTGAAAAAGAAAAGAAAAGAAAATAAGCTAGAACTTATGAATTTGCGTAGTCATACATTGTATTTATTGGCTAACAAACGAGAGTTTACCTTGTCGAAGAAAGAGTCGAAGAACAACCAATGCCTGCCATTCTAAGTGGTTTATCTTCTCTCTTTCTCGGTGTCTAACTTAACGGACCATAGACAAGAGTGGCCCAAGAAATTTAGGAGGGGTAATAGGTTGCTGCCACGTGGCAGGCAGAACTGAATTGGATATATTACTTTCAATCTTAGAGGCCACTCTCTGACACGGAAAAAAGGTGATCATATTGTAGAGTTCACGAAGGGAAAATCCGTTTTTAACAATTAACAGTGTCCTCTGCTGTAATTCTTTAATTGTTTTGCCTTTTTTAGCCTTTCTCCCATTATGGGTATGGTGCGAACTGCGAAGCCATGTAAAATAAATGAAAAAACCCTAGCGTTCGAACGGCAAGAACACGGTGAACACCGTTCTAATTATGTAACAACACTCGCAATGAGTTTTTTAGATATAGCTTTTTTTTAAAATAATTTTTAATAAAATACATAAATTTTTATTTAGCAAATTCTCTATCAACATTTGTCAAAATCTTTCTTTAAATCTAAAAAGCTAAAAAGTTAATGTTAAATTTTTTTTAAAATTTCCTTCTCAAGTGAGTGCTTATTGGCAAATTAGCTACACTTTTCAAGCAAAATAAATAATATTTATTTAAAGTAAAAAAATATTTAAAGAGTTTATTGTTTAGTGAATTAAAAAATTGACTAGCTAAATCTTTTAAAGTAAATTTTTAGAGTTAAATATAATTTTTTTAAAAAAATCTCATTATAAATACTCTAATTACATCAACCGATTTTGTATCTTTCCCGTAACTTAAAATACAAGAACAAAGATGCCTTTGGGATAGACTCATCCTATAGTTTTTTTTTTTTTTTGTCATACTTACTTACATATTAACTTTGTAATATAAAATCTTTTATCATTTCCAGGGTATATATTCTATGGACACTATCTTAAATCTCGACTATTATTTTATTATTAAATAGTCTAGATTTTATAATATCAACATTTATCATTTCTACCGATCTAGTACTTACAATTTAAGTTGTAATTACTTTTTCCAATATTTTAAAAATGAAAAATGTTGATGAGGCAAAATCTCAACAATTTAATTTGAAAATAATAATTAGAATTTAAAGAATTATACATAGGACTAGATTAAAATATCTTCGTCCATAAACTTTTGTGACTATATTTTCCTGTTCTTTTTCCAAGCATCTTGCTTAACTTTTTTTTTTTTTTTCTTTATCTAAAAAGTAATCATGTTATTGATATCACTGGCTATTATTAGTCAGAGCGCATGCTGCTGACTTTCTAGATTTTGACGTTTGAGACATCCATAAGGAAACTTCTCTGCCTCAAAACTTCTCTGCATCAAAACTTCTCTGCATCAATATTTGTAGAGATCGAGGGAGATCAAAAAGAAGAGATCGAGCATGGGGTTCTTACAATCCATCTGTTGCTGCTTTTATCGCCCGTCTCGAGTGTCAATCGACGGCGTAGATGCAGCAGTGAGTCGGCCTCTGAGGCCTAATTTCATTGAAACAAAAGCTGCAGCAGCACCACCAATCCTGGTTCCTCACTTTCCTGTTAACTCAAATCTCTCTCGTCTCTAGTTTTTTCAGCAGAGAGATCGAACCCTATACCCTTCTGATTATATTCACTGTCTTTCTGCATGCTTTAATTCTCTGATAAATTAAGCTGATGCATGCCTGAAGGGTTCTGAAGATATGTTCTTCAAGAAATTTGTATAGTATGATGCTTTTTGACATGATCTTTCTATGTACTCGATCGGAATGATGTGAAAACTTCAAAATTATGTATGTATGTATGTATGTATGTATGCATATCGTTTGTGATATGATCGATGCATCATGCAAGAGAATTTCAATTTGAATTCTATGCGCAATATTTGACAGGTCAATGATCAAGTCAAGTGCCATCTCTTTTACTTTACTGGCTCAGTTAAACTATCATGTTTTCGCCTGCAGGAAATCATGCAATTAATTAATCACAGCTCAAATTGTTTTTCTATTTATTTGTCTTTTTGTTGGTCTGAGAATACAAGATGAAACCCAAAAAAATAAAAAAATAAAACAGTAAACTAGGAACCGACATTATCTGATAGCATTTATGTTCGTCTACAAAACTGTAGGGGTGTAAACGAATAGAGCTACTCGTGAACATACTCGAGATCGAAATAAAAAATAAAACAGTAAACTAGGAACTGACATTATCTGATAGCATTTATGTTCATCTACAAAACTGTAGGAGTGTAAACGAATAGAGCTACTCGTGAACATACTCGAGATCGGCTCGACTAAGTTTGACTCGTGTTCAAATCAGTTATTATATGAACCGTTCGTAAATATAAAACTAGGCTTGATTATTAAACGATACAAATTCGTATAAATTCGGCTCGACTTATATAAGCTTGCATAACTTCACTTTTATTATTTTTCTAATATTATTTTTAACTTTATAATGAGAACATGTTAAATATTTAATAAAATAAAAAGAAATGTTATTTGTAATGTAATAACTATAAGTCAAATTATTATAATTATGAGTCTGTATATTGATATATGTGCATTTGTGTGTATATGAGTGAGTTTATGTATATTTATATATATGTGTATGTGTGTGTATATGTGTGTGTATATATATATATATATATATGAAAGATAAACATATAAAATTGAAACTAGATTATTTAAGATTTGAGTTAATTTATCTAATTACTTAAACAATAATTCTAACCATATAATAACTAATAATTAGTATTAATTTTTTTAAAAAAATATTAAACTATCATGACATTTACTTTATATATGAAATTGCTAAATTAATTGAGTAGCTCGTGAATAAACTCGAGCTCATTGAACAGAGCTTGAACAGATTATCTCGTTTGGTGAAAAGCTCGAGTTCGGCTCGTGTTCAAAAAAAAATTAAACGAGCAGAGCTTGAACATTCAATACTCGATTCAACTCGACTCGACTCGATTACAGGCCTATACAAAAAATGCTTAACTAGATATAATCAAACACTATACCAAGAAATATAACTATTTACAGAATACCATTAATATTTGAGAGGTGAGGGTGAATTTATTATTTGAATTAATATTTTAACATTTTCCTTCATATGTATATAGGAACGAAACCAGAAAAATAATTTTTGGGTGTCCAAAACTTAAAAAATTAAATTTTTGGAGGTAAAAATTAATTTTAAGGGGTTTATTTTATAAAAATATTTAAAATTTAGAAGAAATTTTCAAAATTTTGTAACATTTTATAAATTTTAGAAGGGCCTGGAACCCCCCAAGGATAGGGGTCATTCCGCCCTTATGTGTGACTCCAGACAACACGTATAAAGTGAAGGGTTGAATTTAAGACCTTAACTTTATAATATTATTCTAAAAAATTTAAACCAATAAAAAATAATTAATTTAATTAACCAAACGACATGATTCGGTTGGTTGTTGTACAAATTTCTAATGTTAAACTCAAAATAGAATCGATTCCTAATTAAGTTCCATGCAGCAAGCAAAACTCACTTCAACAATCGCGGCAGGTAATAAGCAGTGATGTGATCATTTTTCTAATTTAATATTTGGATTCCTATGTCGTTCAACTCGTTACACCTATGTTGCAATGAAATGCTACCCACTTCTGTGGATAAAATCTGATATATCCTTCTCAAAATAAAAAAAATAAAAAAAAGGTTCTAATCAAAATTTCTAAACCAAGCCAAAATCCAATCAAAAAGTAAGTCAAGTATACACAAAAACACAATGATATATGTGTAAAACCTTTCAATTTGAAGGAAAAACCATAAGATTATTTATTGCTGCACTGTTATTTTTCGTATTGAGACTGTTGTTGGGAGCTCACCCCTATTTCAATTTTAGAATTCCTTACTTTTTCTTCCATTCGGATCAAGAGTGGTAAAAATCTTTCCTAGTAACTCTTCCCTTATTCAATTAGAAAAAAAAAAAATGAAGGAAAAACCACAAGATAACTTCGAACATATTTATTATAATAAAGTACATCATAACATCTTCTCAAATTCACATTTGGAATTTGAGGTTTTACATTACCAATTATCAATACAGACAATACAAGAAATTAACTCTCTACAAGTTAAAAAATGCATGTTTTTCAGCAAAAGTATAAATTTTAACAAAGTGGTCATGTCCCAATAAATCCACGTTGGAAATAAATCAATAGCCTAGTTCTCACAAGTTTTCCATGATTTATGCTCTCCAAACAAAGTTATCAAGAAAAAATTTCATATTTGCCGACAAAGATGATCATTTAGCCACCTTCAACAAAGGTGAGAGGTAGTTGTGCAGCCACCTTTGTCGAACAACGGTGGTCTCGCAGCCACATAGACCAAACAGTGGTGGCCGTGCAATCACCTTTATCTTGATTATAGGTGGTTATGTGGCCACCATAACATGCTAGGTGTGGCCGAACGGCAACCTCAACTCTCTATTCTTGTAAGTTACATTAGTCCATGAGTGATTGGCGGTCACCCCTAACCAGTATTATAATTTTTTAAAATTTTTTATAAATAATAAGTCAATTCTATATTTGCTTGTATTTCTTCAAAATAAACATGTTTAACATTTGTGTCCTTGAAAACATAATCCAACAATTTTTTTAAGTAAACCCCACAAAAAATGCTTTTAAACTTTATATCATGTCAAAACATTTTTTTAAATTTAAAAAAGAAAAAAGAAAAAAAAAGGAAAGCACTTTCGACAAACATTATCAAACATAAAATCAACTTGTAATTGGTTTCCCTTTTTTTTTAATCCTTCACATGGATTTAGACTCAAATCCTGATGGGGTTGGACTCCGACACTCCGTACACCAACCCAACAAAGGCAACAAGAAATCACCGCTCCTTTTATTCCTTTCCACCTAGTTAAAAAAATAAAAAAATTAAAAAAAAAATAAAAAAATAAAAAAATAAAAAATAAACCTCACCACATCCTGTTGCCACGTTAATAATACACCCAACAAATACAAGACTCACATGACATGTTGCTCTTGTTCATTGTCCCTGCAAAAGGATCAGGAAGCTCAAGAGTCCCAATCACCATGCTTGAGTTTTAAGTGGCCTTTTTTATATGGTCGTAATAATTGTGTGTTACTTTTTTTTTTCTTTTTTTCTTTTTCTATTCAATAATAGTGTGTTGCTTGTTTCTTTTGATTAATGGTTTTTCCCATTCAATGGATAAACTCAAGACTCCGTTATCAAGAACATAATTAGAGATTTACCATTATTGGGCATCAGCTTGTAGTTCTCAAAGTCAATTCTTATAGCACATGATATTTGTCCCCATCTCAATATCAAATAATCACAAACTAGCAGCAATACTCTCAAATCAAGAATTAACATCGAACTTAACTTTGAAAACATGTCAAAGTCTATTTATTACATCATTCGTTCAAGCTATAAAACAAAATTTAAAAAGCAAAAGATATTCGAGAGTATGCTTACATCTCTTACAACAGACATACAGCCAGTTCAGAAAACAGTGATGACTTTCTCCGGTAACATGCCGATGTCTTCTTTTGCAACTGCAGCAATGAAAGATTATCAATCGGCAGCAGATCTTTTCTTGGTGGTGTAAGGGTAGTACTCCTTGCCAGTGTCAATTCTTGTAGTCTGACCCCCAGCATCAATTAAAGCAGAAGTGACGGCTAATGCCGATCCAGCAGAAATGGCTGTTTTAATGCTCCTTCCTGTAAAATGGACAGCATGTTAAATGTGGAAGATAACAAGCTTCACTGACACATTAACATAAGTTTAGAACCCAAAACCCTATATCAATACCCATAATTCTAGGTCACCTCTACACTATAAGCAGAATGAATAGCACATCAATCAATATAATCAACAAAAATACTCAAGTGTAGAGAACAAGCATAGCTGTATAGGACATGTACAGTTCAAGTATGCACCCTTCGTGAGCACCATAGCTGTGTGAATTGAAGGCCGAAAGAAGGTAAAACTTTTCTTTGTGTCAGACACAGGCCTACAACATCATTCTCAGACATACAAAATTCGATGCCCTCATTCTAATACAAAATGAATCCAAATTGATGTTTGCAACTTGAAAGCTGTTTAACAGCTCTAATCTTCGCAAAACAAAACATAGTTCAAACTAAAATACATACTCTCTAATCTTTGTAAAACAAAACATAGTTCAAACTAAATACATACTCTTTATAAGATTTTTCTTTATAATAGACGAATAATTTAGACCACTTCAAAAGCTCATCTATATCCAAATGACCCAAAACTTGATAAGCAAATGAGCAAGCTCACTCAAAAGATCTCCTTGAAAGATGATCTTATCAGATCCAATAAAGGTCACTTAAATGCCTCTCCCAGTTGGACAAATGCCCTGAAGAAAACAAACTCATAGTTGATACTTCAAAAGAGTTTAAAAAAGAGTTGTTATCCATAGTCTGTCTCCGAGTAACAAAAATTTCTACTCCTTCGATAAACAATTGCCTTGAAAATACTTCTAGAGTCCAAAAGAAGTTAAGATACAAGGTTTTCTTGAGTTAGGTTGAATATATAAATTTGATGTTCAGGAGAGGAGAAAAAGAAAAGGAACACCAAAATTTGACATTCTAGCATTTGAAGATTCAAGATTTGCACAGAAACAGAGGAAGATAAGGAGTAAATGCATTCATAGAAGTCCAAAAGCTCCACTAATAGGAACTAACCTTTAGCATTAAATCCAGCATTAGGTAGGATCAGGCTATACATCCAGTTATTTTTATAACTGGACATCTCCTGTGAAGGAAATGGACCGTCAAGATTCATTAAGAAGAAAAAGACATTGTGGGTGAATAAAACGCTAAAGGCAACACAAACGCCTGGTATCTTACTCAGCCTGATGAAATGAATAAGTTTGAGAGTGGAGATGGGTATGTTTGACCGAAAAATAAGAAGCTCTTGGCCCGAATAGAACAGTGCAAAAGAGGTAAAGATCTGAAAATGAGAAAGAGATCTGAGATCATATGGTGTACCCATCTTCCTTGGAGACTGAGATCTGAGATCATTTGGAGTAGCCATCTTCCTTGGAGACTGAGATCTGAGATCATATGGTGTACCCATGGTGCTCAGCATGCTAACAAACTCTCCCAACAACAAACTGCTCAAAAACCCGGTCAAAGCCTCACAGTCAGAGCCCTGACACCAGTTACAGTCTCTTCTAGATTTAGTGATAGGGTTTCATGGTGAGCCATGGGTACAGGCTGACCGAGACAACAGGACTCATCATGTTGTGTGCATGGAAGCCACACTAGAATAGGCTGCCAACGACTGCAAGGGCCAGGCTCAAGGCTTGACTAGGAGTGAGGGCAATAAGTCTGACTGTGCTCAACGTCTGAGCTAGCTGCAATAACCACCAACAAAGCGAGCATGGCTCTTACGATAGTGACCAAGCCCAAGAAAGGGAAGTCCCCTAGGTGGTGGTGGGCCACATGGCAAACGGAGAGCGCATTAAAGGTGTCAAAGAGGACATGGACTAAGGAGGTAGAGAGAGGATTGATCTCTCTTATTCTCCTTACTCTCCTTCTTGATCAGCATAAGAGAAGGGACTAATAATTGTTCTTGTTTTGTGGGTCAGAAGCCAGCGAATAGTCCTCTATTTTATGAACTTGGGATCTCATTCTCGTGTATAGCCTCATTGTCGCCACACAATCCCGTAAGGGTCTTGTATGCCAGTTTGAATGTCATACCTGCAGTATATAGAGAAGCCTCACCGTGCTAATAAAACGTACATTTGATAATGAGTGCTGCTCGGGGTGCTACAATTTTTAATACGAGTCTCTTATAAACTGACATAAACACTTACCACATCAACTATTAGTCAACATCAAGGAAAGCCGAAATGCAAGTAGTTGATGGAACTACATGAAACTCAAGTTCGGTCTCAAGCTCAAGCTAAGTCTTAGTCTCCGGCTAGCACGACTTCTGGCATTGCTTTTCCAGTAAGAATAAGTCCTAGGCTGAAAGATTGGAATTGAGCTACCCATACTTCCTCCCTCTAGCTATCATTCTGCCCTACGCTCGGATCTGAAAGAGAGATAAGCGGGCACTGGTCGAGGAACTCACTCAAAAGACTGACTTCAAATTAGATTAATTTTCTTTTCTTTTTTTTTTTAATGTGAGATAATTAGCTAACCATTTTTTTTCTCTATTCCTTTATCCCACACTCCCACAAGTAAGGAAAGTACGTCATGTACACTTCTTCCGTGAGATGCCATGGGGTTTTGTAAGGCCGGATTTGTAGTAAAAGTTTTAGGTCTCGTTTGATTCGCAGAATAGACCTATAGAATGGAATGACTGTTCTTATGGAATAACTATTCTTTTATTTGGTAAGGACTATTCTTAAGAATAGTTATTCCGTGAGAATAATTATTCCCTTACAAAGATGAATAACTATTCCGTGAGGAATTGACAATATTTTCAAAAAAAAAAAATCATTTATTTATTTATTTATTTTTTTTTTTCAGGAAAAAAAAAAAGAAAAAGAGAGAAGAAGACAATAACGTTGAATTTCACTGGGTGACCGACCACCCATTGCATGGGGGTGGTCGCACCACCCCCAGTGCATTTGGGGGTGGCATGGCCACCTCCAATAGTGACTTGGTATTGTGATACTAAGGCTTCGTTTTGTAACAGTGTGGATAGGGCTAATAGTGTCATTTGTTGTTCTAACTAACTTGGTAAAAGTCACATGCCATGCACCTGACAAACTCCATTAGGATTTTAACGGCCAATTTATAAAATCTTCACACGCATGTACGGGCGCGCGCACAAACACACACATATATATCTTATGTAGATCTTTATTATGTAGTATATCTAAATAGAAAAAAAGATAATAATAACAAGAGACAGCCATTTTGGGATAAAATAGTAACAAACCAGCTTGCAATAACATAATATCATAGAAAATGTTAAAAATTAGATTAAACTGTTTAATTTAGGTATGAGATCTAATAAAATATTCTTGTATTTAAAAAAGAAGAGAATATTCTAAAGATCATGTTAGATTTTTATTTTAGGTATGGGATCAAATCAAATGCTCTCTTCTTCTTCTTTTTTTCAAGCAAAAAACTACAGCAAATAAAATTTTCTTGTTTCCTTAAATTTAATACCATATCAGTTGTTTATTCTTCGAAATTGGGATCGATAGTAAGGATGTTGAGGACAACGATCACTTGAATTGGAGTCCCAGAACACGAATGTACCACAATTGGGTTCACGTGTCTCAGTACATGGTTCCCAAATCTAGTAACTATAGTTTAGCCTTGGTTCTAGTTTGGCTCGACTGACCTAGGGGTTAGTGTGGAAATTTGGTGTGGTGTATAATTTAGAAATCAAAAGATCAGCATTTACTTCTGCTCACCAGATCCAGCATGCTAGATTTGTTATATTTCTGTCTGGATATGTCTTGATCCCATTAATAACAAGCTACTGGTTTTTAATTTCAGAAAAAGGTGAAGGTAAAAATGATGTGCAGTTGGCTATCATGTTATGTACGTTACCCCTTTTTTTGCTCTAGCAAGTGGTTTACACACATGAGAAAATATATTTATTTGCATGAATTTGTATTTCCCTTTTATCATGTTATGTATGTTACCCCTGCATAATTTCATAATGCCTAATATCCTTCTGTGCTCTTCCTAATTCACATTCCAGCAAGCAAAAAGTACACATCAACAAAAATACTCACCTTTGAAACCTATAACAGTTGCCCCAGCAACAAAACCACCAACAGCTCCATTGACAAAGTCTCTCTTCATCCTGTAATTCTGCACAAGCTGCTCAACGCCAATGTAAACTCCCCCGATTGCAGCAAATGTCATCCCATAGTTACCCATCATCTTCAGGGTCCGTAATAGCCCTGGAAGAGCAACATTTCTCTCGACACGAGGCACATCATACCACGTTGCAACGATGGTCCCAAATATAGTTCCAGTAACAAAACCTGTTGTTGCACCCTTAATTGTCTTCGTCATTGGAGAATCCTCTTCCTCCAAATACCTACGTTCTGCTGGGTCCAGATCCATGGCTTTCTTCTAAATGGGTACCGACCAAAGTTGCAAATGAAACAACAATCAGAACTTATACAATATTTGACTCCTCAGAGACAAAAAGTGATTATCCCAAACTGGGATAACAGCTTCCCCTCGATTTTAGCAAAAGTTTCTCTGGCTCCATTTGTTACAACAAAAAATATTTTCACATAAAAAATTTCCCCCAATAATTTTGTATTACCCCCATTTTACTCTATGGACATTTTATCACACGCACGGGAAACCTATACCATGTTTCTCTAGTAGCTTCACAGATAAATATCTCAAGGCACCTGAATTTCAGTATTTTTTTCTCAGTTTTTTTTTTTTTTTTTTCGGAAAAGAGCGCAGCGTTTGGGAAAATCAATTTCCCAACAAATAACACTCAAGCAAATAAGACTTACAAAAAAAAAAAAAAAGAAAACACTCAAGCAAACAAGAACAAAAATGAAATGTAAAATACGAATATCTAAATTCTGAATTTCAGTTGTCACAAATTGAAAAGACGATGCATAAATAAAGGTGCGAATGCGAAATGACTCTGATTAACATTTTGCAAGCACTTTTCTATGAGAAAACAAACAGAAATACAAAAGCAAGAACCAAAACAATTTATTTATTTTTTTAATCCCAAAAACAGCGAAACTACCAAAACAAAATGCAATCCAAACGAATTGCATTACTGTAAATGAAATAGCTGCAATAAATCTAAGCATTCGATCATGTCATCTCAAACAACCACAAAGAAATGTGGATTTAGATCAAATCGCGGGCTCATTTAAAACACGCAAATAGAGGGATCGGTTTCTACAAAAACCCTAGCTAAACACGCATAAATAACAGCGGATTTTGTTACCCAGGATTGACAAAAAATACGATCGAAGACGTGCAGAGAAAAACTGAAGGCGTACCTTTTTGAGCCTTTGACGAAATGCTGAGTGACCGAGAGCTACTCTCAGGTGGGCTTACAAAAGAAATGCTCCAACAGCTCAGCCGCTACTCCTTGCAGTCTCGCACCGCATTACCGAAGCTCGCCAATTGACCATATCACCCTCGCTCTTTTTTGCTTTGTATATATGATACACAAAACTTCAATATAACTCATAAATAAGCACCAATTCAATTTTTAGTATCTTCCAATAATCCAAAAAATATGCTATTTAGTATTATTTTAATATTTTTTTTTTTTACATGCTTAATTGACCTTTAGATGATTAATTAAAAAAAAATTAAAATAAATTGAGCATGGAAAATGTTAAATAGAATTTGTATTCTTTAATAAGCATTTTTATTTTTTTGGCCCCAAACCCGTCAGCGACTTCTTGAAGACCTATGTGAGTAGCGAGCAAAACCTTTCACCTTGTAAAAAATACATTGGAAAGTTGGAACTGGCGATTCGCTCAATTCACGTGTAAAATATTTTCCGGGAAAATGCAGACTCCCGATGACATTCGCAACCTCCCTATCGACATCACGTTTTCTCGTCTCGGAGGTAACCGAACGTGCACTCCCTAGTTACACACCTTCAATTCCATCGTTGTGACCACTTTTTTTTTTTTCTTGCTCTGGCTTTTTGTTGTTTGGATGGTAAACTCGATTTGAATTTGTTGGATCTCATTTTCATTTAAAGAATGGTTGGCCGATCGGAAGCGAATACCGGCAGATTGGCGAAAACGTTTGGCGACGATAAGGGCTCGGATATCGAAGGAGTTCTCGACGCTGCCCAAGGATATCGATCCCTATTTCCAAACCCTAGACCCTGAAGGTTGGGTTTTTTTTTTTTTGTAATTCAGCTGCCAAATTATGTTGTTGATCATTATGAACTTTATGTGAGAGTTAGAATTTATTATACTGTGTTTGGTTACTGGAGAAAATTGAAGAACGAGAGTTCGATGTTTATGTTGTTTCGGTTTATGGAAAATGGAGAAGAGTAAAAGTAGTGTGTGGTGGTAGGGTCGCCTAAGCTGACACTAAAAGCTGTATAGGTATTGATCTCAGCTCATCTAAGTCAAAAGGTTTGCATAGGAACTATCCTTACTTGGCGAAATTGTTGATTGTGGATTAGTTATAATAAGACTTGCAATTTGGTTGGAATTTCTTTTCCTATTTTTTTTGGGTTGGAATAGCCAATCCAGTAGCCTCTGTTTGGTTGTGGAAAAACTTGCTGGGGGAAGAAAATGAATGGAATTAGTTCAAAATGTAGTGAAAGATATATTCCTTGACAAATTGGATAGATTGAACTGGATCTGTGCAGCAGACTCAAAACAATAGAAACTAGATTATAGATAAAAATCTGAACGCCAAACCATCATCTTATAGACATGGTCAAGTTAATTATAATTTGTATATTTTACCTGTCAAAGAGCGGCCTTGAGAAGCTGGGTTTGATTCCGCACTAAGAGTTCCCTTGGATTATCCGATACACGGTTTTGGTGACTGAGGTCGTGCATCCAGGGTTTACTCTCCAGAGGCAAGTCCAAAAAGCCCTGCCTTGATGAGGTTCCACATCATCAAAATATATATATATAATTCACATTTTGCAAAAGGGAAACTACACTTAGCCCTTCAACTTACAACCCATTTGTAATGTGCCTCAAAACTGTAAAAAGTTACAATCGATCCCTTTTAACTTCCTAGCCATTTCACTTCGCCCCTTCCATTAGAATTTTCTATTAAATTCGACAGAAAATGAGTCATGTGTAGTATGACTTAAATTGTCCATTATACCCCTTATCAGATAATAGGACTCTACATACGGGCAGTTATTAACTACTAATAATTGTTAACTGTGTAACTGCATGGATGGATAGTTGGCTTTTTCCATCTAACCGCATAAGGCGGTAACAACATCATTTTGGTGTAGGGTTTCATACCAAAACACTAGAACAGTCCCAAAACTGTCTAAAACAGGCCATGAAAAGATGTCCAAAACACTAAAATAGGCCCATACCTGATAGGCGGTTACCGCGGTGCAGTTTGGCATAAATAACCACTAACTAGCAGTGTAGTTACTCAAAACTGTTAACCGCCACTGCCTATATAGTCCTATCAGACATGTGCAAATACAAAAAACACCCTTCGATTAGGGGGGGAAAAAAAAAGGCAGCCTCTGGTCTTTGGCCATGGAGACCCACGACCAATTTGTCGGTCTCCTTCCCTGATGCTTTTTTCTAATTTTAATTTTTTATTTAAATGGGTAAAATGGACAATTTGAGTCAAGTGCGGGTTACGTGACTCATTTTCTGTCCATGTTAATAGAAAATGTCAACATAGAAAATGCTGACAAAGGGGCAAAGTGAAAGGGCCTAGTAATTTGAGAGGGTTGATTGTCACTTTTTGAAGTTTAGGGAGACGTTGCAAATAGGGTGGAAGTTGGAGGAGGCAAGTGTAGTTTCCCCTTTGCAGAATAACTACTTTTTATTACTCTTTTTTTTCAGTTAAGTTATATGCACTATTTTCAAAAAAAAAAATAATAATTCTATGCATTTTTGTTTCTTGTTGTTAGTACTTAAATTTATGAGTTGTGCTATTCATTAGAGTCTATAATGTGGGTCTTCATACTCATTAGAGTGTAGCCTAGTGGTCAAAGGGCAGGCTTGGGATTAGCCGTACATTCGAACATCCTTGGTTTGATTCCACAATAGGAGTTCTCCTGGATCACCTTATACACGGTTCTGGTGAGTGGGGTTGTGTATCCGGGGTTTACTCCCCATGGATGGATCCAAAGGGCCTTGCCTTCGTGAGGGTCCACGTCATAGAAAAATAATAATCATATGTGGGTCTTCATGAAATATTGAGCAATAACCGTAATACTAGTGTTAGCTTGAGACATATCTGCAATGTGGAGTTGCAGAGTTCAAAGGTTTCACATAGTTTACATGTGGATTGTAATTAAATTTCCATTGGAAGTGTATGGGGTTAGATGCTAGTGTGCTGTTTTGGTTATTATTACCATTTTTCATGGTTGTATGATGATTAGCATACTGTTTTCAGGGATTGGTTACTTAGAGTCCAAACAAATATATGATGTTCTTCTAAAGTCAACTCCAGAAAGCCGGAATATATTTGGCCGGCTATCAGGTGCTGCTGTAAGACAATCATCTCTCTCTCTCTCTCTCTTTTTGTGTGTGTGTTATAAACTATTTATTAGGTAGTTAAATGTATCTTAGGATTTGGCAGGGTGCTTGGGAGGCAATTGTGCATGCTTTTGAGAAGGATCATATTTACCTCGGTGAGGCTGCTCAAATAATGGTTCAAAATGTAAACTATGAAATGTAAGTATGCACTCTTGCAGTTTCCCTCTTAATTGTTAACAAAAGCTTGTAAATTATATATATAATAGTGATGTGGTTTATATTATTGATTACTTCTTTTTCAAATATGAAGACCATATCAGAAAAAACAGGTGCAAAAGATTCAGCAACAAATATCAGAGCTAGAGCGCAGGGAAGCTGATATAAAAAGAAATTCAGCTCTATCAGCAGCTAAGTATGTTGAGGCCTGTCAAGAGCTTGGATTGCAGGTTATGATAGTGGGCCACTTCACTGATATTTTTCCAAGAGTTTGGTGTATGTTTTTGCGTAGAAATCAATACATAAAACTGGTAATTGTTCAATCTTGCAGGGAAAAAATGTGAGGTTAGAACTTTTGGAGACGGCAAAATCGCTCCCAAACACATTCAGCAAGATTTTGGAAGTCATAAATAGTGATTCTACGTTATTGGCTATGGATTGCTACTCAAACTTTGTGAGGGATGCTCACACAGAGAAGGATGTAAGCCAATCATTGGGTTTTGATTTGTCTCATGATGATTGCTAGATGAATCGTGTGTAAATTGAGATTGTAAATGTGTTTGCAGAAATCTGTATTGATTGTGCTACCTAACTTGAGGGACATACGTGAACATCCCCCATCTTTGCATGTTTCTCTGGGGTCTGAGATTGTTGACTCTGTTGATACTCAATCAGGCTATAAAGAGCCAGACCTTGTGAGAGGGGATGTGGACGTAGCTACAGAAAACATCGACTGGGATATATCAGTTGACAGTTCTCAGATTGATTGGGATATTGGTACTGTGGAGGAAACAGATGATAATGGCAATGGTTTGGGTCCTTATGAAATGATTAATGCCAGTGACGTCTTACAGAACACTTCACCAAATGAAGCTGTGGAATCTGATCGAACCTCATTAGATAAAGAGGAATGTGGTCTACACCCAGAGATATCTTGGGATGTTAGCGTTGAGACTCCTCAAGTTGATGTGATTGATGATGTCAGCTTGCCAAATTTAGGCCTGGACAATCAGACATCTGTTCCTGATACTTCATCTCAAACGCCAGAATTGAAGGAAGAGAGGAGCAAGCTTTTGGAGACAGAGTACAGAAATAAGATTCTTGATGATCTGAATGAGGTATGTGCTAATTATCAGATTTTTATAGATGACTCGCTCATGTGAATGCAATGCTTCTTTTTTTTTTTTTTCAATATGTAGATGTCTTTACTTCTGTAGAAAAACAGTGATCCAGCCCTAACTGACTTGTTAGTTTGGTGTTGCTCTCATATGATCAAAGCATTTTTAGGTCAAGGATTGATGTTTAATATTGACATAATGTTATCAGGTCAAAGCGTTTCTAAATCAACGATTGGCAGAGTTGAAGAATGAAGAAACTTTGTCCTTGCAACATCAAGTCCAGGCAGTTGCTCCCTTTGTACTCCAACAGTATACTCCTGATGCTATTGAGACCATGCTATCTGATGTCTCCTCAGCCATTTCCCTGCTGACAAATAGGAAAACAAGGGACTTGATCATGATCCTAAACTCTAAAAGGTGCTAGTAGATATTTTAAACTGCATTGTTTCCTGCACAGAAAAACTTTTCTTACATTTGGTTTGCAACAGCACTAAAAGCAGAAGTAATGTTAAGTTGATTGGCATTCCCACCTTTAGCTCATCTGTTGTATACAGAAATGTGGATGTAGCATCTTGTGTTATTAATTATTAGTTTTATCTAGTATATCCATAGAGGATCGAGATCTGTCCAGTAGCTCTAATCTGGGCCGTTCATTTTAAATTAACAGCCCAAAATCTGCCACATCATCTAGCAGATTAAAAAAAAAAAAATTGCATCTCATTTCAGCTACCTCTCCTCCCACTGCCGCGTCTCCCTTTGCTCGTCTACCACCTCCCCACCACTGTCAAGCTCCTATCCTACTACCTCCCTTCAGCAACCTCATTCACATAGCTTCTTTCAGCACTCCTGCTTGTAGAGTTGCTTGAAGTACTTCTTTAGGTCGAGATTGGTCTTGCAATTGCAGCCGCAAACCCTGCACACACTCAGAGGACGTGGCTAGGCCCTTGCGCACCAACATGTCCAATTGCTTGTGCTCGTGCCATTCCTCTACCACCCACTACAGCAAGTGGATGAATGTGTGGCGGTTCGTGTAGGCCGAGATGTCGATCGCGTCGCCAAAGTGTCTGGCCACCTGTTTCAGTGCCATGGCCGCCTCTTACAGTAAGCCATGCGGGGGTTTGTCATTCAGGTCTCATAGGACCACCACCTTTTTCTGCTTCAGTGCGTACACACCATGCTTGTTCTTGACCATATCGATTTCGGAGGCCTCAGCGGCCTCGGCAGCTACGACACCATTTGAGGCGCAATTTATGGTTTGGCATCCATGAGGAAGTCTGCTCGTGGTTTGGATTGGATAATTGAGGAAGGGAGATTGATAGGAAGGGAAGGAAGTTCTTTAACCATTTGGGGGTGGCCAAACCAGCCCCGTGGCCAAAGGGGGTGGTTTGACCACCCTGCGTGACAGGAAGACGATGAGGGAGGTAGTAGGATAGGAGCTCGACGGTGGCAGGGAATTAGCAGAGGAGCAGAGAGAGAGGTAGCAATGGGTGAAGAGGTGGCTGATTTTTTTTTTTTATATATCTGCTAGATGATGTGGCAGATTTTGGCCATTCATTTAAAATGAAGGGCCCATAATATACTTACATGAACTATTTTATGGGATGTGATTGGTGCATTCGAATGGTAATTTTTTTGGTCAATTACTGCATTAGTGTTTGTCAGATGAATATTAAGTAGCCATTGCTTCAATTTTAAAATGTTAAAAAATAAAGTTTGGATGCTAATCAACTCTGGTGGTGGCTTGAATTTCAGATTTTTAGACAGACTAGTATCTACATTGGAAGAAAAGAAGCATCATGAAGTTAAGTTGAAAGAGGGATTGAAGGACTTAGCTACCAAACGTATGGAGCTACACAATTCATTAGCATCTTCTTGGCCGAAGCAAGTGAGTTATTCTTTGATTCAAGGAATAATTCTTGTCCTTCCAGATGAAAGTATTTGTACCGTCATACAAGTGTTTTCTTTACCGTGCTTTACACTGAATCAGCGTGTAAAAGTACACAAACTATACAATAATTGATAACCAAATACAAATTATTGAGTATAAGAAAAGATATTAGATGTGCGCATTTCAATTTCTGGGGAAGAAGTCCACTATTTTCCCCTAGTTGCAGGTAATTGATTTATCAATACAAAATATTTACATCTGTTTCCATTTCAGGAAGCAGCTCTTACAAAAACCAGGGAGCTGAAGAAGTTATGCGAGAGTAAACTTTCGTCCATGTTTGATGGAAGACCCGTTAATATTATTGGTGAGATCAATACTCTGTTGACTAGTGGCCTTGGGGCTTGAACATTTGAGATGCTTGCTTTTAGCAACAAGGAAACACCTTCAGTGAGGAACTGAATAGCAGAATTAAATGATTCAAATGTAAAGGATAGCAGAATTAAGTGGCCTTGTTTTTAGCATGAGCCTTTACTTCCACTTTCTGTCTTTCTTTGAATCTTTTTAATGTAATTCTCACAGTTAAATCATTTACATTTGGACAAGTTTGTGTCCATTATAATGTTCACAAAAGATGAAAATATGCAATTTCATTATAAGTTGAACCCCAAAATCCTGGATTCGGTATTGCCTGCAATTTGCTGGCTGAACTGCTGGCAATTCGAGCAGCCCCATAGAAAAGGCAAATGCAGGATTCACCAGCCTCGGATAGGTGAGCCTCAAATTTTGGGTTGCTTGGGCAGATGAGTTCTGTACTTGTCCTCTCCATGGAGGCCGGCTGAGTGACCTCACTAAATTGCAGGCAAATCCATATCCCAATTGGAAGGATTAGAATGCGAGTGCAAGAGATTAGTTCTCTTTGAAATGCATGGAAATTCATGTATCCTTAGAAGAAGAAATAAGACTGCAAAGGCATCCGGCATTCAAAACAAATGAGGTTAGAAAGGAAATGAGAACTCTTTAGATGTTATGTACTATCTTTCAATCGAAATCCTTCTTATGAGCAATAAAATATCATGCTTAGTCTTTTGGTATATGGTTGCTGTCCGGTGAAATCTTGCTTTATTTTGAACCCAAAATCAAGTTAGAGAAGATTTATTTTGAACCCTCAGCTTTGCAGGATCGAATCAAACAGTGATCCTATTCTGAAAACTTGCAGTACATGAATGAGAGCTGTACAAATGGAAGCTAGGTCAAGATTCTAACTTTGGGAGTATTTTAATGGGAGCAATCAACTAAAATTACAAAAACATGCTGAACAATCAAGTTGATTGTAGAGCGCCTATGGCAATGACATCAAGCATCTTGATCTTTTGAAGATGAAAATTTCCTTTTGAAGCTTATAGTCTCCCTGGTTATCATCATTGGCCTTGCTGTCCTCATCTTTTGGTTCATCTTCCGCCCCAGCAATGTCAAGTTCTACGTTACGGACACCTAGTAAATTCAGTCTTTGAAACTGGTATCAGTGGTCAAGGGGATGAACAGGTCAATTCAGGTGAGCCTATGAAGCGGGTGTAGGTTGAACGGAAAGACTTTTCCTCCTCTTCAATACCATCTGGTGCGCAACCTTTTGCCATGCTGAGCTTTTCTAACAGAGAGTTAAGTGACTCTGCAATCTCGGACATTGGTGGTCGGAATTCCTTCACAGGCTGTTCAAGTCCCAGCCACACGCACAAAAACACACAAAAGGATGGATAACATATTCACAGAGAGAGAGAAAGAGAGAGAGAGAGATGCATAATAAAATCAGATAGCTAAATACTATACTTTCAACTAACTTCATTTTCAAAAGACGTCTAACTAAGCCATTCAAATCAGTTCTAGTTGCTACCTGTATGCAAAGGCAGACAATATCAGCAAAACGGGAGAGAGCCTTGGAGGATATTGCTCGTTTGATGCCTGGATCAACCATATCTTCCAAACTCTCACTGTCATGAAGCCGAGATGAAGCCCATTTCACCAGAGATTGCTCTTCCCTCGGTCTTGAACTATGTTAAATTAGCAGAACATATTCATAATCAAGAAAGGAAACAAGAATGTAGGGAAATATAGAAAATGAGCACGAACCATACTTATCAAATGGTTTCCTTCCTGTTAATAACTCCAAAAGCAGCACTCCAAAGGCATAGATGTCACTCTTTGTGTTATCAAATCCCGGTTGGTCATGTTCATGTGCAATGTAGCCAGTGTCACAAATAGCAATTTCAGAGGCCTGTTTGCATCAATAAGCAATGACAATGGATGAGTCTCTATTCATTATAGATCTTTGTATCTAGAAAGGTTCCTTGACACGTTTCTTTGTTTTAGCCTGTCTTTGCCTCAGGTTGCAATGAAGGCTTTCCCCCAAGGGACTTGTGGAAAGAAAATCACAGCCCAGTAAATGATTTTTATTTTTCTAATCCTAGGATATATGTTTAAGGATTTACTTTTGGGACATATTTATCCAAATATTCAAGGAGAGAGAGAAAGTTCATGTGGGCATGTTTGTCCATTTGTTTTCTGCTAATTTTCTCAGAAGTCACAAGCCTTATGCAATAATGAGGTTACCTATTACTTATCAGTGGCCTAATATTTTAGTTCATAAGCAACTATCTTGTGATATATCAAAAGAAAATGTTTAACAAAATTTAGCAAGAACCTCTTACAGCAATTCTTAATTGCAAAATGGAACCAATTCTTAAAAGTACTTACCTTAATTTTAACTCTGTTGTTTGTCAGTGGCTTCAAAACAGCTAGCCCACAGTCACAGACGCGAGGCATGAGTTCTTCATCGAGTAAGACGTTGGCAGCCTTCAAGTTGCTATGAGCGATAGGAGGCGAGAATGTGGAGTGCAAATAGCTAAAAACATCATTTTGCAAAGTGAAGACAATCAAAATCCAGAGAGGAAAAAAAGAACAACAGTACTCAGATTACTCCTTTTGCCCCACATGAAAGGCATTATTTACCAGGGAGTTGACACCTATACTGTTCGCAGGATTGTTTAGGTATATAGAAATTGGAACCTAACTCATATTACAAAAGGCAATGGTGCAAATCTTGGTATACAGTTCGCAGGATGCTTCACCAAATGATTTCATAATTATCCTAACAGTAACAGGTGTTTGGCATCCAAAGATCCATTCTTCAAGCTGTGGACTAGAAACTAGAAAATATGAATTTGTTGCAACTTGCAGGAATAATATAAGAAACTTACTCCAAAGCCCGAGCGACACCAAGGGCAATCCGGAGACGGAGGCCCCATGACAGAGACTTGTATGCTTCATTGTGCAGAGCATCATCAAGAGACAAGTTTCTGACATGCTCGTATACAAGAAGATGCTGTCCATGTTCTATACAATAGCCAATAAGTGTGACAATGTTTGGGTGCCTCAAACGGGAAGCAGTCCAAATAACATCCATGAATTGTTCTTCTTCAGTCAAAGAAAGCGCAATCAGGTTGATGTTTTTCACAGCCAAAATCTGCAACAAAAAAAAAAAAAATCAGTCAAAGAATGTATAACTAGTCCCAAGGTTAATGTAAGATGCAAAAATCTATCTATGGTAAGTGCAGGCTGTACTTGGCCATCAGGAAACTCCGCTTTGTAAACAGAACCAAGAGATCCCTCTCCAAGAAGATTCTCTTCGCTAAAGCTGTTTGTAGCTGATTGAAGCTCTGCCACAGTATAAAGTTTTGTTCTTGTTGGGAGTCTGCATCTCTTAGAGAAACTTCTTCTTCTAGACTTTTTCTCGGTCCTGGCATGGTAAACAGGAGGTATCCGCCTTGGACAATGAACGTGTGGAGAGCTCAAAGACAACCTTTGTGGGGTTTCTCCTCGTGCAGGTGAACCGTCTATTGTCAAGGAAAAAGAAAGGAAAAGGGAAAAAAATAATAATAATAATAAATTAATCCATGAGACAAGCATGGTTGACACCCAAGAATAAGCTTTGCAGTAAAAGAAATGATTGAAACACATCCAAATTGTAATCCATTTTCGTGACTTTGGTCTCAAGTAGAAACTCCATTTCTGATAAATTATATTCACATGACAACATGATATAAATTTAAATGTGACTATGTGAGAAGATGAACAAAATGAAACGAGGACTCCATTGATATGAATTAAGGGCTCCAACAAGATCATTCAACGTTGGCTTCAACATTCTCAAACTCTAAAAGATTTCAAGGAAAAATAAAATGGACAAGCAATACAAGAAGATTGTCTACTCATTCTAATAGAGAAACTTCAAGTTTTCAGCTTGCACAAATTGAGTTATAACAGTCTTCTCATCTAATACAGAAGATAATTTAGTGTACATGGAACACCACTTGCAGTGGAAATATACTAATAGTACTATGAAACTCCATTTGCAATGAAACAATAGAAGTTTGTCCTCTTTTCATAATTAAGGGGAAGAGTATACATAATGCATGTATTAATTTGAGTTAATACTGAAGGGGATCGCTTATATAAGGTCAATCCTTAATTTGAGTTGTCTTTGTAGGAGTTCTCTTGTAACATTATACAAATCAGGTGATGCATTTATTAATGCCAATTTACAACTTATATCTATATACATTAAACTTTAGATGATAAGATGTTTAGTTTACCTCTGGCTGTACTGACAGGAAGAGAGTGCGGTGAGCTATTGCCGCTTTCCGACTGCTTAAGCTTCTGTGCACGGGATCGGTTAATGCGGATCACAATGAAAAGTGCTGCACATGTTGCCACCATAGTTACTCCACCAACCACAAAAGCTATTCCTCCAGGAGTCAGCATTTTCTTCTTGTGTCCGCTTTCTTTGTGAGAGGGATAGTTCTCAATGGCACTTGACTGAGTTGTAGGAGGGGCACCAATATTTTGGTCAGTGGGCACGGTTTCCAAGGGGAAATCCCAGGGTGGAGTGTTGTCCTCTACATGGAACTTGTTCCCCCAAATCCTAATAGAGGCAAAGAGGAGAATTAATGAATGCATAAGTCTATTTCGTACATAATGCAGGCAAATGAAAGGTAGACATGATCACTTACCATAAATTTGGTATTGACTGAAAATGCTTTGGGATAATGCCACTAAACCAATTATTTTGGATGTTCCTGACAACAGAGACGTGTAAGCAAGCAATCAAAGAAATGGATCAATATGAATTGCAAAGTGCAGGAAAAAGCAACTATTGAGAAACCTACAGGTCAGTTAGCGGAAGCTCAGCCAGGTAGGTGACCGATCCAGTGAAGTTGTTGTTCTGCAAGCACCTGCAGATACACCCCACAAAACATATAAACCAACATGACAAATATAATTGCGGAAAGACAATGATCCAACCATAAGGTAGAACATTAACCAAGTGAGAATGTAAAGCAAAAAAACTTACAATGTAGTAAGATTTGTCAAAGATCCAAATGAACTTGGTAGATCTCCAGTAAAATTATTGTATGACAGATCCCTGTTGAAAAGAGCTAGCATTATTTGGAAAAGGCACATTATATGAAATTTACTAATATCTGGTTTCAGAATTGTTCATCATTTTCTTTTAGCAGAAACCCAAGTTCAATTGTAACTGAACTAGTTTATGTTTTATTGAAGAAAATTGTAAGTTGCAAGTTCCTTACTTTCTCTTCATTTCAAACGTCAAACAAGGAAAAAAAAAACAGAATTAGGTGAAGAACACATACAACACTCTGAGATTCTCTAAGCCAGTAAACACATCGCCAATTGGTCCAGATAACAAATTGTGGCTTAGATTTCTGCAAGAAAAAAAAAAATTAAGGGTTTATGACTGAATAATCCTAAAACAAAGTCAAGTAAAATAGGTACTCAGGGGAAAGGCAATTCACATATGTCGGAGATATTTCATGGTCGGCAAAGAGTGGGGAATACTTTGGCGCAGATAGTTGGATGCCAGATTTCTGCATTCATGAAAAATTAGAAGAATAAGCAAACATTTAAATTTAAATGAACACATACTCATAGAATAGAATTTCAGCGTGCAAGAACGACAACATGCAAACAGGGACCTTACATGTGAGTGGCATTGGGGGGTAAGCTATATGGAATTTCACCCAGAATGTAATTGGAGCTAGCATCCCTAAACAAAGAAACCAAATTAAAGAAATAAATAAACAGTACAGCTTCAGTAAATGCTTTTTAGTTTAAACCTTTTTTTTTATATATATATAAGTAAATACAACAAAGCATAATCACTTACAGGTGCTTCAAGTAATGTAGATTATTGAGCTGGCCTCCAAAATACCCTGTGAGGTTAAGTTCTTGAATTTTACTGCAAATGGTAAGAACAAATTGGTTTTGAGCATTTTGGCAACGTGGTATTATAATAGAAATAGTTCACAAGCTAGGGGCATTACAGGTATATAACAGATGACTGAAAACATGACACTCCTGTCCATGATTCCTCACAAGGATCCCCACCATCCACTCTCCATCCCTTCAGCTCTGGTGGGTAGTTCAGGGACCTGTACAAGTCTTGAAGAGCAGCGACTGCAAGGTAAATAAATAAAGTTGATAAGCAGAGCAATATCTAAAATGGTGACCAATGCTAATTAATGGGCTCATTTAATTTAATTTTTTTTTTTTTAATCTGATCATCTACCTATTAGCATATGATGTATAATGTGACCTAGCACACAAATGGTGATCATGTACTTTTTTTTATTTTTTATTTTTTCTACGCAAAAAATCTTGGGTTGGGTGGATCGCAATCTTTGAACTCAGTCAATACACAACTACTGAATGAAGCTACATCGCCAATGTCAATCACATATCATGTGGACCCGACCATGGGTTCTACATGATTTATGGTAAAGCTTAAGTACACGGGATAAACGCCTGGAAAATAACGGCCGAAACTGACGTGGACGCAACAACGGTTCCGTTATTCCCCCGCCAAAAGGGAAAACGAAGCTTCACAAACTTATCGTTTGGTTGCTGAGAAACCAAGGAAAAGAAAACAATGTGGAAGTATGAATCTTGTGTTTTGCTATGATTTTGCTTCAATCAGTGAAAATTTTAAGAGTAATTAACGTTTTTTTGTTTAATTTTCCTTCACTTTCTCACTGCTTATCACCAAAATACGTAAACTATATCAATTTTCATATTAAAGAACTCCATAGGACGCAAGAAAATCAATACCAAAATGAAGAAAAGGAATGATCAGAGCTACCGTCGAGTGGATTGGTAAATGCCCAAGCCTGTGAAGCCAGAATTGCCGAGAAGATCATTACCGCAAGACACAAATGTGGATACTGTTTGGCCATTTTGTCAGGAGAATCAGACTAGTCAGGTAATTAATCTCTGTGCTTTCCTGAAAAATATAGAGACAGTTGTTACATAAACAGTAAATTCAAAAAGAAAAATGCGTAACAAGGATGGTTGTTTGGTTTCCGAGAAAATTGGAAGAAAGAAAAGGAAACTGCAATTCTGTGAGTCCAAGCAGAGCACAGAATACTGATCAAGAACCACTCGGTGCACATTGATTAAACACAACCAAGAACGCATTTTTCAAGAGAATTTAAAACAAATTAAAGATAAAGAACGTTATAAAAAGTCGGAAAATGAGATTATCTTCCACCTTCAAAACCAAAGGAAACTGAAACTGAAACTATCTTTGATATGCTTCGCAAGAAAACTGATATAGAAATTAATGTTCACAAGACAAAACTAGGGTTTGGATGTAATTCTGAGGAAGCTATTCTCTGTGTTTCACAGAGAGAGAGAGAGAGAGAGAGAGAGAGGGTTTGGAATGTTTGCTGCGGGGGTTTTTTTTTCTCTGTTCTACAGAGGGACTGATACGAAGGTGGTGGTGATGACGGTGATATTTAACTTGTAAAGTATAGAATCTCTGATGAGCTGGCGTCCACGTCGGCAAATTCCGTTAACCGTTTGGGACTTGAGGGTCATTCGGTTGCGAAAACGCCATGCTTCCGCGCCAATTTCAAAGATCAATTAAGATCATGGAAAACCTTTTGGGAACAGATTCGCTTGGAATTTATCAGTTCTTGCATCGCGGTTGGTTAGGAAAATTTTATTTTCCTGGCATTCATATTCTCAAGGATGGGAAATGGAACTAAATTCATGTTTAAAATTTCATATTTTCCCATTTTTTACAGGGAATGAACAAAAAAAAAAACAAAAGACTGTTTTTGTTGGATGATGAGAAAAATCAGACGGATTCCCAATGATACTTTGCTCGACAAAATATGTGACAATATTTATTGGACCAACCACCCAAGCGAAGCCTGCGACTCAACTGTTTAATAATAAGAGTGGTGCGAGGTATTTGACCAAAAATTTAATCGATCGATCCTAAGAGTTTGGCATCTACGCCCAGTAAATCTTATAGTAAGCTTGAAGTGCTGTTAGATTACAAGGATAAAAGTCGGATACTTCGTATAAAAATAAAAATTTGATATCATATTTGATTTACTTTTAAGCATCTTGTAAAAATTAGCAATGCTTCTCAATCTATTCCTAAGTTTCTCTTTTTAAGCGCATAAGATTGTTTAATACAAAAGTACTTAAAAAAACTAGACAAAAAAATGCGGGATAAGAAAAATTATATATAAACTATGATTTTTCTTTTATTTTTCAATATATAAATTGTCTATATTGTTTTTTTTTTTCTTTATTTTTCATCTATAACCAAATAAAACTTGTTCATCTTTGTTTTTGTGGAATAAAATAATAAGTCACTTTTATAGATTTTACAAACGGTTACTATATATCAAACCCAAAAAAAATGTAGTATTAACAAATATAACCATATAAAAAAAAAAAAAATCTTATATAACCTAACTTTTCTTGTATAACCATAACAATATCTAACAAAAAAACAAATAGTAACATCAAAAGGTTAAAAAGTTTTTGTAGAGTTTGGAGATTGAGAAAGCAAGAATGTTTAGAGTGCCCACCAGGCATTTACTGCACCTTTTTAGTAATAATTTTGGGCACTTTTGCCCTTTAGAATAAATAAATAAAACTTTCTCAACACCAAAGGGATTTGAATTTTCCCCTTTTTAGAAGGAAATCTACATTCCTTAACAAAAGCAATTAAGAGGGACTCTAGATTCTCACATCTGGCTGAACATCCAAATGCTACGTTAGCATATTATGATAATCTATAATTCTTTAGGATTTTACTATGGTACCTAAGCTATAGAAAAACAAAAGGGCAATTTGAAGTGCATCTAAGCCCTTCATTTTTCTACGGCTTACGTGCTGTAGTAAAAACTACAGTAAGTACGCCTAATCCAATTCTTTAAGTTTAAATTTTAATCATTATTTTAGAATTAATTTCAGATTTTATCATCTCACTAATATTAGTTTTTTATTTATGCTATATATTTATTTTAATATTTATTATATTTTAAAAATTATAAATACTGATGTGATAAAATCTTAATAAGTTAATTTGAAAATAATGATTGATATTTAAGAAGTCATATAAGATACAATACCTTAAAAATGATAAATATTGATGTAATAAAAATTTAATAATTTAATTCAAAAAGAGCGGTTGATATTTAAGAAATTGTATATGCTGATACACTATCTTAAAAAGTAGGGAAAAATAAAAAAAAAAAAAAAATTGGTCCCTATGGTTGGCCTAAATTAGAGACCACTCCCTATGATATAAGAAAAAACTCAGAAATTCCTGTAGTTAGACCAAAATAATAAATCACTCCCCAAAGTAAATTTTCGTTAAATCATTTTAATAGAAACCGTTAGTTTGTTATGTCAGACCAAATAAAACACAACACTTGATATTTCAAATAAAAAAATATTACTAAAAATATAAAATTGTAATTGTAAATAAATAAAATTAAAAAACTCATAAATTAAATTTTAAAAAAATAAGAAAATGAAAAGGAGGCTGCGGGCAGCCACCCCTTTGTGGGTGGCTGGCGCCGCCATCTCTGGCCACCCCAGCAATGGGGGGTGGCCCGAAAGCCACCCTTAGATTCAACTAAGGGTAGCCTGCGAGCCACCCCCTACTCATGGGGTGCTCCGGCGCCACCTCGGCGTCATTTGGAGTGGCTCGCAGCCACTCCAAATCACGCAAGGGTGGCGCGCAGCCACCCCATGAGTAGGGGGTGGCTCGCAGGCCACTCCTAGCCGGATTTAGGGGTGGTCGGGGATGGCGCACCGTTATTGCCGGCCACCAATGAGGGGGTTGCCGCCAGCCCCCCTTTCATTTTTTTTTTAAAATTATTTTTTAAAAAAAATTAATTTATTAATTTTTTTTTTATAATTTTTAATTTTTAATAATATTTTTTTTATTAGAAATGTCACGTGTCGTGTTCCTATTATTTTAACGTGGCAGACTAATGATTTCTGTTAAAATGACTTACAGCAATTTGCTTCAAAAAATGATTTGTTATTTTGGCCAACTACATAAACTTCTAAATTTTGTCTTATATCACAATGAGTAATCTGTAATTTAGGCCAACTACATGGACTAATTTTTCATTTTTCACTAAAAACTATGTAATATGATCTATATACAATTTAATATCAACCATAAAATAGATCTTCTCAACTTGACTATCGGTTGGGAAGTTGGGCTTGGGCTAAAGATTAAGCGAATTGGGCTCATTTACGCTAAAGAACCTTATTCTAAAGCATTTCTTCTCGAGCCTCGATTATAGGATTGTCATGGGCCACGGTTTTGTTAAGCCCAACTTGGCCCATCTAGTCACCCTTTTTTTCTGCTAATTCTGTGTCTCTCTCTCTCACGTGATGCTCCAACCATGGCTGAATCAGCCAAGGACGAAGCAACCAATGGAGTGGCTGCAGAAGAAGACTACATGGGAGACCTCTCTCGTTTCGTTCCTCTAGAAACCGCGATTCCTCCAAAACCTTTATACGAAAAGGTCAGTTTTAGAGCAAGAAATGCCGAAATAGGTTAGGGTTCTACAAGTTCTTTACTGCTGACTAAGAAATTCTACTTCTTCTGTTTTCATTACTATCATTACATTTTCTAAGCACCCAAAACAGCTCATAGTTGCCCAATATTTTGTACAATATTTCGACAACAAAATCCTAGGAAAAACTGGGAATTTTCCTTTCCTTTTGATGGAAGCCAATGCTCTAATCTGTTTGGTTGCCGAGAAAACTGGGAAAAGGAAAAGAAGAGCAAATGTTTGACGTTGTATTTTTTAGAAGAAGATATAATAAGTATTGGTTTCCAAAAATGTGAGCTAATTGATTGTGTGCAGCTATGCTTATAAAATAGATTTTATTTTTTTTCTTTTTATCAACGAGGAGGAAGTATTAAAAGCTATGATTCTTATCTTTCCTGCACTTTCTCGGCAACCAAGCATATTGCTAGGACAAGAGAATCGAGGCAAAAGGAAAGAAAATAAATCTGGGTTATTACATATTTAGAAATCATGAATCTCGGTTCAAGTGAGCTGAATAATTGTTTAATCTAGTAAACAAAATATTTCCTATGGATTGAGCTTTGTACAACTTTTTTACTTCCATTAGGCGGTATTACCGTTCGATGAATGAACATTATGGTACATCCTACATGAAATTTAAAGTTGGTTTCTTTATTTTCCTCAACAATCAGTTGAGAAATTTGTGTCATTACTTTCTGTATCTATTTCTTTCTTTTCCTGATTTTTATTCAGTGAGCAAATGGGGCATGATTTTAATCTTATTTTCTCAAAGATGTATTAAAACCTAAACCTCAGCAGCTCCATCCTCCAACAAGGAACCCAAATCTCTGGATTTGCGATAACAAGATTGACTCAAAAGAAAGTAGTAGTGACCAATCTCCCTGCTTATTAGTTGCCTTTGAAACTGAGGAAAATGGACGGAAATTAGAGTTCTTACTTCTTCTTTTTTCTTTTTGTCACTTGATTTAATGAAAGTGAAGATTCATCTTCATTGACTTGAATATTCTTTTGCAGATCAGAATATAGAAAATGTACGGTTATGACTCGCCTTTTTCTTTATTTTCTTCCCATTTCTTGGACACCATAGAAAACTAATATTTCCCTTTGTTTTCTGCAGATTTCCAACAACAAATCTGCAAGTGTTCTCCCCTCCAAGAAGCAGTTTAAAACCATAAGCTGGCAAGAACGGCGTAAACTTGAGAGAGAACGAAAGCAGCAGGAAGAGGATGAGCAAACCTTAGCAAAAGTGGAGGCTCCAATCCCACAATCCAATATCGGATTCAAGCTTCTGAAGCAAATGGGCTACACTCCTGGTTCAGCCCTAGGCAAGGAGGGGTTAGGCAGGGCTGAACCAGTGGGGATTGAGATTCGACGATCACGAGCTGGTATTGGCCGAGAGGACCCCCACAAAGAGAAAAGAAAAAAGGATGAGATCATGGCTGAGAAGAACAAGAGAAAGATAGAGGATTTGATGGCGGAGTTTGGATATAGGCAGAAGTCACAGTGGCAGAGTCGTAAAGTTGTAGTTAATTTCAAAAAAGCAAAGACTGCTCTTGATCAACTGGAGAATAAAGAAGTTGTGGAGCCTGAGAAGCATGAGGATGAGGAGGAGGTTGAACAGGAGGAAGATGAAGAGGAGATAACAGAAGAGGTATGTTACTTTCAATCTATATTTTTTTAGAAGCTCTGCTTCAGCTAGTTTGGCTTTTGGTACATAAAAATTCAATACTAGTGGAGAATTTTCTTTACTAGCTTATAACAGAATTTTGTTTTAGGAGTTGGATGCATTTCAGTGGCTGACATGATATAGTTGGAATTGGCAACATGTTTTTATGTAGTTCTTGTTCTGACTCGTAAACATGGAAGATTGGCGTATCTTAGAAATTGGCATGGAATCCAAATGTTGATGAACTGTACTTGCTTTCTTTATCAGTGGGCTTAGTGATTAACATGGATTCTGGTTTGGAAAGCTGTGGCTTTTCTTCAATGGGTTTATTTGAGTGGTTGAATTAGTTATTTGAGCATGTTGTGATGAATTGGCAGTTAAAAAAAATAGTTTTCTTGAAGTTGTACTTTGCAGTGGTTGAAATGAAAATGCACATTGCATTGGTTAAGATGGAAATATATATTAGAACTGATAGCCGATTTGGGTGCTGTTAACTTATCATTGATTTCCTTTGAAAACTTTTTTATTATTAAGAGTTGAAATTGATGTGGTCAATTTGTTTGTCTTTCATGCATTAGAAAGGGAGATTTTCCCATAGTCAGATTGTTGCTATTCAGCTTTGTTTCGTTAACGTCTCGCTAAATTTCAAGCAGTTATCTATAAACCATATGGGACATGGCCCAATAATGTCTATTATGTGGGTTCTTATGTTTTCCTGTGCAAACTTTTGTATTAACACCATGTTACTTTTTAGCTGAGATGTCGTAATTTGGGGCATAACTGGAGTATAACGTGTCTTCACTATCTATTATTTAGTTGTGTCAAGATTTGTTTAAGAACAGAGTTTTTTTGTTTTTTTCAATACATAAAAAACGGGTGCCTGTCTGGTAATCATAGTCAAAAAGTGTGTGAAGAATACTAAGAGATTAAACATTTGGTGGAAAACACGGGAAAAAAAACATTGTTTTGCTATCTATATTCTGAACATGGCTAAGACTTCATACTCGATCTTTTGCCCATTGTTTATAACTTGCTTTTGAGCTCATTACATGTTTCCCTTACTAAATCTAGTTGATAATAATCACGCTCTACTATATCTATATGGCAGGATTTGCAGGATATATTGATGAAACTGAGAGATGAACATAATTACTGTCTCTTCTGTGGATGCCGGGTAAGTTGGATTATTTTTCAGTACATTAAGGCAACGCTGAAGATTTTACTATGAAATTCTCAAGTTGAAATTGCTAACTAGAATTACTAGTTGATTTATTTATTTATTTTTGGATAAGTATTTAAAATTTCTAGTTCATGATACTAAAATTCTATTAACTGTTCCCTCCCCAACCAAAAAAAAAACCCAAACCTTTTCAGTATGAATCAATGGAGGCACTGTTGGCCAACTGCCCTGGAACTGATGAAGACGACCACTGAATTAAGAGTTCCTAGTTTGCTTCCAATGGAGGATTGGGTGTAAAACTCCCAATCTTGCAAGAAGCAATTTGACGTGATGAGATGAGTGGAAAAGACTTCCAAGAAGCAATTTGATCCAGGGTTGTCATCAAGATTAAATCTGCATACCATGTAAAAATTCTTAAAAGTATTCTCCCATGTAAAGGATGGAGAACCATTCATACAAAAATTAAAGAATTCTCCTGAATTCCCCCGTGGATGAGTTGTACGTGTATTTTGGGATCTCAGGCGCTAACAAATAAGAGAATACTGTAAAGAAATTTGGCAGCGCGTGATCCCTTAATGTTGCGGAAATTGAAGGGTTCTTGTTGGTCTGCATTTTCTATGCCATATGACTGATTTTTTCCCCGTTTCTCCAGCCCATTTTGTAATGCATCAATGTCCTCATCGTATATCATTAGAATATTGTCTCCACTCCATTTTGCAAATTCCCTCACATTTGAACTTGCAAAAACCCCAATTTTCCTTTCATTACCACAAAAAAAAAAAGAAGAAGATAAAAGATAAATAAAATAGAAAGTAATGTTATATTGCACTTATTTATCACATCAATGTCACACCGGCAAATGTGACGTATTTTTAGTGACGTAATGCTTTTCATTTTTTTAAGTGAACAACATTCTAGGTTACTTAAACACGGTAACCCTCATATTAAAATGACTAGCATTACTGGTGCAAATTACAAACCTTACCATCAATCTATCCATTTCCACCACAATGACCACTTGTCGAACATCTTTCTTCCCGTGCAAATAGCAATTTTTTGTTATGTTCAATCGGCAAAATCCAAAATCTTTATCACATGGAGATGTGACTGTCTCATGCGTGGGCTCCATGGCACTAGAATAAAGAGTCCATAAATAGCTGCTGTGAGAAGGTAATCAATCCCTCACTTCCACTGCAAGACCGCAGCTTAAGAGTAAGAAGGGACCAGACGTAAAAAGTATCAACTTAACTAACAAACCATTCACTCTTAACGACAAACATAATCACATGATTCCAAACAAAGAGTAGCAAAACGCCGGTTAGGTAGTGCAAGGGGAACACCTTGCTTGCTAGTTTTTACAGTTTTCAACAACACAGACCGAGAGCTAGTTTGGGTTTTATCCAACAAGTGGCATATGATCACCTGCCATTGCCAAACATTCAAAATAGTTGTTTCAAGTCATTAAAAGGAGTCCACAAAATACGAGAGCACAAAAGGTGACACTCAAAGTGACCAGTGCATCTGCTGAGGGGAGGAGTCATAAGCCCTGGAGTGCCCAAGTTCCATGTATTGCCTCCTACCCTGTTGAGACAGCCCAAGCTCACCAGAAAACTGACTGGTTAGAGGCTGAGAAAATTGACCCAAACCCAGATCGGGGGGCAGGTCATGTGAACTGCTACCAGCCTCATTGCCCTTCAAAACCCAAGAGCTGCTTGGAAATTCAGTAACAACTGCACCATGAGGAGCTGTTGGTTGAACCATAGGTGCCCTTTCAGCATTCATCACGTTCTTCACCCCAAGACCTGATGCTTGGTTTCTGGAGCCCCATGTTTGATTTGACAGAAGAGAGAGAGCACAAGTTGAGTCAATGACTCCTGTGAAGCATTCTCCCGGAGGAATTCCAGGACCGGGATAACCAGTCCCACTTGCTGACCCTTGCAGATAAAGGTCAGATGGAGGATTTTCAGTGTTGCTTTGCCATGGATGTGGAAGATACTTTGCCGCCGCAGTGGTAGTTTGGTTTCCAGATACCTGCTCAGAAGATCTTGTAGATGGCCATGCATCCCTCCCAGTAAGCCTTGGGTATGTAGAAAAGTCCACCAGAAACCCTCCTCTGGTGCTGTTTTCTGCCATTTCAAGAATAAAACAATTGAACCAAAATTTAACCAAAAACTACATACATTTTCCCACAGGTAAAAAGCAAAGTCAGGGTTTGAAAATGATATTCTACTGATATTGTCTAACCAAAGATAGATGAAGAGAATCGGCCATAGCGTGAGGACAATAATGATCCAGGTGGTGGCTTCCTCCTTCGTTCATTATGACCAGCAAGACGCCTACGACAACTTCGTTTTCCTTGGTCAAATTCTGGAAGCTGATGAAATCTGACCATAGACCAACACAGTAGCTATTAGTTTGGATAAATAAAGCATTATTGTCTATTATCTGGTAGAAAACCAACCCTTTAGTAGAAATTTGATACAACAAGAAGTTAAGGCAAACAAATATAGAAAAATAATAATAATGATAATAGCTAGCTAATTCTTGCCCAAAGTGACATGGCATCTCTTGTACCTAATGTAATTGAAATTGGAAAAGTTTTAGGTATCCTCACTTTGTCATCTGGTTCAATATACAAGAATGTCCACATGGACAAGCCGGCAAACCTACAATCTTTGATTATAATCAAAGATTGTAGCCTTATGAAAGAATAAAAAATACTTATCAAAAAAATTGAAGGGTGCATCTGTCAACCCCTTTTGGCCAAACTTTTTTTATTTAAAAGCAGAAAATAGAAAGCACTACCGTTTGTTAATGTTCTTCACTTTAACTTTTTCACCTGCTTCACGTATTTTCCCTCAACTATCCCTGTGACATGTCTTCTCCCCCAAGCTCTTTTGCAATCCGTACCCATCGCGTTTGCATAATGATTCTCCTCCTCATTCATCACCTAGTTAATGCTCCCAACGGTCACAACACAAATGCCTACCTCAAAAGCTTCTTCCACATTCATTTTGAGTCATCAATCACACACAAAGAGCTCGAGCAAAACAGCCTCCACAGGCCACTGCCACTGTCCAAGCTCATTCGTCCAATCCACCGCGGCTCCTTGAACTAGATCTCAGTCACTGGTGACGCCTCCTCACTTCCTGATCTCCTCCTTCCCTTCTCCCTTTGCAGCCAGCCACCGTTGTGGCTGGCCGTACCCATCACAGTGGCTGGGCTCTCACTCAGCCATTTTGTCGGATGAGATACCTCTCCACCAGGGAGGCTGGCCTGAGACCCAGCCACCACAGTGGCTGGCATCACCCATTGTGGTGGCTGGGCTCTCACCCAGCCATTGTGGTGGCTGAGACAGCTCTCCACCAGAAAATCAAGAGTAAACCCTAGAGCAAACATAGCACAAGCACAATCAAGAGTAAAAAAAACCTAGAGCAACTGAAGAAAACTAGAGATCACTTCACAATCGGTGTGGTGCGAAGAGGAGGAGGGCTTGGAGGATCAAATCTAGATGAATCAAAGCCGGCGAACCCTCCGAATGCAGATGTCAAGAAAACACAGGAGGAACTTCTATAATGAGAGAGTGAGAGATCGAGCGAGTGAGAGGGGGGAGAGAAATCGAAAGGTGATGGGTATAGAGTGAAAGATGGAGAGAAATTGATGGGTCCAAATGGTGTTTGCCTTTTTGTATGGTATTTTTCCAAAACCAAACTTTGTTGTTCCGCATCTTGGACTAACCATCCCTTAGAAGCAATTGTTAAAAGATCATCAATTCCTAATGAAATAGATGTAGAAGTGGCTTGCTGGAACCCAGAGTGAGTGAAGGGTTTCTTTAAATAACAAGTAGCTAGTCGCTCTACTTCGTAGACAGGACTCATTCCATACTTTACTTACGAGCTCGAGTAGTACTCGTCCCTATCTCTAAAAGGGCTTATGCACTCCACTTGTTGTCTACCACATATACCTCATTTTGACACCAAGAAATTTTACTTACAATATTTATACCAAATTATTCAATTCAATGGGATCTGGGCGGTCCAAGGGTACCACCAAGGCTCCTCTCTTCTCGAGAATCCATACATTCCTTATCAGTATATGGGCAGCTATCTCTCGAGCATTGGTTTAGGTTCAGCCTCAATGGGAAATAAGATAGAGCACCTAACAACGTATCTTCACAAACCAAGAACTATGAGATCACCCCTTTCATTCTGGGGCGACAGAGAGATTGTACCATTCGAGCCTTTTTTTTAATGCTATTCTCGAAGGTCTGGAGGAAGCTGCAATCAATAGGATTTTCCTAATCCTCCCTTTCCGAAAGGATAACACTAAAAAGCTCCACTATTAGTAGTTTCCATGTTTGTCAGGTTTCATAATTTTTTTTTCCTTTTGCGAGTTTTAGCATTTTGTATATATTGGGGCCTGTAAAAGACAAGACAGCATTCTGAATAATATTTTCGAGTTTTACTCCTCTCAACTATGAGTTTGATCTTAATCTCCAATTGTTTTGCTTCCGCTACATCAGTTAAAAGACAAGACAGCATTCTGAATAATATTTTCGAGTTTTACTCCTCTCAACTATGAGTTTGATCTTAATCTTCAACTGTTTTGCTTCTGCTACATCAGTTGAGCGCTAGCTCAGTATATGGCCTACATCCCCAACACCCTCGTATCAAGAGGTCAAAAATTCAAAGAAGGTAAGGTACCCACAATAAAGGGAATAAAAACCTTAAAACTGAACCTTAAGAGATGAAAGATATCATATCATGGCATATTAGCCAGTCATATCTAACATTTGTCCCTGCATGAATTAGGGCATTCTATAGGCGACATTCTTCATCATATAATAAATTCACAGATTCCTAAAGTTGGCGATAAACAGGTCTGTAATTCACTACTTTTCACATGTGCACCCCACCTAGTGTCACCACCTACAGTGTGTCAGCACAAAGTTCATAAGATACAAGCCCTTGCCCGAAAGAGCTGAACCTTCTATTTTGATTGAAAAACCAGAAGCACAGATATTGCTAGCTTACTCAGTTCTATTTAAGTATATGGGCACTAGTCTGTCAGGGTAATCCTAGATCTTCCATAAAGTACTATACAGGAAAAAAAAAAAAAGGAACTACAATTACAGTCACTCAATAAATGATGGTAAAGTTGGAATACATTTAAAAATTTTAAAAATAAAAGCTGATTTCACAAATGAGCAGATCCTGTAGGTATCCAACTTCCTTGGTTGACTCGCAAATCAATCTCTATCCCATTTGAAGTGCCCTCAAAGTTTACACCATCCACCAGAGTCAGATCCCTGTCTCCTTAGAACTCTATGATGACCCACCATACTCATGATGTTTTTGACTGAAGAAATTCTCAAAATTTGGTCAAACTATTATAAGAGATGAAACAAGCTGCTTTTAATTTTAAATTGAAGGTGTCATTCCTCCACTTTCACATATAATGAACTTTAATATAATAATCCCTAATTGGAACTCATCTACAGCTATGTCACCTCTAACATATAAAATGCCTAGCTATGTGGCTCTTAAATGTGGAACCCATGCTTCAAATTTGGTTATGGAGGCTTAACATTTTGGTAAAGAATGATAGCTACACAGGTCATGATGCTGGCATCAAAGAAATTTATATTGAACTGGTACCCATTTTAAAAGTAGAGTTATATTCTTAAGGTGGGTTGTCTTAGGACATGTTTGATATGCGGAATGACTATTCTTTGGAATAACCTTTATTAAGAATGAAAGAAGTAGAATGGATTAACCTTGGAATAGCCATCCCGGTAGTCATGAAAGAATGACTATTTATTCACTAATAGTCATTCCTTTATGATCATGAAAATGGCTATTACAAGGCTAATCTATTCCACTTCTTCCATTCTTAGTAAAGGCTATTCTAAAGAATAGTCATTCCGCGCGTACCAAACATAACCTTAGTGTGTCTGTGTGCAAAGAAGACTACTTATGCCATGCACGAAGTTACATGATAGACAAAGTAAGCCATAGACCCATAGCTTATTGTACAGATACAGTAGAGGGGCCCAAAAATAGCAACAATAACAGAAGGAAGAACTCCGACACTCTGTAAGCAAGTAAAGCTGGATTTTCAGATTGGATTTATTTCCTGTTTCGTTAAACTTATACTCCAGAACAAATTTGTACAAGAACCTCTCCTCATAACAACAAAATTGACCTCACATTCAGGACATCCAAAACAACAGGGCTAAAGAAGTCAACTTCTATCAACACAAATTAAACGAAGCCAAACTTTAAAACAAGGAAAGAGACAGCCGTAAGTCCAAAAACTATCTACAAACAAACCCAATGTCCCGCAGCACCAAAAACAATACTGCATTCAGAAATAAGAACAAATGGCAGACAGAGAACAAGCAGTAAATGCCAAAGCATTATGTCACCATGAATCCAGTACCAAAATGCATTGAAAATGTTTAGAACCTCCCCCCACCCACACCCAAAAAAAAAAAATCTGGAAGCAACCAAACCATAGATATCCGAGCACAAAACAATAAAGACAACCAAACCCAATAACAAGCACCCAAATCAACCCCCAATCTAATAAAAAGACGCACTTGACCGGATAACCAAAACCTAATAAATCCAAAACTCCATCCCACGAAAAACTGAAGAGCAAACAAGAATCTCCAAGCACAAAAGAACATAAAACAAAACCGACCAACAACATTATCTCAAAAAAAAAAACACAGCTCAATTACAAATGACAATCTACATATATAAAAACCATAACACAAGACCCAAAAACATACAATTAACCCAAATCCCAGAACCAAAAGCAACAGGAAGAAAAACCCACCAAAGATTGACCTGGATAAGAAAGAATAATTAAATGAGAAAGAAAAGTAACTAGAGCGGAGGGCAGGGCTGGCTGACCTGCTGCACTGTTGACAAAACCTCTGCTCAAGGCCAGCAACAATGACCTTAGGTGACTTGGAATGCATGCCACAGACTTTGTGCCTGGAATAGTAAGCCTTGGCATCACTCAGATCTAGCTTACACCCCTCAACCTGACACCGAGGTGGCTGACCCCCCTGCACCACACCACCACCCCTCGTCTTCTTCGGCGGGGTGGACACAGAAGACGAGGACCCGGACCCACCACCCGGTTTGTCCGGAGCCCCGGTACCCACATCCTCAAAGTAGATTTTCCGCCCAAATTTCAAGCCGTTGAGCGACTCGGAGGACGAGATGGGCGGGGACGAAGAAGAGGACCCTCCTGACTCGGCCAGAGAACCCGAACCCATTTTCATACGCAACCTCTAGAGCCCATTCATTGCTAGTTTGAGGTCCATTAAACACTGCGTTCCGTTATTGGTGGGTGTATCGCTGCGGCGAGTAATTAGAGAGAGAGAGAGTGCGAGAGATTTGTTTAAAGGCAAAGTGGGAGAGTGAAGAAGTGGGTGGTGGTGATGGAGGAGCTCAGAAAAGCAGGGACCTGACACTGGGCCATGCCAGCTCAGAAAGAGCCGAGAGGGTGCTTGTAGTTGTGTAGTATCAAAGTATGGTACACTCAGACTGTCTTCAACCCCCAAATAATAGAGGAAGGAAAAGAAGAACCAACAAAAAAAAAAAAAGCACGAGAGAGAGAGAGAGTAATAAGGATGTACTTTGGGTTTTGTGGAGCTTTTTACGAAGCTCCTTTTTAGCTCTCCATCACTCCAACTGTCGTTTTAGAAAACTTTTTCCTGTGTCCTTGCCCTCTCTCTCTCTCTCTCTCTCTTGTGGACTGTATTTGAAGCCTTTTCTCTCTCTGCGAGTCTCTGGTATGGGGCACATCATTTTAATTAGGATTATACTTGAAGTGAAGGTTTAATAAAGCCCCTGCTTTCTTGATTGGTAAGTATGTTACAGTTACTTTAAATATAAATAAATAAATAAATAAAATTTAATGTTACAATTGGATACTTCTGTAAAAATGCACCCTGGTCAAAGTCTCCACCAATATTTTTACTGAAAGTTTTAAATTGTATTAATAAAAGTTGGGTTCCAATGCTCCCTTTACTTTATTACTCTCTAGATTAATATTTAAAAAATTTAAAACTTCCCAAATAGTTGCTAGGTAGTTTATTAAAGTTGGAAGGTGAATCTTCTACTCGAGTAGTGTCCCTTTTCTCAAAGAGAAATTATATTTTATTCCCTTATAGTTGGATTTTGGTGAAATTTTGAGTTATAATTTAAAAAAGAGGGATGTTCTAAACTCTATTTTTATCTTGTTGTTATCCCACAATGTTAGTATAGCAGTCTTAACAAATTTTTGATTAGTTCTTTTTTAAAAGAAAAAAATACATTAAATAGTTAGAATTACCACATCAACATTGTTTCTTTAACACATTATATTTGATCTATTAAGATTTTCATTTTTTTTTTGTTTTTTTAATTTATCATGTTAATTTATTGGGGTTATGAGAATAAGATATATTATGTTGGATTAAATTTTCTTTTAAATTTGGTTAGAAGAAATTTCTCTAATTGACTAAACTAACATGTATCTAGAATCATTTTCTCACATGTATTTTTGAATGCATGTGAGAATTACATGTTCTATTAAAAATTGTTAGATTATTACTATTTCAAAAATTTAAGCTAATATGAATGACTAGTTAGTAAATTTAATAATTTAATTTGTTGGTCATTGGGTCGAGCGGACAGCTCAAATATCAAGATGGACCGAAGAAAGGATAAAGGATCCCAAAACTTAACAAAGCCCAACCCGGTATCCGTATAAATCATGACATGGATCTCTCATATTCTTAGGGATTCTACTACAAAATCTCGGGATCTCCACACCAACAATAACCAAGAGGCTAAGACAATTCCAAAGAATGGGCGTGAACCTTCGGGATAACACCCTAATCTCTGACATCTTGAGATCACCATTAATACCGAGATACAAGGAATTTGATTGATGCCAACTGTCACACCCTCCTATATAAGGAGGTCTCAATCCAGGTACAAGGGACTCTTCTCTAGATAAATTTTTTGTTATTATCATCATCTAGAAGAAAAAAAAAAAATTATTGACTTAGGCATTACAATTATTCCTTGCCGACACATTTGGGCAAGCTCTTTTGCCTAATTGTTTTTTTTTTTTTTTTCCAGATACTTGCTTATTCAATATTAATATTCGCCCAACCGGAAACGTGCGTATAGGAGTCAAAGTTCGAACTAATGACATCTAGCAACAAAAGCTTAAATTAATATGAATAAATAAATTTAATTATTTAATTAATATTTTAACATTCTTGTTATATGTGAGACAAGACAACACATGTGGAAGTTAAAGTTTGAACTCATTACATATGTTCTGATACTATATTAAGTCACCACTTATCTTAAAAACTTAAACTAATGAGAATAAATGAATTTAATTAATATTTTAACAAAAATATATATCATTTTCAAAAATTCAATTAAAAAAAAAGGTTTTTCATGCTGAGAGAGGAGCAAAACTATGAGAACAAATTTAGAGTGGGGACACAAAGTTTTTTTTTTTTTTAATTTTTCGGTCAAATTATAAAATATGTATATTTTAGAGAAAATTTCAAATGATAGGCTTAATTATATGTTACGTTTTTCAAAAGATGTTTGTGTTTGATAAAACTTTTTCATTTTCTCTTTTGTTTTTTATTTTCAAAACAAAAATATTAACAAAACAACTTAATACACAAAACACTCAAAACTAATTTAATATTTATGTCACATCATAATATCTTTCAAACAAAAAACACCATTTAAAAAGCATTAACAAATGGAGATGATTTTTTTGGACCAAGAATAAAATAAAAATTTTCTTTATTTTTTTCCAATTTTAAATGAAAAATAAACATCCTCTAATTAAAAACATTAACAAATAGAACCAGTGTTTTTTTGGACCAAGAAAACAAAACAAAACAAAATCTTATTCTTTCCAGTTTTAAATGAAAATTTATGACAGAAAAACAAAAAATACTTTTTTTGAAAACAAAAATATAAAATAATTTTTCTTGCTGACAACTTAAAACCTTTTTCATTTGATATTGTTTTAATCTTCTGGATTCTCTCGATACATAGACTAGCTTTCAATTAAAAACTAATACATTTTCTAACATCGAGTTCATTAAAATGTTATCATCTATTTTATGTTGGAAATTGAATATGAGATATTCAAAATTAGAAGAAAGTAGAGCAAAATACTGTATGAGAATGGCAGAAATTTGAACAGTAAAGGGAGTTTTAATTCATCTTTTAGATAAATATTGTCTCAAATTTATATAATAAGTTTTGCAAAAAAAATACAATAATTTTGTCATCATGACACAATACTGCTCAAATATAGCGTTCAGATTATAAATTTTGAATCCTATTAAAAAAAAAAAAAAAGGGTGTAAAATAGAGGAAGAAGAAAAAGAGAAGAAGTCATGTTTCGAATTTATGAAATCGTACTTACATAAAATTATAAGAGCATTTTTTGACTATTGAAACAACAATTACTAACGGTTACAAAATGACTATT
This sequence comes from Betula pendula, assembly GCA_900184695.1. Classification (NCBI taxonomy): domain Eukaryota; kingdom Viridiplantae; phylum Streptophyta; class Magnoliopsida; order Fagales; family Betulaceae; genus Betula; species Betula pendula. The sequence continues at coordinate 273,942 of FXXK01000030.1, read as the reverse complement.
GAAACAATACTTATTGGGGGTTAAAAAACGGTTATTAAGTGTTAAAAATTTGATCTTAAATATGAATGTTAGAGAAAGTTCTTAGTAGTGGATGACCCCACAATCTTGTGTTTACCCAAAAGTCAATTAGACTAGGTAAAAGATAATCATTTATAAAGCAATAAAAGTTCTTATGACTTTTCAATGTGGGATGAAGTGAAAGTAGAAAATTTAAGAAAATGAAGAAAAAAAAAAACTTATTTTAATGAAATAATCTAGCACTTTATAACTAAACAAGATATAAGAATAAATTTATGCTAAAGCCATTAAGGTCTCATGCGACATCCTAAAAGTTTAGCCCCATATGTCGAGTAAGTACATTGTATAGGTGTTGTATGATTGTTAAGTATCACGGTAACATTTGTAATATCAAATATCTATCATTATGAAGTTCAAGGGATTTAAGGGTTTAAGAATAGATAAATGCTACTCCATCTCTCAATATTCTATCTGTTGTTATGTTTTTAGTATTTCTTAAAAAAATAAATTAAAATAAAAAAACAAGTGGATGTGAGTATGTCACATAAAATAAGAATGTTAAAAGATGGATAATAAAAATGTTGAATAGCATTTATTTTAAAGATAAGACAAATCCATGTAAGCACCATTAATTAATACTGTCTCACACCACACCACATTTTTAGAGCATTCACATCATGTCTTTTTTTTTTTCTTTTTCTTTTTTCTCAATTTTAACAAAAATAATGATAATTTATATTTTAGTTATTCAGTTCTTCAAAGTACCTACATTTTACATCCTATTTTAACTATCAATTTTCACTGTTCAATTTAAATATTATTTATCGAAGATTTTTTTTTAATTTCTTTATTTAGAATACGAGAGAAACGAATATTTTTTCATATATTTGGTAAGTGTACGGTGCTCATCATATTTAGTGAGCACTGTATGTAGTAGTTCACCAAATTTGTTGTTAAAGTAGTTAGTTGGATGTAAATAATTTTTTACCCAAATCTATATCTCAACTAACCAAAATAATCTTTGGCTAGCTGAGTGTAAATGCTCTTCCTGCTTTCACGGTCATCATCTAGGTGAACCGCTAAAACTAACGATATTAAGCAACAAATAAAAAGATAATTATCGTTTTTTTTATGTTATGTTTGGTATGCGAAATGATTATTTCATTAAGAAAATTGATAGTTTTTTTATTTTATTTTTTAAAAATGTGGAATGAAATAATCTTGGAATAATCATTCTCATAGCCCATGAGTGAATGAATATTTCTCAAATCTCAAATTCAATTTAAGAAATAGTCATTCCTTCATAGGCAATGAAAAATATCTATTCTAAATGTTAGATTCTTATCATATACTTTAACACCAAGACTATTATATATTTTATCTTCTTTTATTTTTAATAAAGTTTTTTTTTTAAAGAAAATGAGAAAAATACAAAATCAATTCCGGTAGTTTACCTGATTTATAATTAGCCCATTGTGGTATCAAAGTGAACTCAGACATTCTTGATGAATGCTAAAAAAAATAATTTACTCTCCACAATTAAATTATGTCTATTAACTTAACATATTTTATTAGTGTGACACGTCAAAATTAATAAAATTATGATACATATTCTATTTAAGTTAATGGTACACTAACAAAATTTGTTAAGTTAATAAAGAAAATTTGTTTATAAGAAGTTTTTTTTTTTTTAAACATACCTCGTGAACTTTAAATTCATTTTGATTTATAGATAAATGAAGGTGAAAGGAATCCATTATCGGATGGATGTAGATCGTTAAGCTAATTTTTTCTTGGCGAGATCAGGACGCAACAAGAAGGTTCGACATTATGACACAAACGGCTAAAAACTGCGGCGGAAGGACTACAAGCGCGCGCGTTGATGACACAATCGAAATTATACCGGATGAAGCAAGCGTGAGGGCATCACCCACGCCTCGGCCTAAACTCTACAAAGCCTACAACCTCGTAACTGTCGACGCTTTCTTCCACATGACCTCTAATAAATGGCCTCTTTATTTCCAGCAACGCTTATTCCTTCAATTTTCACTTTATTGGGCATGTTTGATAAAGGTTTTGTGTTGGAATAAAGTTGTTAATTTTTTATGTGATATAAAGTAGAAAAATATTATAAATTTTTTGAATAATTATAAACATAAGTTTGAGTTGAAATGAACAGTGTTTCAGCTCAGGCTTATAAACAGTATTTTGTGGATCCCATATATTAAATTTTTTTTTTATCTGATTTAGCCCAATTTAAAACACTGTTTGTTTCGGTCTGGGCTGATGTGAATCAGTGCTCAAATTTTTTATATAAAAAAGTAAAAAATTTTAATAAGTATTTTATTTAAATAGTAATAAAAAATATTTTATGTGATATAAAATTATTTTTATTTAATCAAAATTTATAAACAATAAAGTCATAACCTTTGCCAAAAGTCCCTGTAAATCCATTATTAGGATAGTTGCACTAAAGCAGGATGGTGACATTTTTAAGGACTGCTTCTTGTAATTTCTTGCGACAGATCTGTTGGTGGAACTGGAATCTAATTATGTCTGTGAAACCTGAACATCTTGTAGTTGTTGTTGTACTCTCTGAATATTTCTGTGGTTGGTTTCCATTTTCAGTGAGAAAAGTGAAGCACTGGGCTTTCTTGTAGGTAGCGACGACTTCTGATGGTCTACAGGCTCAAAATTGGATTGCAATAAATTGCTGGGTAAATAAAATTTTGATTGGTTGGACCATTTGTTTGGACATGTGATTTTTATGAGGATTTTTTTTTTTTATATATGCTGTTCAGATTTCTAGAAATTTAAACCCCCCAAACAAAAAAACAAAATGAGAGAATTCTTTGAGGCGATGTGTACATGGCTACTCTCCTATATGTTGTTGATTACCAGTGAGTAAATTGATTTATAGATTTGGCTTAGGTTGTAAAAAATTAAAGTTTTTATAAGAAAGATAAAAAAAATTAAATTAAATTTTAACCGTTGAAAAAATTATAATAAAATAAATTTTTTTTTTACGACACGTAACCCAAATCCTTGATTCACATGGATGTTTACACACGATCTAAAAATAATGACAACGATTATAAGACCAACCCACTTGTTAGAGCACTAACCTAGATTAGCCAACAAGTTTAGCTAAAATCTTTAGGTGGATTTTGTTTGGTAATGTGTTTTGGAATTTATTTTTTATTTTTTGTTTAAAAAAGTGATATGACGTGACATAAAGATAAAAATAATTTTTTCTAAGTATTTTGTGTTTAAGCTGTTTGTTAATATTTTTGTTTTGAAAAAAAAAATTAAAAATAAAAAACACAAATTTTAACAAATGGAGTTTCTCAAAAAAATAAAAAATTTGTTTTGTTAATATATTTGTCTTGAGAACTTTAATATTTTTTTTTTAAAAAAAAAAAAGATAAATAAAGATAGAAAACAAAAATTTTAACAAACGAAGTCTAAGATTTTTTTTTCTATTTTAACTATATGCTTTTTTTAAATACCATACATTTTTTCCTCTCTAAATTTTTTTATACTCAATTAATACAATCTTATTAATAATTTTATATTTATTTTTTATTTTAACTAATCTTTCTCACGCTCCCCTCCTCATCTTTGTCTCGTGAATTGCATAGAAACTCCCTTTCAACTCCTCTTTGTAGAAGCTTGCCACTATAGGACCATCATATAGGGACGGAGCCAAAAAGTATTATGGGCAGAAGCTAAGAATAGGAAAATTATTGAGTAAGGCCAACAAAAAAAATTTGGGTATGGGCCAAAAAGTTAAAAAAAAAACATAACCCTTTGCCAACCCATCGTATTTAACAATTGATTCTCTTCATAGTTTCAAGTCTGTGCAGATCAATCCTCATGTGAGTAGATGTGTCAGACCTTTTATCTATCAGCACTAGACGGCTCCTGCTGGGGGTTTGTCAAAGTTAATTAAGATGTGACAGTTGATACGCATTATTAGAAAATGAGAATTGATGTTATTGTTCGGGACCCTTTGGGGATGTTTTGGCTGCATTACATTCTCCTAGGGAGAATATTACTAATCTTATTGTTGCTGTTCTTAGGGCAATTATGTTTGCTAAATAGATGGGTTGGCAAAGGGTTATGTTTGAAGGTGATGCTCGTCAGGTGATTTTGGCTTTACAACAAAATGGTAAAATCTGGTGTTCATATGGCCAGGTTATTGATAATACTCGTAGTAGCTTATTAACATTTTTACAATGGGAGGTGTTCCATGTTCGTCAATAGGCAAATTGTGTTGCGCATTGTCTTGCAAAGTTCGCTCACTTCTATTAGAAAAGTAGTTTATGTTGAGGATGCCTCTCAGGGCATTTTTGATATTGTAATTGCTGAACGTTGTGTTCAAGACTTTTTTCTATAAATGGATTAAATGACTGTTTCAAAAAAACAAAAAGAAAAAGAAAAAACATAATGCTCTAACAAAATAACATCACAGGTACGTTTAAATTTTTTTTACATCCAAACATAATCTATGACTCGTTTAAGAGTAACCTTATATGAGCCAAACCTGATCTATGACTTGAACACATAAGAAAAATGCACATGTAGATGTATCTGATTTCAACAAGAGGCAGACTGATTTGACTTTCAAATGATCTTATTTTTGGGATTTGACTTAGGTGCTTTAAAGAAAACTACAACATATGTGTTATAGTTTTTTTAAGGATACAAATTTAATTTCACTCTCTTGCTTTTTCTCATGGAACATTTGGAATCAAACCTAGACCTTTGAAAAAACTACAACATACGTGCTGTAGTTTTTTTTTATAACACCTAAGCTGAGTCATATTTTTTGAATTTGAATTTTTCAAATGATCTTATTAATCTCACTTAATCATCCCTGGGGATAATAAAAATGAAAAAAATTAAATTAAACAATCTACAACAGTTGCTCTTCAAAGATTATGAACGAAAAAGACCCTTAAATTTTAAATTAAATTTAATTATATATATGGAGTTAAAAACATTTTAACCATATATATATTATATTATATATTTATATAATATTATATTTTTATATATGATATATATATTTTATTCCTTTTAATTTCTTCTTTCTTCCACGTTTTTTCCAATTACCTTATGAATATGTGTCTAAGTTAATTATATATTATGGAGTAAATAAATTTTAAATGCAAAAGCAAAAAGCAAAAATAGGTACGGAGAGAATTCATTTTTACCATCAAAATTTGATTTTGTTGCATCTAATGATAAACATAATATCATATTATTTAAAATTTACACTATAAACAAATTTTAAATGACGTTATAAAATATTCTCCATATAACAATATATACGTAACTAAATCTAAAAAAAATATAATTTAGACTCTAAAATAAAAACTGTCAATTTCATTAAAAATGAACAGAATCCTATTCTTACGAAGTAAGATAGCTCAGATACCAAAGCTATAAAATATCTTCTAAGCACCCAAATTGAAGGTCCTTCAAAAGCAATCTCAGGGCCCCTTGACATGATTTTAATATTAAATAAACATAAGGACAATATGATATTTCCAAAACTTAATGATTTTTTCGATGTGTTTGACCGCATCTAAATATGGTGATGTGAAAGCATAAAAAATGAGTGTTAAAAATGATACCACCATTTTTATTTTTTTTTTATTCTTCCAAATTTTTATTAATTCTAATTTTCAGACGAGATTCAACTTTCAAGACCTTTACCCACTAACCACTCTAGTCAAAACTACGCGTCCAACATGAATTTCTCTCTATCGGTACTGTTGGAAATTAATTTTTAAAATTAGAAAAAAATGTAAAATTAATTCATGTAGTTGGCCTAAATTATAAATTACTTCATGTGGTATAAGAAAAAACTCAGAGGTCCATGTGGTTGATCAAAATAACAAATCACTTTTTGAAACAAATTTTCGTAAGTCATTTTAACAAAAATCGTTAGTTTGTCATGTCAGAAATTTGCATATATAATCAAATAACCGTTGGTTGGCCAAAATAATTAACGGTTTTTGTTAAAATGATTGACGAAAATTTGCTTCAGGGAGTGATTTGTTATTTTGGCCAATTACAATGATCTTTGAGTTTTTTCTTATACCACAAATAGTGATTTGTAATTTAAGCCAACCACAATAACTAATTTTATATTTTTTTTCTTAAAATTAATTATATTTTGAGTAATACTTGTGTATTTACTCTATATTTTTTTTAGCGTTCTTTTGATACATGTAGATTAATTTTTTTTATTTTTTTGAAAAAGCAAGTGGATCCTAACTTTTATTTAAAAAATAAAAAATTAATTTACATATATCAGAAAGACTCTAAAAATAATATAAAGTAAATACACAAGCATTACTCTTATATTTTATCGCATATGATTTCCGTTGAATTAGATTTGTTAATTAATTTAAAATGTTTTATTATACCCACATAATCACCTCCTTTAATTTTTTATTTTTTTTATTATTATTTTTTTCAATCTCAATTGTTTATGATTTGCATGGATAATCATGTATCTTGAAAAGAAAGTCAATGAAATACACTAGTATAGTGACCTCGTTATAATTTGAATATATTAAATAGCAATTGATATTGTAATTTTTTATATTACAATTCTTAGTAATTGTAAGGCACATGGGTATATAAGCGATTGAAGTTAAAGGTTATTATTTTAACGGTTAATCACAATTGGCTTGGGCTGTTATCAATTTTTCTTAATCGTAGTCGCTCTGCCTTAGACACTCAAAGTCTATTTGAGATTGCGATTTTAAAAAGTATAATTTTAAAAAATGCGATTTGAAAACGTAATTTTTTAAAATGTAGTTAAGTATTTGGCAAAATCGTAGTTTGATCTTTAAAATCGTAATTTAGCGTTTAAAATTATGTATTTTCAAAAAAACATCCCCTTACCTGTAATTTAAAAACACATATTTTTTGCGTTTTTAAATCGCAATTTTTTAAAAACGTAGTTCTTAAACAATTCAGTTTATGGAATTTAATTTAAAATCACACTTATTGTCTACGAAATCGCAATTTCAAATGCATCTTTAGCGATTTTAAAATAACCACCAGTTAATGGTTATTAAAACTTATAACCACACCGCATTTTTTTTTTTAGAAATTGACATTTTGAGCTAATTTTGGTATTTTTAGCATTCATTGAGTTTCTTTTTAGCGCCTATTTAAGATGATTTTATGTATTTTTTAAATAATTAGAAGTTTAAAATGTAACAAAACTCAAAAATATTATTATTATTTGTACGAATAAAAATCAATTTCATTAAATTCAAAACGAAAATCTTATATCAAACGCACCAAAACAACATTATTTTACATATTATTAAATGTGTCTACTTATCCCTAAAATTACTAGTTGTTTATAATTTTTACCACCACCTATAAAAATGATTATACGGTCAGTAATTTTTTAGGGAGATCCACGTGGTTGTACACCGTGGTAGGGAATTGACATGAGTTTTGGTTTCAGAAAGAGTACTGAGTAATCATTTCGAGGATGAAAGCAACGTAAATCCAAGAGTGGCACTGTGAAATGAGCATATAGGAGAATGTACGAAAATAGATATACACCAATAATTGCTCAAAACAATAATAATAAAAAAAAAAGTGTCCCTACCAATAAATAAATATGGGTGCGTCCATAAATCGGGTCGCTCTATATAGATCACCAGCAAAAAGGACCCCACCCAAACCACTTTCGAACGATTTGACCCGTTATCAGTCCATGATGAGCAAATTGACATGCCGCAGCCCCTTTCCGGCTTTTCCCCTACTCCAAAAGAAAACAAAAAAAGGAAAAGAAAAAGAAAAAGAAAACAAATAAAAGAGCATATAGTCAATTAACGAAGTTCTCCTTCAAATGTCTTCGGTAATTATTAGGACCTTTCATAATTTTAACTATATTTTATCATATCAGATGTAGAATTTTTCTGTATCTGATATTTATTTTATTAATTGTTGTTTTAATATTTATCATATTTTAAAATAATAATATTAATCTAATAATACTTTATATATGATATAATGCTTTAAAAACTAGAGGGAATCTTTCATTTGATATTAGAGCATTCACCATAGATACTTTATATTTTATTTTCTTCTCTAGACATAGAAAAAATGTCACAAAAATATCATTAAAAATTATCAACAACAGCTTTCCAACTAGTTTCTTAAATGTTAAGTTTGCTGTTCAACTGTAGCAAACCCAATGTATATTATAATATTAAAAAATTGATTCTCTCTCCTCTCACATCTCTTTCCCTTCTTCTGCAGACTACAAGCAGCCCACATTTTTTCTTCTTCTTCTTCTTCTTTGTTCAAGCAATTGCCCATTTCCCTTTAGTTCTTGTAAAGAGAGATTGCGCCGGAAGAAGTAAGGTGGGAGGTGGAGAGCTCATCGGATGAGTCGACAGCGGAGATCGGAGAAACCCCAAAACACAGTTCGACTTATTCTCCGGAGATCAAAGAAACATCCCACCCTTCTTCTTCCCCTACCCCCTTTTTTCTTTTTCTTCTTCATCGTTCCATAGCAAGCAAACAACACCCACACCCAAACAGATTTTGTTGCAAACAGATTTTGTTGAGATAGCCAGACGAGAGAGAGAGACAGCCAGATGAGAGTTTTTGAAAAAATAAAAATAAAATAAAGGTAAAGCAAAAAATATTATTTTAATGATATAAAGAAATGTCTAAGGAATCTATTGTGGAATGTATTTGAATAGGGAAGTAAAAAGTAGTTTGATTTTCTAAATTTAAGAAAAATGACGACGAAGATGCTAAGAATGCTCTTATACGTTATTCTGGGACGTCCAAATTGCTAATAATTCAACATTTATGCTTTTTAAATTGTTAGTAATTTGTAGAGCTGCATAGCCCACTTACTTTAAACAACTCGAAGTGCAAAGCCCCACTTGCCTAAGGGCCTTCGTCTCATATTAAAATCCACTACAATTTCCAAAACTCTGTAAATTCAGGCTATTCCTTATATCGAATAATTTGAAAAATAGTACAAATTAAAAAGGTGACATGTTACCGAGGCAACTTAAAAAAATTATTTTTCCCTTCCAAAAGACTTTTTTTTTTTTATTTTTTTGCTCAAATCTTTTTTACGACATAAAACGAAAGAACCTAATAAAAATACATTCAATTTTTATTGATAATATATCTATTTTTTATAAATATCATTTTTTATATAGTTCAATATTAAAAAGAACATGAATTCACATAATATAAGAATTTGGAAATTTGGGATCCTTATCCCTCCATTGGGTATCAATTCGGACACTCAAGGTGCAGGAAATCCTAATTCCATGCTTGGGGTCTGGGCCCAATTAATACCTCTTCCATCTAGGAAAGGTGTAGTACGAATTAAACTAGTAAAGTGTGAGTTCCTAGGAAATCACGTATATTTATGTGAACAATATAGCAAATACTTTTCAATGTCACGCTGGTGGTAACTCGTAAGTCAAAGAAATAACACAAGCGAGAATTATTAAATTAGTAATTTCTCTTCGAAGATCCGGCTTATGTGTACATCTCATGTAAAAAAAAAATTAAGGGCTCAGATTTAACCGATTTTTTTTTTTTTTGGGTATATAACCAAATTCTTTTTAAACCAAATGTTGTCTGAACTCTGAAGCAGACGTTTGCTGTTTTCCTATGTTTTGTATAGTTTTCGTTTTTGGGATTTATTTCAGAAGCTGGGTTCTTTTGATTGAAGAGCCTTGTTGCCTTGTTGGGTTTGTAAATATTGATGGGTTTGTTATAGGTTTCAAAACCCTTTCGTAAAAATTAAAAAATTTAAGCCAATAAGAAACATGCGAGTTTCTTGTGGTTTTCTCAAGTTTTTTGAACAATGTCTGTTGCTGATGTTGCTCTGAGTCCAATTCGCTAGGAGCCGGTAGATTATCGAACCCGGAAAGGACCTTGCTCTAGCGGATCAATCCTAATATACCTTACTGTTGCCAGTTCTGTGATTCCTATGCTTGTGTTTAAGTCCAATTTGATAGCGTCAGTGAAGCTTAGGATCCAAACGTGTAAAGGGTTTGTAGTCAAGAAAAAGAAGCTAGTTTATGGAGGCAAGGAGAGTTAGCCAGGAACGATTCTCTCATCAAGGACTATGGTGTCTTTGGTGGGGATGTTCTGCATTTGGTTCTAAGGAGTTTTCCCTACACTTAGGGGACAACAAGGAAATATGTTTTTAAGATTTTTTTAGGAATTTTTTTTACATTTAAAGAAATAATGAGTTTTAGAAAAGCTGCTAGTGCTCTTGTAGGAGTCCGATCTCCAATCTTGTTTTTGCAAATAAAAAATAAAAGTTCAGCTGGTCTAAGGATGACAGAATTGGACTGTCTTGGATGCTTGGAATCTCCAATCTCATGCAAGCCCAAGAAATGAAGATAAAGCCCAAATCTTTAATTTTACTTTGTAAATGGCAGACTGACATTATTCCATGTCTCGCTATTGCAATCAACTCCTGAGTTAAGAATTTTAGTCCTAGTATCTTGTAAGAGACTGCTTCACTCCAACCCAGTCTCGGATGGAGGGAAGTATTTTGGCCATAAAAATGCCACAAAAGAGAGAAGAAAATTTGAACCTGAAACCTCATGCCTCAATCAGCTATCAAAACCATTGTCTAAAGAGGAAAAACAGAGAGGAGGTTCAATTATGCAGCACAAGCATATTTCAGAACCTAAACATGCGTAGAATGGGAAGAGATGGTGCATCCAGCGGCTGTAGGTTAGCTTGTATCTCTCTTCCTGGTGCTCCCACCAAATCCAACTTAATTCACCTTCACATTCGGATAACCAATGGTCTGGTCTCCAATGTGCATGACCAAACCATCTAAACTACCTCTCCTTCAGCATGGTGCTATCAATAAGTTTTTGCAAGTACATTCAAAGAAATATGTATTTTTTTTTTTAAGTAAGAGAAATTATATTAAAAACGCATCTCTGATATATAAGAAGTATACAAAAGGACCGCCTAAGTAGGAGAATAAAAAAGTACAATGAAATCATTATAGCTAATCACTAAGGGAGCTAAATGCGCAGCTGTCTAAGAGAATGAAAAAAAGAAATATGTTTATGTGTAGAAGAAGCATCTTCAACAGTACATTCAAAGGTGCATGTTATTTCAGTTGGTTTATTTGAAATCAAACCTAAACTAAAGAGAGGATCTTGATCACCTTAAAGAAGAAGCACAATCCAAACCTGAAAAATAAACTCAGCCAAAAGCCGAATTTACACATGCACAAGTGCACATACAATCTCAGCTCTGCATGTACATAAACTTATTCCCTACTATCACAGAATGACCACTATAAAAAGGCAGCTGATAATATTTTTCATTGATATTTCCCAGACATTGGCTTCCTTTATTTGTCAGCATTCCAGAACAAAGTAAACCAAGAACCATACCAATATTCAATGACTAGGAAGCATGTCCAAAGAAACCAAAACCAAGATTCACCAACCATCAAACCTACCTACAACATGTTTGATCTTCAACATGTTTGCTACATATAATGGGAAAAGCAAGCATATACTTTGTAGTATACATGAGATGAATACGGCATCATATGTATCATGAGATATTCTTCAACTATTTGACAATGCAATTGCATGTAATATGGCAAAATTGGCAGCACAGTAATGCAAGAAAAATATTAAAAGCCAAATATAAAGTATTTAATAGAGATCCATAATTTTCATCAATTACCTCCTTTCATGTGTTGAAGTGTTCAAAGATCCTCTGTCATCAATGAGCAAAAAGAGTCCAACCCTGGACATGTATCTGTCTACATGTCACAAGAAGTTATAAGTGCCTAATGTAGCATATTTGGTTTAGCAACACACATCATATTTCAGCAGTCCATTTCAAGAGCCATATCTTTGATCAATGCTTCAGTTTGCCGGTGTTAACTCAACTTTATCCTCTCACTTCAAGCTCCAGGCCTCCAGTTTCATCCTCTGAGCCCCAACCTGCATCAAAGCCCTCATTGCTGCTGCTGCTGCATTTAGGATATCGTGAAAACCCAAGTTGCTGGATTCCCTTAAATGTGCTCATTCATCCACACATCTGCCCAAATTTCATGCTCTATTTTGCATGCGGCTGTGTGCTTTTTTTTCTTAGGGGAGAAGGAAGGGGGAGAGAAGGATAAGAAAGAGCAACGTAATGTAAGATTAATGTAGTAAGAGAAACGTTTGTCTGCAAGGGGAAAAGAAGCTTGTGGTTGGTCATGACGGAAGGCGAATAACAGAAACGTAGCAAATATTTTTTTAAATGTGGTAGCTCCATGCAAAATTCTGGCAGTATAATCTGTTCCAAAACCTCCCAATCAAAATCATTCATTAAGAGGAAATGGAACTCACGATATTACAAAAACATATAACAAAAAAAGTACGGGAAACCATATGTAGGTTAACAAAGCCTCAATCCCTACCGAGGGAAAGGAAGGTACACAACCATCATAATAGCTAATCCAAGCTCACTTGCACTCAACACCAGCTTCAGCAGCCCGGCGGGGTTTGTTTTTTCTCCTACTTCCATTTTGTCGGAGTCCAGCGGTCTTAGTTGGATCATCAGGACTTGACTTTGTTCCAATGCCACTCTCAACTCCAACTGAATCTGTATTTTCTTTGACCTGGGCAGACCTCTTCCTCTTCCGCCTATTCTCTATAATACCCTGATTTTTCACATCTTTTCTAGAAATATTACCTTTAGCGTCCTCACCGTCTTCTGCAATCTTTTCAGCATCTTCTTCTTCTTCTTCAATTTCATCCTTCAATGGTTTTTGAGGCCTTCCTCTTCTCCTGTATGCTGGAATTTTTTCTTCTTCACCACTTCCAGGATCCTCACGAGTGGCAATAGCAGTTTGCTTCTTCCCTTTTCCTCTACCTCTACCCATGATAAAGAAACTCCCTAAAGAAAATTTTGGACAATTCAAGAAGATTTCTGCAAAGTCAAGTAGATAAACTTAGAGGCCTAAATTAGAATGCAGTAACTGAGACTGCAAATTCATAAGATGACACAAAAATTAATATATTTCATCTTCCACGGCCAAAAAGGATTCCAAGAAATTCATATCATGCCAACAATAAAGTTGAGAATGAATCAGTGGGGACACATAACCTGAGCCAAAATCAACATCCTTTAAAGAAGAGGACATATCCTCAGCCTTACTGGAAACAAAAGGGAATACAAAAAAAAAAAAAATTCACTCCATCATGAAAACATATAAGAAATCTGTATTATATTCTCTATCTAATTGCTGAGAAAGTTGAGGAAGAGAAAAGAGAAGAAAATACAAGCTTGAATGAATTGCTGTATGATGTTTTAGACCATACCGAAAAGTTCTATAAAATCCATTCGGTGGATGTTATGTTTATAAGGTCCTATTTAACAACATTTATATATTACCAATTTTAGTTGGCTTCCTCTTTTTACAACCTTCCTAGGCAACCGATTCAAGCATCAGAAGAGTCCACACTCAACAAGGGGAAACCAGCGGAAACAAATATATCATGAACAGAAAAAACAAGGGATAAATGAGCGAGATGAAAATCAAATATCACAAACCAATTCATGCTGTTTATAGAACCATATTCAACCAAGCAGACCATATCAATCGTCAAATAAACAGAAGGAATCCATTTTATGATCAAAACAAAGACAAATCGATGCTAACAAAAAAATAATAATAATTCAATAATCCTCAGTTTGGTTGTTTAGAAAACTGAGTAAAAGAAATCAAAAAGAGAACCGTAGATCCTACGTCTTCTGCTGTTTTGGATTCCAGAAAATGAAATACTAGCCTAATCTGAGCCCAATTGTTCTCAGTGAAGTAGAGGTCTTTCATTTCTCAGTTCCCAAACAACGAACAATCTATGATTTAAAATAGCAATTTATTTTCTTTTCCTACTGATTCTCAGCAAACCAAACAAAGAATGAACCTTTTCAGGTAGTAAAAACTTCGGCTAGAACATACATCACTTCCTCAAATATAGTATGTTTGATAGAAAGAGAGAGAAACAACAGAAATGAAGCTGACCTCATAACAAGCATCCATTTTCTGCATGTAAAAGACAAAACCCATTTATGAAAATCTGATTATACCAATCAAGAAACCATTAAAACCTCGAGAAACAACTGGGTTTGTTTCTATTGACAGCTTCAACGAGAAGTAGCAGGGGCCAAAAAGTGGTGGAAGTTATGATCTGAATGAGAACTAATGAAAACCCAGATCAGTAAACGATGTGACTAAAGAAAAAGGTTAGCATAAAAGATTGAAGCTTGAAGAGATTTCTCATAAGTCATAGCCATACTGTGTTTTGAGAGCTTAGCCAAAGGAGCCAAAGAGAAGAAAGAGGCAGGAAGAAAGTAAAAGGAGAAGGAAATGGTTGAGGAGTTAAAAAGAAATGTCTATTTTTTTTATTCTTTTTTTTTTTCCCCTCCTGCCAAGGGCCCCATGGGCAACCAGTAAAAGTAAGAATACGTACGGTAAAATAAAAAGTGAGGGTTACGTCTACAGCCAACAGGCTACTAACCTTTCTTTTCTTTTTTGTTTTTATTTTTTTGAATGAATGGTAGTGGAAGGTTTAGGGGGGTCCTCTAATTTGTCACAAGCATATTCACATTTAGCTAGTTAAAGATTATTTTAGTTGGATATAATATAAAAGACTAGCTATTTTAGCTTAAAAATTGGTAAGATGCTGTAACACCTTGCTCAAAAACGTCTCAATTATTTTAAAATAAGTATTGATTTACAAATCATGAAAATGTGTTCCACAAAAAGTGTTAAAAAGATTTTATAATTTTAAGGTTCAACGACTATCAATCAATCAATACACGTGGCACATTGATCAATTGAATTAAAGGTCGATCAGTCAATGCTCACATGCAAGGTTTTAGAAAAACAATTCTAGAACTATAGAGTGTGGGAGAGCCCTATTTAAAGACCAAAGATAAACTCTACATCCTATTTTCACCCATTTTAGACACACCAACCCTAGAGAAACAAAAAAGGAGAAGAGAGATAGAGGTTTTCTTGGAAAGCTTCTATCATTGTAATAATGAGCTAAACCCCATCTCCAGCTTCAGTATTTATGCATGATTTTACTATGTATTTTTGTATCTAATTATGCTTAATTGTTTTTCTAATCACATGAGTTAAAGTTAGTATTTATTAATTTAAGAAGTAGATTCATGCATGAAAATTATAGACTTTGAAGATTTGTTTTCTTTTAATTGACAAACAGTATTAACACACACACCATTCCACATTTTAATGCACTTATCTTAGATAGTTAGCAAAATGGGTCTTAATTATGATAATAAAAGCTAAATGTTTTGATATTTTATAGCAATGTATAGAGCAGGACTGTTGGAAACGTTCATGCTTGGTAGATGATGTACATTAAGGCTTTTGAGATGATTAGGAGTCTTACTTATACATGAGATTAGGGTTTTGTAGTAGATTTTTAGTATTAATCAAAATAACAGAGTGTTGATCGATTCATCTTTGAGGATTGAACGATCAATGTTGGCAGAAATTGTATGATTAAGGTTTTAACGTATGATTAGAGTTTCACATATAATACTAGTATTTTTAGTAAGGAATATGCATAATATTATAGTATGATTTGTAGTGACGTGAATTTAGGATGCTTGAGATTGAGGATGCGCGTTCAAGGTAAGTAAATGTTTATGAAACGGTTATACTATTTTTAACATGCAAACGTGATATTTCTTTTTATAAATTGTGCAATATTTTATGCATGATTTCTATTTAATAATTATGTTGTGAGCTTAATGTTTCCAACAAATGATTAATTGGATGAATATTTCTATGTTAAATAAGTTATGATAATTGAATGCATCTTTGTGTGGATTGTCATATATGGATGGCGGACACTTGGGTGTAACGAATTAAGAATTGATCCTATGGTCTAGAGATTTATATTTATAGTTTGGCCTAGGATTTAATGATTTTATAGGTGACCGTTGTAACTGTTTTTGAATGGTAGTCATAAAGATGCCAATGTTAGTGGTGTGGATCATGCGGGGTTTAAATACAGTTGGGTCACTAGCGATGACGGTATGCGTGCTTCATTGGGGGTATTAGTGTTGCACTATAGGTCCCATGGAACAACACCAATCCTATCAAAAATGGGTTAAGGGCTTGAATAGACCATATAGAGAAAAGTCATGAATGATATATAATTATGTATAAGATTCCTATTAACAAGATTTTTGCATTAAAATAACATGTGAGTTGATTCCTATGACTTTGTGTTATTAGTTTTTCTAGTTGGTTTCTTTGTTGTTACGTTCTTTCCTTGTTTGAGGGGTTATGGGAGCTGACTGGTATAATCTTAATTTGTGTTCTGCTTCTGTTTGTATTTCTTTTCTTTTATTTAATTATTCATAAATAAAGCCTACTTATAAAAACTATCTAGTACTCATATTCGAACGAACATACCTTTTTTCCTTTCCAAAATTTTGGTGAATACTCAAAATCTATGTAATAATTTATAAAAATAATACTTGTCCATGACTCATAAAAAAGTACAATAGATTTCTGTTAAAGGTTTTAGGAGGAAAAGTTTGAATAGAAAATTATGGTTAGCATCCTTTATATTATTATTGCTTTTTTTTTTTATTCAATAATAAGAAAAATGTTACATGGAATCGAACAACCACAAATGAGTGGGCACCCTAACAACAAAGCCTAATTGAAAACGGAAATACACAAACAAAAACAAATAGTAGGCAATAGTTTCATTAATGATCTTAAAGAAACCAATAACAAGCCGAACTTCTCATGGGGCCGCATAAGGCGATTTAAAATGGTAAATGGACATCGTGAGGAGCCCCAATTGATGGCACAACCATCGTGAAGGTGGATGTTGAGAGGAAGGAACAACCGAAATTCAAACGAGATCTGATGCCGGGAGACACACCGGTTGCAAAGTCTTCACTAAAATTACAAACCAAATAAAAGCAGGGCGACAGTAACCCTCAAAACAAGAGCAGAAAAAAAATATACACCATAAGACAACAGCAAAGGCGGAGGCGGGCGAAAGAGCAGAGGAGTACAGCCGCTACGCGTCGGCGCATGGATGACACTCGCGGGTGAGTGAGATCCAAGCAAAGGCGTGTCTGGACCACGCGCCACCGCGTGATAGCTGGATGGAGAGGTGGAGGAGCTTGGCCAAAAGAGGGAAAGCCCTAGAGATCGGTAGTAGGGTGCGTTTGAGACCGAAACTAATAGAGGTTATCAGATCTAGTCTTGAAAAGGTAATTATGAAATTCTTATTAATATGAATCAGGCTTGCATACTGTAGTTTGTAAAAAAATTAAGAGTTCAAATCAATTGGAAACTTTTTTTAGTTAATTTGAGCCCTTAATTTTCTACAACTTACATGCTATAGTAAAAATTACAGCATGTAAGCCTCATCCTATCGGTGTTAGTTGTGAAATTCTTTAATTACCGTAACAGGTAATTGTGTTGGTCCTTTGTCTATGGTCAGTTGGTTACGATCAGGGACGGAGCCAGAATGATAAATGGGTAGGGGCCAAATTAGAAAAAAAAAAAAAAAAAAAAGGTAGAGGCCAAAAAATTTGAATGGGTATAGCTAATGGGTTGAAAATAAAAATACACTTGTAAAATTTTTTTTCATAGGAGTTGGGGGGGGGGGGGGGCCTTGCCCTTACGGGCCACCCCCAGCTCCGTCCCTGGTTACGATGGATTAGATAAGCTCTACTTGAAACTTGTGCCAAGAAAGAAACCTTTTTTTTTTTTTTTTAATACCAAGAAAGAAACGTTTTACTTTGGATATTTTTTCCCTCCTCCTTAAATTAGATTGAAGAAAGTTTTTTCTTTTTGAAAAATTATTTTATTAAACTGAAATAAGTTTTTAGAGTGTGTATGTTTGACAAACCACTCTTCCATTTTTTTTTTCCTTCACAAGTCAAATTCATTTTTATCAAACAATATTTTTCACGTTTATCTAACAAAAAAAATTCAAAATTTTATTATACTTTATATCATATCAATCAATTCCTTCATATTTTCCTTTTTCAAAGTTATTTATCAAATACACTTATAATTTTTATATGTATTTTAAAAAATACATATAAGAATTACATATTTAAAAAATATATATAAATTTAATAGACTGAATTGAACAAATTTTATCCAACCCAATTTGTCGTTAATTGAAAGTTGTCCGATATATTAAACTTTAGAGAGCAAATGAGTTAGAGGAACTTACTTGGAACTTTCAAACGCATATAGAGTAATACAAGTGGACAGAAATGTCTTCTTAAACGTTATGCTCGAAAAAGTCGTCTCAATCAACCTAATTTGGAGCGTAGCTCATGTTCAATGTTTTGGGATTTACCAATTGCTGTGACCCACAAAATTACATTAGGGAAAAAAAAAAAACGCCCAATCACGAAGCCCTAATGGTGAGCAGCCTAAACCAAACATATGACTTTGCTTAATGAACCCAAGTAGTTGCATAAAAATAATAATACTGGTTGTTGGTTGCACTTTAATTAAACCATTTGAGATGACTTGCGAGTAAACCCATGATATGACATGTTTATCTTCTTCTTCTTCTTCTTCTTCTTTTTTTTTTTTTGAAAAAGAAAACTTATTTTTTAGTCATCTCATAAAAATAAAACATGTTGCTTTAACAAAACAATATCATAAATAAGATTAACAATTAAAACCATCTAAACCTGATTTATGATTTTTGTTTAATCACCGCTTTGGCTAACCTATTAGCAACAGAATTTACCCTTGCTAACTAACATGAACAATCTGCCAACCAAGCAACATGTTAAGCCCCTCCACTAGTTGTTCATATATACTCTAATTTTGTTTATTGGAGTTGAGCGTATTGACAATTTTTAGCTTATCGTCTTCCGATATAATTTTTTGAAAGCTCAAATCTCTGCAAAATTTTGCGACATGTAGAGCTCCCAAGGCTTCAACTGCAACTGGTTTGAAATTCTTCAACTTTGTCAAGCTTTTTGTAGCTATCACATCTCCCTTATGATCCTGTATCATAGCTCTCAGTCTCATTTGTCCGTTTATCTTATCAACTGTCACGTTCTAATTAACTTTGAATTTATCTTCTGGAGGGAGCTTTCCATATGTGGCAACCCCCTATTCTCTTGCATCATATCCCTTGCCGTCGCCATAACCTTCTTGAATTTATTGTACTACTCCATAACCCCACCTCGCCACTAGGTTGGGATCTAGAAATTCCACTCCATGAACTACTGTGTTCCGTCCCATATTCTTCTAGAAATTACAGCAAATAACTCAAATTCTTCAGTATCTTTAGAGGGCAATCCCTCCATAACCTGCAAAATCAAAACCACTACAATAGCTTTTCTGAAATTTTCGCCCACAAGCTTCCCAAACATCTATAATTGATGGCCAGCTCCATAATACATGTACCGTACTTCTCAATCAATACCACAAATAGCGCAAGACTATTCGTTTACAATACATCTTTTCAGCCAAAGTTTCTTTGGTAGGCAAAAAGTTGTGGTATGCTCTCGATAGGAACATCTTAGTTGCAATTGATAATTTCAAATTCCATATCAAACGCCAAATTCCATTACCTCCTCAGCGATTAGACTCATCTCATCGCAGCAAGTCCTATCACGCAATTTCAACTTAGTTCATAGGTTTTTAATTTCAACAACTAGGTTTTTATGTTTTCCTTCAATTTTACATAGGTCATTTTGCCAACTTATCACCCACTTAGTTAATGGTATACTACATTAGACCAATCAATTAATGCCGCATATTTTTTTTTTTTGATATGTCATATGCCAACTGTACGTGCCATGTGACATAATTACTTTAAATTAAAAATATATCTTAGATTATTATTATTATTATTTTAAAAAAGATGAAAACAAATTCTTAATTTATGGTATATTTGTAATTTAAAGTAGTTGTGCCACATGGTACATACAATTGACACATAATGTGTATAACGAGAGTCACTTAGTATTAATTGATTGGCCTGATATGACATACTATTGATTAATTGGACAATAGGTTGATGGAGTAACTTATTTGAAACTAGAAGAAAACCTAAGAATATTGTCGAAATTAAAAACTTCATAATTAAATTGAAATCATAAGAAAATTTAGGGACTAATTTTTATTTTATTTTTAAAAAACAAATTAGAAAAAGTAGATTACTTTACAACAATTGTGTATGTCGTACCTATAAGTCTTTACATCTAGCTCAACAAATGTTTAGCTAAAGAACAATTTTTTTTTTTAAAAAATCCAGCTCAATATTTTAACTATCTACTTTCATTATTCCATTTAAATATTATTTTTTGATTCATTTTTCCTTTCATATCAAATCAATAGAGAAAAGTTCACAAAGATTCCCCAAACTTCCACGCGATTTGAATAACCTCCCTTAATGTTTGATTTCTCTCGCTTTGACCCCTCATATTTTCAATGTCTCATTTAACCCCCATTTGTTTGTTTTCACCGTCAAATATTATTGAAATTTTCAAAATACTCTTGTATTTTAAACAAAAAAAATTTAAAATGAGGGATATTTTAGTAATTTTTGCATAACTATGTTAAAATTTAACGGATAATCCTAACGGAAGGTTGTTGAATAAGACAAATTAAAAGTTTGAGAGGTTAAATTGAGAAAAATCAAACATCAGGGGGTTATTTAAATCACGTGAAAGTTCAGAGGGTCTTTGTAAAATTTCTCCAAATAAATATAAAATGAAATGAAAAGATGGAGAGAAAGATTTTTTTTTTTTTTTTTTTTCAAATATCGTTCCATTTTTTTTTTTTTAAAAAAATAACTATAGCTATCGGATTTTATAGGGGCATATGATGACGAAGCAGAAGCATATGCATATGACTTGTAGCATTGCATTGAAGAACGGGTTACATGTAACCGTTCTCAATTTCCCGGTACATTTTCTCAGCTCAAATCTGATACACTAAATTGAAAACAATTGGAGGTTCGGTACACAAAATTCGAGAGGTTAAAACAATTGGAGGTTCGGTACACAAAATTTGAGAAGTTAAAGAGATATTATAAAAATGGTGACAATTCAAGAGAAAGTAAAGTTATTATTTATTTATTATTTTTTTTTTTTATCAAATTGATGACCAGAAAGGGTTAAAAAGAAAGGGAGGGGTGAGAGAGAGTTTATAGATAAAAAAAAAAAGATTACCCTTATTTTGTAGCCAGCCTTTAAAATAATAAAAAGAATAAAAGAATAAAAATCCTACATAACCAGATTCCATCCGAAACTCATGCACAACTCAATTTAAATCCAAGAGGACGAAGACCTCCCACGAGTTTATTGGTAATTGCTATTGAGTCACTTAATTGATTATTGCCATGTGCCACGTTGAAAAACAAAAATATGCACAAAAAGCTTGACCTAAATTCTCAATTCCATAGATTAAGGAAAATTATTTTAGGATTTAACTGGATCTTGCGGCTTGATTGGCTTCTGTCAGCGTCCTCACAGCTCATGTTAGGTGAATATTCGCTCCCTCCTTTTGACTCCTCCCCAGTCCCCCCCATTATTAGTCATTGTAATCACATATCTTTTTCATGAATCATGGAAAAAGCTTCAAAGTTGGGACCAAATTTATCCAACCTCCAAATAGGCAATAGCATATCTAAAAGATGAAAAAAAAGAAGAAGAGGTACATGGTGATCTTGCTGCTGTGTAAGGATGAACTTCTCCATTTATCCTATAGTAAGATTGAGATTTACAGCAATTAGTTGCTCAAATTGTTAGTGTGAGAGAGCATATATGACACCCGTCTATCCAAATAAATTTTGAGCTGTGCTAACACCTATCTAGGTAGGTGAATCCCATATATGCTCTCTCATATTAGTTGTCCAAATTACCTAGCTAATAGCTGTGAATCTTGTCAAATCCAAATGCCAAGGGTATGATAGCTTTTTTTTTTTTGGGTAAAAGGTGAATTTTATTAATACCAACTCAATCTTACAAAAAACAACCACTCCTATCTTTGTTCTAACAGCAGTAAGAGACTCACTCTAAGTCAATTTTTTTTTTTTTTGATAACTATGTCAAAATTATTTTTTTGATAAGTCTAAATTATACAGCTGCAAAATTTTCTTCACTATGGTCTTGACTCGAGACTCTCCAAGAGCAAGTATTCAGGCTATCTAAAATCTTCTTGGAATGGTTAGAATCAGTTGCAAGCATTACTTACTGAAAATGATTGGAAGGACTTATGCAGTATGTATAGTTCTATGCTCGCATGAATATTTTGAAAAAGAATTCCACGAAAAACATAAAAACTTGCCTTGTGTCGAAGGTTTCCACCCTTGGGGGGCATTATACCACTGAATTCCTTGACTAAGAATCCATACTTGGGAAACCCATCAATCATCTAATGGTAGGAGTCTGTTACAACAAGGTTCAGCACATCTCAGCATTTGATGCAACGTGACTAACCAGATTATCTGCTTTGCAGTTACAGCATTATCTCCTTGGAAGACTAAGCACCATCACCAGCCGAGGCGGCCGCCTGCCAAAAGACAGTGTTCAAGATATATGTTAACATATAGCACGCATGTTACTTATGTTTTTGTAAATCAACACCAAAACAGCCGTTTAATTAGTGTAGTTGGTAAAATTCTCATCAATGGAATGTTACCTGATCCACATGCACGATGCCAAAAGATACAGGAAATGTCATCAACATATCATTTTGTTTTTGTTTTTATTTCTGGTAAAAAATTTATAGAGTTGAAAACTCACCATTTTAAAAAGCTGATATTACGAGAATTCTTTTTGGAAGACTGAGCTGCTAAGATTTTCTTTGTCATTGGAGGTGACTGTTAGCTAGGATTTCACCCCATTGAGCTTGCCACCTATCAGCAGCTCATAAGTATCTTCTGCACATGGCCAAAAAAGAAAAGAAAAAAGTGACAAGTTTTGCTCATGGAAATAGTCAGAACTGCAATGTTACCTGTCCTTTCAATGCACCTAATGCCATGCAACGGTTAGACAAATATATTGCAGTTATGGGGTAATTAGCAACTTGTGATCAAGTATTACAAATTGGAAGTACAACTACTGGTGGAAAGTATTTGATTCATACAGCAGAAGAAAAGCCAAACTGAAATCGATACAATTTAGATATCTATAATTTGACTCATGACCGCAAAATTCTCCTTAGGATCATGCAGTAACATCAATTACAATCTATAAAGACAAATTACTGCTGTCATTATAATAAATAGCCAGCGCTAACCAAAAGATAGAACCAATTCCAAATAACAAGTAAATGAATGAGGAGATAAGTTTTTCATGAGGATGGTTATAGAGCAATAACAAGGAGTTTCAATTCAAATAACGTGTGCATGAATGAGGCTAAGTTTTTCACGAGTCCAACCCATCTCAAATGACTATTCCTTATTTTCTCAATGGTGCCGCCCCCACCTTCTCAGGAACAAGTTTTTCATGAGGGGAAAGCTATATTTCAAATGATCAATGTGCAAACAAAACTGACTTTTTGTAATAATTTCTGAAATCTGCAGAACTTTGGAGGGGATTGGGTGCCCCTCACCGCCTCTACATCTGTGCTGTCTTCTGAGGGGTGCTGGGATGAACCATAAATTAGACTGAACTAATTCACTCTTTTCACATGGCATGTGAAATCACACTCTGGTTGTTTAACATGGAAATGCTATCATAATTAACAAAATACACAAGAAATGGAATTGTGCCTCCTTGTGTGAAACAATGTCCAAAAAAGGTCTTGAACTATTTTACTACTAGAAAAATGATGAACTCTTTTCTTATTTTTCATGGGATGTGAAGACCCAAAATGCTTAAACACTATGGACAACAAGAAAAGAAAAAGAAAAATGAATTTAAGCAACGTTACCTGGTTTTAAATGCTTTTGTCCTTAAATTCACTTATGCGCTTGCCAACTTGACAAAAAATTGGCTTCATTTAAATATGTGGATAAAAACCCCCGGTGAATTTCTTAACTTGTAGCTGTAAAAGAAAGAACTTTTCCCCACCGACTTGCTGATAACTTGCAAGGCAAAACCCTTAAAAGTACAAGTTATAAAAAAAATATTTATTTTTCAGAACAATATATTTTCTTCAAATCCTGCCAAACTTGAGGGCCGCTAGGATGATGATTTACATACTGCCTTAGAAATAATTTATCTGAGCATGCAACTATAGTGCTCAAGGACAGCCAGGGATCTGCTTTTCCTTGATCTTTGAGCCAATTATACATTGTTGACCTAAGCTTGACCCTCTGACATGTGTATGAAAGAAATGAAGGGAAAGTCACCAAAGATGATATGGGATAACCCAAATCATTTACAAGAAAATCCATCTTCATTTGAATCACATCTTTTGTCTGGTTAAGAATTTGAGGTGATACTTTAACCATTTCAGAAACATCCTTCTGCTTCAAACCAGCTTTCACGATACAATCAAATCTCTCCTGAAGCTCATCTCCCTTGCCTCGGAATACCTTGAATGCGGCTTTCATTTTGTCCGAGTTCTCCACAAATCCCAAGCTCAATAAAAACTTAGATTTCTCTATTTGTGATTTTAGTTCCTCTCCTGAGGTTGGTAATGGCTTAACTCTATTTCCTAGAACCCAATTCTTCAATTCTTGTGGGTTCTCCTGGACAATTTTACAAAGTCGCTTCTTCCCAACATTCAAATTCGCAAGCAAGCTGTTAGTTTTCTTCAAAGTACATGAACCTAGCAATAGGGCATGAGAGCGGACAATCTTCCCAATCTCCGTGATCTCCATGTCGATCTCATTAAGGAAAAGAAAGCACTGCCTCAAATTCAAAACAAATTTCCCCACTTGGATTTGTGGAAACTGCAGAAACATCATATGTATCTGGTCCATTGTGGATCCAAATTTCAATAAGAACCCAATTAGAGAAAGTGTCCTGTCCCCAGAGCCCTCAAATAGAAGGCCCGGATGCTTGGCGATCAATCCAGCCAACTGCTCCTCACTGCATCCCATCTTCCTAAACAAGCAGAGAAGGCCAAACATCTGGCTCCAATTATAAGTAGTCCCCTCCAACAAATGCCCCTCAATCCAACTGATTTCCATTCCAAAATTCTTCAGTTCCTCTAAAACCTGAACAAACTCCACGCGTACATTTCCAACCAAAAGATAAGGACTAGAAACAATAAACTTAATTATGGTAGACTGGCTAAGCTTCAGTTCTTCATAAGCTTGTAGCTTTGATGACAAAACCCCATAATCATATCGAAAAACTTCTTTTGCCTCCTTATAAATCTTCCCAATATTACTCCGCGCAATCCCATAATTACACAAAAGTTGATAATTCTCCAGCAACAAATCATCATCACTCAGAAACATCAAATCGCGTGGAAGAAGAGGAACGTACTCAGAAGGTTTCAAACCCAAGCTCTCAAAAAAGGGCTCAAATTCATTAATGGGATGGTAACGCAACAACCGGGCAATAGACCGCCCAATATCCTCTTCATTTTCGACCCTTTTCAAAAGCTTTTCGAGAAAATGCGGTGAGTTTTTACTCATATTCTCAGCATCCAAGAATTGTATACTCCTAGTTGAATGCAAATAATCCAGCAATGCAGCCTGGGCTTTTTTCCTTCTGGGACAAGAAAATTTACTAACGATTTTGCTATTAGCAGATGAAGCTTTATCCAAACTCTCACATTTTTCACTCTGAACAGTTCTTTTTGTTCTATAATACCGAGGGTTTTGGGCAACATGGAAAGCCCCAGTTGGCCAAAATCGGGATTTTGATGAACCAAGGTGGTTTTCAACAATATTTGAAGGAACCCATTTGAGAATAGATAGTATTCTGAGCTTCGCCAAAGGCGTCATGACCAGTTTGATGAGATTTGAAAGTGTAAGATGAATAGAGACCCCAGTAGGCCAATTTTCAGGCTAAATAGCAATGAGTATCAAGTCTCTGGGCTGAAATTCTTACCTTGGATTTTGATGGGAATGCGGAAATGAACAAGAGTGTCTACTCAGAAATCGTTCAACTTTGAGTTGCGAAGCTCCGTTGTACTGCTGGTGATTCAGTGCAGACCACATATGGGAGCTTTGGTTGCAGAGTGGCTAGCACGAGACTCCTACAAGGGTTTTTCAACGAGGGTCCCGTGAGTGGGAGAAGTTTTATTGGTAAATTCATTTTTGGGCAAATTAACGCCAACTAACTAAAAAACTAAGGGTTTTTTTTTTTTTTTAATTATTTTATAATTATTTTTGAAGAAATTTTAAGGATGATTGACAATTTTTGACATGACTCACGAATTTGACAAGAACTCAACACGAAATTAAAGGGTTAAGTTAAGGTTAACTTATATAGTCTTATACATATATTTTAACACGACCTAAACCTTCTACAAAATTAGAGGGTTATTGTTAAAGGATTTGACACGTTTAATTAAATGAGTTGGGTTATGATTGACCTATATAGTCCTTTATTCATGTTTCGACACGACCTGAACTTGACATAAGAACACGAATTGTCACCCCTAATTTTAAGTTAGTTGTAGGATGGACCCTAGTGTTGGTCAGAATTTTCAATAATTGAACTTAGGGTTATGAGTTGGCCTGTGAACTCGAAACAAATTTAACATAAAATTAATGGTTAGTGTTGAAAGATTTGACTAGTTTAATTAAATGAGTTAGGTTAGGATTGACTTATATAGTCTTATATGTCTCGACATGATCTGAATACGAAATTAGTAAGTTCGGGTTAAAGAGTCTGATCTGTTTAATTAAATAGGTTAAATTAGAGTTGACCTACGTAATCTTGTACTTATACTAGACACAATCAGAATCCAAAATACGAACACAAATTGTCAGCCATTTGAACTGTGGCCTTTGCATATTCTAGAGCAGAAGAGATAACTTATGCTAACTGTGTGATGCTATGAAAAAGATTTAGACATGGTTATAAAGTGGGACAAATGAGATAACTCATGCTAATTGTGTGATGCTATGAAAAAGATTTAGACATTGTTATAGAGTGGGACGCAATAAACATCGTTTTATTGATGGTTAGTTTCTTTTTCATTTTCTGGGCCGGCAAATATAATAGCAGTAAGAAGAGTTAATTAACACACAGGAAGCAGTAGGCTTCAAGTGATGGTGGTTTCCAACTTTAAGTCATGGAGTCGCTTCAGGTTTAGGGCTTAAGAGAAAATGGAGAAATATAAAAAGACCTCACTCCCATAAAAAAGATGCAATTTGCTTGGGCTAGCTCAAAAAATTCGAGGCCATAAGACAAATGTGGACATCTTCAGTAAATTTGAATCTATTAAAGTGGGATTGTTTAAATTAAATTCTCCAACTTCCAATACTTTTTCTTCAATCTATAAAATTGTTATTCTGATGAGGTGCAGTGATTTAGGTAAGCCCAAGTTGAAATGAACTTTCAGCCTGGGCTGGATGAGTTTAAAAGAAAAAAAAAAAAAATTATTTTTTTAATACATGGGGCCCACATAACACAATTTATGTACCTGAGCTGAAATACTGTTCATTTCAACCTAGGCTTATGTTTATATTTACCCTATGATGAGATAATAAAGTGTCTGAGTGAGTGTGCTCTTCATAATGTGGTTCAAGATTCAAATATTTTAAATTGACTTGGTTTGAGTTAGGAACAACTCAGATGTTTGAAATATATCCACGTATTAGTATAATATAATTCTCACGTGATTAATTATGCGTACGAGGTTTTTTCTTGTTATATATATATAAAAAAAAATCTGTTTATTATTGCATTTTGGTAGTTAAAAAAGAGCAATGCTACATACATTTTCGCTCATTCCCTGGCGTGACTTATAAAATTATAATGAAATTTAAGTTAAATTATTATTACAATTTGATCAAAGAATAATGTTAAATGAGTGTTTGTAAAAATTTTCATAAAAAAATAAATGCATTTTTAGATGAAAATACAAAAATGTTCTTGCTCGGTGAAGTGGGGGCTTTTAAGGTTTCTGCTATGTTTTCATCAAGCTGTTGCGTCACTTGCATAATGGGGGCTATTGAAGGACGTCAGCCCTAATTTTCCTTGCCCCAAATTTCGTCCATTTTTTGGGGAGAGAAATCAAATTCCCTTGAAAAGGGTACAATCTTCCTCACAAATTCCTTTCTTTTCCAACTTAGAGAAAATACAAATTCCTACGTTATTTTCATTCACTTTGTTAAAATATGGAGAAAATTAGACATCTACTTTTACCACTAGCAATTGCCCTAAGAGCTACGTTGTAATCCTATTTCTCGATGATTTTTATAATACAAATGGTCTCATGTATAGAAAAACTATAGTAAGTAGAAAATACAAAAATGGCATAAATAGTACATATTTTAGGCCCCGTTTGTTTCGACAGAAAATAATTTTTTGTGTTTTCTGGTGTTTAGTAGGGCGTAAAATAATAGTTAACGGAAATCATTTTCAGTTTGACCGAAAAATCTTCGGAACCCGGTCGGGACTAGCCTAAGACATCGCTAAGACCCGCCCAAGAAATTGCTAGGATCCGGTCGCGACTCGCCCAGGACATTTTCGAGACTTGCTCGAGACATTTTCAGGACCCGCTTAAGACATTTTTGGGACTCGCTCGAGACATTTTCGGAACCTGCCCGGGACATTTGCGGGACCAACCCGGGATATTTTTGGGACCCGCTAAAAACAATTTTGGGACTCGTCCGGGACATCACCATGACCCACCTAGGACATTTTCGAGACTCGCCTGGAATATTTTCGAGATCTACCCGAGACATTTTTGGGATTCGCGCGGAACATTTTCGGGACTCGCCTGAAACATTTTCGGGACCTACCCGAGACATTTTTAGGACCTGCCCAGGACATCACACCGGATCCGCCCGAAACATTTTCGGGACCCACTCAGGACATTTTCGCGGACCCGCCCGAGATATTTTCGAGACCCACCCGGGACATTTTCGGGACCGCCTGAGACATTTTTGAGACTCACCCAGGACATTTTCGGGACCACCTGAGACATTTTTGGGACCCATCCGGAACATTTTCAGGACTCGTCAATGACATTTTCGGGACCTGCCTTGGACATTTTCGGGACCACCCGAGACATTTTTGGACCTGCTCGGGACATTTTTGAGACCTACCCGAACATTTTCGGGACCCGCCCTGGACATCATCGGGACGCCGAGACATTTTATGGACCCACTTGGGACATTTTCGGGACCCGCCTAGGATATTTTCAGGACTCGCCCGAGACATTTGCGAGACCGCCCAAAACATTTTCGAGACAGCTCGAGACATTTTTGAAACCCACTCAGGACATCTTCGGTACCACCCAAGACATTTTTGGGACTCGCCGGAACATTTTCGGGACCCACTCGGAATATTTTCGGGACCCGCCCGGAATATTTTTAGGACCCGCCTGAAACATTTTCAGAACCGTCCGTGACATTTTTGAGACCCGCCCGGGACATTTTCGGGACTGCTCAAGACATTTTTAGGACTCGCCCGAGACATTTTTGAGACCCACTCGGGACATTTTCGAAATCCGTTAGGAACATTTTTGGGATCTGCCCGTAATAGTTTTGGGATCTGTTCGTGACATTTTTTTGACCCGTTCGAGACATTTTTGGAACCGCCCGGGACATTTTTGGAACCGCCCATGACATTTTTTTGAACCCACCCAGGATATTTTCGAGACCCGCCCAAGACATTTTCGAGACCCCCCGAAACATTTTTGGGACTCGCCCAGGACAACGTTAGGACATCACCAGGATCTAATCAGGACATCGTTGGGACCCACCCAAGACATTTTTAGGACTTGCCCGGGACAATTTATATTAATTTTTTAAAATTGTGCATAAAAAATATTTTTTTTTTGGTTAATATGATTGGTTGAAAATATAAAAAAAAATATTTACGATTTTCTGTACACGCCAAACATCGAAAAATATTTTCGGCAAAAATCATTTTCCTGAAAATCAATTTCCCTGAAACCATTTTCGACGGAAATCGTTTTACGTTGAAACAAATGGGCCTTAATGTGAAAAATAAATCAAACCTAATATGAAAAATACCCATATTCTAACACACTTAAGTTCCACTCAACGACCCCTCCCAAACCCACTGTAAAAGTTTACTGCAGGCTTTCAGCGTCAAGCACCAAAGGACAACATTAATTTCAATTTGCTTCTTTATTTTCAATGAGAACCTTAAAACGAGAAAAAGTTATACTATATACCACACCATTATTCTACTATATAGATGTGGAGTGTTAATGCACTCTTAGATCATCAGTACAACAAAAAAACAAAAAAACATCCAAGAGTAAATTGGCATTGCCGCATCAGCACAATGAGATAATAGTGAAATAATAGTATATATAGCATTACTCATAGAGAAAAAGGTATTTCTAATAGCTCAAGCTGAAAAACTTAACAGGTGAAGAGAAACCAATATTAAGAACAACACTATTACTCTCCACTTTTGATCCAAGCAAAGATAAAACATTATATGAACTACAGAACTAGTGAGAAACTATCCCTACCACTGTAAATAAACTTGATTCCATTATTCTTGGCTAACATTACAAGAAACAAATATCCAAACATTAGATTCCATGGCATCTACGAATTGGCAACACCTATTCTCACCAAACAGTTTCCCAGATGCACAAAACAGAATAAGTGAGAAATGAAACTACCACTGTAATAGTAGTAGCAGTTTTTAAGATCAGAGTAACAAAGAGAGAAAAGAGAGATGGAGATTAAATATCTCCATCTTAATAACAGACTCACGGTTATTATTTGGAAATGTAATATGGGTATCCACCAATTCCCACTGGTGTTGATGGGAGCCCAAGGGGTTCTTTCTTTAAGTTGACTGGTGCATAGTGAATTTGAGGTTGTGTCTGGTATGGAGCAGGTGCAGTAGGAGTACTACTAGGGTAAGAAGCAGGGTATGATGCTACAGTTTGAGGGTAAGAGTAGCCAACAGGAACAGTGCCGGCGTGTGCATTTCCAGGCTGTTGGTATCCAGCTGCCATAGGTAAGGCCATTGGAACCACTGCTGTGGGTAACTGTGTTTGTTGCGATTTGCCCTTGTGGGAATCAGCAAGCTTCACAATAATATTCCTCCCCTGCAACCAAATAAATTCACACAGTTGCTTTTCATACTCCCTAGGGATGTACAAAGTAATCCAGGAATCTTAACTTATGTTGAGTGCTCAGGAACAATTTCAAATCAGCACAAGCCCCCATATATAGGATTAGTATTTCAAAGCATCAGGTTTATCAGTTTAAAATTTGCAAAGCAAATTAGTTTATAACTGCAAACAACACCAAAAACTGAAGGTCCATGTAGCCATTAACATCATCATCGAACCAACCATTTTGATGACAAACACGTCTAACGCAAGAGGTCCTCCCCTGTAAGCACCATATTCTTCCAATCACAAAGACTTTTTCTCCAACCATTTTCCTACTGTGACTACCAGATGCAGGAGCATCTAAGCCCAAAGCAAAGAAGCCCCCTTAGTCTGTTTTTTTTAATCCATTAGCTATCTCAAGACCGGTCTTTTATTATTATGTTATGCTTTGTATTATTATATTTTTAATATGGAAAAAAATATATTTAACCCCCTCGAAGTTTGACCCTTTTTTTAATCTTGCTTCTAATGTTTAAAATTGACAATGTACCCTCACCAAGTTTCTGAATTTTGCAATGTAGCCCATCCGTTAGACAATTCCATCAAAGAATACGGAATTTTCCAAAAAACTTCATTGGCACGTGCGGCATTTTCCGTTAGAAAAGACGAAATTGTCTAACAGATGAGCGGTCAAACTTTGGGAGGGTTAAATGTATTTTTCCTTTTCTAGTATTTACAAAAAAAAAAAAAAGGTCACGTGACTCTTAATGAAGTTGGATGGTTAAGATTCATTTGATCTATGAAAGATGAAAGGCTAAGATTCTAGGGTTACTAAAGGCTATTATAAATAGCCTCTTTTGAGTCATTGTAGGCAATCTTTTCTTCTCTAATATATGAAATTTCAGATATGAGTTCTTGGATTTTATAGTTCCAACTTCAATCTTATCTTCTTCTCTTTACTATAATCTTGTTTCTTGCTAGAATTTCTTCTTAAACCCTTTTTGTAAGCATCAATTAGCTTGAAAGGTGCCATCTTGGCTGGTTCATTTCAGATCTACTCTGGATCTAAGTCTTCCTTGCCGCATCACTACATCTACTACGTTGGTGATAACTGTAATAGGATGAAAAGAATAACAATGGCATTTGGCACTTCAACATCTAAATCCCTTTCTCCATGGGATTGTGTTCTAGTTGTTAAGACTAAACAATTGTTCTTTCTTTCATGGAGAATTATAAAGTAAAGGCTGATCAGGTTTACTTCCATCTGATTGGAATTGAGTTGGTAGGCTTTGTTGCCAGGAAAGACAAAAACAAAGAATGTGTTTTCAGATTTTTTTTTTCTTCTTTTGATTAAGTAATTAAAAAAAAATATATTGAATTGAGAAGAAACTCAAGTACACAGGGCATACATGAGAGTTTCCTAAAGAATTACATTCTAAAATGGGAAAATTATACTTTACCCGCTCAATATTTGAGGAGATTTTCAATTCAGCCCCCAATGTCACAAAATTCACAATGCATTCCCCCAATGTTTGCTAAAATTTTTAATTCGAACCTTCTGGTAGATTTTGCTGTTTAATCTGACGGATTTTTTTTACTGTTCATGCGTTTGTTTAAAACAAAAAAAAAAAAAACTGATGAATGGTAAAAAAAATTTTTCTGTCGGGTTAGAAGGCAAAATTTAACAGAAGGTTCGAATTAAAAATTTTTGCAAATATTGAGGGATGCATTGTGAATTTTGCAACATTGGGGACTAAATTAAAAATCCTCTCAAACATTGAGGGGTAAAATGTAATTCCCCTTCTAAAATCTATTTAACCTACAAAATCAATAAAAGAAGTAAAATGTGTTTTCAGAAATACATGAAAGTTTGAAATATGCTGTTCTTTAGAATTAATTTTCCTCCAACAGAAAAAGGATAACATATAATATTCCCCGAAGTTGCAATCTCAAATTTGTTTTAAGCACCATTTTCTATTTCCTTTCTTTCTTTTTTCTTTTTTGTATTCAGGAACAGAAAATTGTTTTCGAGCATCAACAATCAGGCCTGTTATTTTCAAAGGGTCATGACTCATGCATGAAAAAAGCGATATTGAACATTATGACTAGTCACAAGGCTTATAGTTACTTACCCCAAGCATCTTGTTTGGATCATCTATGGCCCTCTTTGAAGCGTCCACTGTCTTGTATGTCACAAAGCCAAACCCACTACGCAAAAAGATTGACAGTGATGGCTGCATCATTAAGCATCTTAAAAATTGAGAAATAAAAGAATTCCCAACAAAAGAAGAGACAGCCATTGTGTCATACCGTGATTCATTTGTATCTTTGTCATATGCAACTGAACCTTCTTCTATATCACCATACTTCCCAAAAAAGTCGAGCAGCTTCTCACTAGTGATATCTGGTGATAAGCCCCCGATGTAGAGCTTCCTCTGGGCTAGATCATGTGTTGTACTTGCTCCACTTAAGCCCTCACAAGCAAGATTACAAACAGCCAATCGGCCCTGAGTGTATATGTTCAATCAACCAAGAAAAGAAAACAATAAACTCATTATTGTGAAGGTACTGTACAGTCTATTTGAGTAACACACTGGAATTTTGGTCTTATGGAATAACTTCGATGTGGAATGGGGGAAAATTTACAATTCTTCTACATTCGTTTAGAAAATGTCTGTATGGATTGAGAGAGTAGTTTCCTATGAGGAAAGAGATTTAATGTGAGCAGGGACGATCCACTCTAAATGAGAAGTCCCATATGCAAAGATTAAAAATAATCGCTAACACTTACATCAATCATTTTGCTAGGTGCTCTCAATGCATTATGAGCCGACTCCATATTTTTGTAAGTAATGAAACCATAACCACGTGATTTTCCTGTGGCTTTGTCATAGATCACAGCTCCTTCTTCTATTTCTCCATGCACTATAAACGCCTGAACAAGAACATACCTTCAAATGTTCAGTATACATATATGCTCTGCTCTGATTTTCTGAGAAGCCTAGAAGAAAAATAGCTAAAGGCAAGATGTTTAGTTAAAAATACAAGTGTATCGAACAAATGTAGTATCTTCGAGAGAACAGTGAATATCTTTTTCCAGCTTTTATGGGACAATCACAAGCAAGACACACAAAGCACGATCAGCAATCAGCTATGCACTCACAGCACACAAGGTTTCTGAAGTGGTATTCCAGGCCAAGCCACGAACAAAAAGCTTTCGATGGACAGGATCTGCACTGGCAATACTTCTAATTTCTTCTGCAATTGAGGGATATTGGGAGCCTCTTTATGCCTCAACATGCAAACAAACACACATGCACAGGGTCAATCACACAGCATACAGTCAGGAGCAACACTCATATGGGCCCTTCTAACATGACACAAGCACAACATTCTCATGCAACATGAATCAGTAAGCAGATGGATGCACAAACACACACAAACATGAGGAAAGCATGTTTCAGACGAGGCAGTTTCTGGTGCAGGGCTTAAGGCATTGAGGCCTGCCTCACGGCCACAGCCTCATGGCTTCAATCACAAGGCGCACCACAATCCACATACCTCATGCAAAGCTGACTATTTTATGAGTTACTTTGTTTTTTTAATATACTAACACTTCCTATGCTATATTTTAAGTATGTAAAAGAATAAAAGTTCCAAAACCCTCACGAGAAGTGATTAACTTAGACAAATCTCATTGATAAACACTGACTGGTTTCGCAGCCCCAAGAGTAGCTTGTAATGTGGCTTATCAAGAATATATTACACTTTTTGCTGGAATTGAAATTCAAAAAAAAGCTTTCTAGCTGATGATTTCTTTCACATCATGTCTAAATACTGGTGCATCACTGCATTGTGACAACTACAGGCATAATAGCAATCCGCACATTCAGAGATTCTGTATCCCGATTTGCCTTTTCCTTTGGAAAAAAACTATTCATAATAGGTAAAAATAATTACCTTTTGCTTTGACCTTTGCAAGCGACCGAAATTTAAGTGAATACAAATACACTCCCTTAAATTTCCAAGATTGAATGTACTTGTGCTATATTTCAAATAATATTATCCATCAAAACTTTTATGATAAGCATTAGCATGAGATGGTATATTCTTTTGGAAAATTAGCAAGAGATAATACTGCATGTTTCACATACAAACCAAATTCCAGAATGAGACCACTCCCTTGTATGTTTTAATCTGTGAATCGATCACACAACATACAATGACATGTCATATGACTCATATACCAATTTTCACTGGAATTACATTTATTTTTTTATTTTTATGACGATGAACCCTCCAAGGCAGGCCACTTCGTAGAATTACAAAAATTTTAAAAGATAAACACTGAACTCTGTTGCTCATTCTTTTTAAAGAAAGAAAAAAACTGAGCAATGAGTTTTAAATTTTTCATAGCACAGCTTCCCAATTTACCCAGGTGACATTTGGTTGAAAAAAAAAATGATTTGATATTTTCAATCCCGTGGAGCTAAAACACACATACCCAAAATAAATAGAACCTCGCTTTCACAGTTTCACAGTGGAATCCTGCTAATTAAAAATAAATCATATCAAACCACAAAATCTTATCCTCTTTTTCATATTTCAGGGCCAGAAAACATAGGGTAAGGGAATTGGAGTGAAACCCAGAGGAAAAAACCCTTAAGAATAACCAGGGAAAGAGTGAAAAAGTGTGGGATTGGGATATAAGAAACGTACAGTTTAGAAAGAAGATGGACGAGCTGGGGCTTAGGGAGAGGGTCAAGCAGCGAACGCATCTCTTCTTCTGATGATGTCTCTCCGTCACCCGATGCTTCTCCCAGCTTTCTCTTCTTCATGTCCTCCATTCTTCTTCTTCCTCTGCTTCTTCTCTCTGTGTCTGTGCTGCGCAGGATGCAAACTGGTTTAGGGCTTGTCTGGCTTTGGAAAAGGTCATATAACCTTAGGGACTGGCCTGATAAATTTTTTTTTTTTTTTTTTAAAAAAAAAAAAAAACAGGGACTGGGCCTAGTATGGCTCCATGTCAGCAGCTCATCACTGGATTGGCTTAAACTGGGACCCAGGCTATTTCTTTTATTTTTAATCATTGCGCTATTTGTAATTGGAAAATCGGGGAAACGGGTTTTTTCTTTGGTCTCGGGTCGATTTGTGAAATGAGTTGGACTGAAAGTGAATTTTATGAGAAAAGTGTGAAATGTTGATTGACCATCCCTTTGGCTCAACATTTCTTTTAAAAACAACTCATAACCTAGCTTGATCTACACATTAAACAAACTAAACAACATATAAACAAAAATTAACAAACAGAAAATGGAAGTTAGGGTTTTGGATTATATCTCAAGAGGTGTAGATTTTCTCCTCTCTCTCTCCTTCTCTAGGTTGCTGAATGGTCAAGGAAATGAACTTTCCTGGGGTTCATGGCTTTTTTTTTTTTTTTTTTTAAAGAAAAAGCCTGTGCTTTCTCATATTTTAGCCGTATTGATTTCGTCAGTAGGTCTGGCATTGATTGATCACTCTGCATAACTGATTAATCACTGCTTGTGACATGAAACTGATCAATCACTTTTTGGGTGGTGATCGATCACCCTTTTCAAAAATAGGGTTTTAAGCCCTTAACTATACTTTTTTTTTTTCTTTTTTTTAAGAAAAGGTCTTTGATTATTCAAGAGTTCTCAATTATTTGTTTTACTCATGTTATTACACTATTTTCTTTAATCAAGAACATTACGAATTTTAATATTATGGTTTTTCTTATTTTCCTTTAAAGCCGCTTGTGTTTAAAAAAAGGAGGGTTTTGTTCGGGGTATTACAAGATGCTCTACTATCAATGACTCAATATGAGGAAATTGAAGGCGGAATAAAGTTGCAGGAATGAAATGGGATGTTACAAACAAGGTTGGCTCAAGGTGAGGTTGTGGGTGAGAGGAGGTCCATCAATTGTCAATATTGTTCGACAGGATGTAGCTCTCATTAGTTTGGGATGGTCCTGGACTGGCAGCAACATGGGGAGTGACAAATTAGGATCCTCTCCATTTCGTTTGAAATGGAGATGATCATTTTCCGTGAGTGACATGGTGAGAGGGGCCTTTAGTAAGGCCAATTTTTTTATTGCGGTAGGAATGATCTTAATTGAGTGGATAGCTTACTAGCGCATAGCATGTTTGTTTGCAATGTCCAAAAACTCCGCAATGATCACATTTTGGCCTACTACAATCTCGTCTTCTTTGTTAGTTTGAAGGAGAATTTGAAATCCCTGATAACTTTTTTTCTCCATTCAATTAGGGAAAAAAGAAGAAGGAGAATTTGAAAGGTTATGATTTGCTAATATTATTTAGAAAAAACTTTACTTCACTTTCTGAACTTTCATCTTTTTTCCAATTACTTTTAAAGTTTAAAAACTCTCAATTTAGTGTATTGAACTTTAAACTTTTTACAATCTCACCCATCCATTAAGATTTTCTGTTAAATATTAATAGAAGCTTTAAAAATTTCTAAAATATTCCTATTTTTTTCACAAAAATAATTATTTAATTAAGACAATTTTGTAATTTTATAAATTTTACAGGGGTATAAAAGTCATTGTACCTTTTGACTGTCTAATTTAATCCCAAATCCTAATGAGAGGGATGAAATTACAAAAAATTAAAAATTCGATATATTAAATTAAGAGAGAATGATTTCAAAAATGATGAAAGTTCAGTAAATTTTGTAAAGTTAACTAGTTTAAATTTTTGTAGATTTTCCCAAAAATCAATTGATGAAAATAATCACAAAATAGGGTAATTTGACATGTGCCACCATCCACCCGTACCATTAAACCATTAATTCACGTATCATTCCTAAATATGGAAACAACTCTAAGTTGTTTTCGAAATATGTTTTAGGAATGATACGTGAATTAATGGTTTATGGTACGGTGATGTGGCACATGTCAAATACCTATTTTGACATGTGCCCACTCACCGTACCATAAACCATTAATTCACGTATCATTCCTAAAACATATTTCGAAAACAACTTAGAGTTGTTTCCATATTTCTTGTTTCTCTGGTTTTTGTTTTCATTTCTTTTTGTTTTTTAAACAAATGGTCAAATGCCTTCATTTTACAAATAAAACGTATTTTGCTGTTTTGAGAACAAAAAACAGCAGACAAACATGCTCAAATTTTTATCGGTCTCATGTTTATTGGGCCTTTGACCCATATTTCTAAACTAGTTTAGGTCCAACAAAACAGGCATGCACATTCTAAGTCCATTACCTTTTTTTGTTTTTAATTTTCAATGCGGGAAGAGGACTACCGTATGCTTTGAGTAGAGAACACTACAAAATATATTCCCAGGAATTACTTCTCGTACGTATCAAAACCTACGCATCATGGGAACTTGTTCGTTGGTCATTCTGGGACAAGAGTTCTGAGTGTTTGTCTTGGACAGGCTCTTATATCTTTTTCTGTTGCTGCTGGTCAAACATTATCTTGAGCTTCCTCAATTCTTCTTCAATCAGCGACTGTAAATTTTGCTGAAGCTGACCCACAGAAGTAAACAATGGTAGATATATATATCAGTTCAACAAGGAATTCTCAACTGTGATTACATTAAGAGGCCCATATATAAGCCTACAATACAATGAATTATGTATACAAAGCAAATAAAGAAAATAGATCACATGGATTCTAACATGCATAATTGATAATTCAATTCATGAACATGAGATCATGTGAGAAAGGAAGTGCAGAAACAACCATTATGGGTATGAAAATAGCATTGTCTATCAAACATTTGTAATTAACTTGTCAAAAAAGAAACAGTTAAATCATCATTTATTTCAAAAGCTTAAGTAAGTGGATATGAAAAAGTAAATTTAATTATTTAATCAATACTTTAATCACGTGTGGGTTCCTACCCATTTTAATAGGTGGAGTCCAACATGTAAAATATTTAATTGAAATAAAAAGTAAATGACGAACTTATGACATTTGACTTTGATCGATATCATGTAAATTACGACTTATCTCAGAACCTTAAGTTGATAGAAATATGTAAATTTAATCATCTAATCAATACTTTAACAGAAACAAACGGTGATCATGTAAAACAAAATAGGGATCGGACTTTCATGCTGCTGCCATCAATATATACTGGAAAATTCAAAAAACCCTACTTAATTAGGTGAGACCAGGTCTGGATAATGACTTTTTTTTTTTTTTAAATTAATGTAAAGAAATAAGGCCATATTGAACCTCTAATTGTTGACGAAGACGCCTCTCAACTTCAAGTTGCATTTGCAATGCCTCCTTCATTTGCATGCTGCTGCAAGATCGACAAGTCAACAAGCAGGTTCAAAATAGAGTGAGAAGTGCTTGCCTGAGAGGTTAGCCCAAAAAAATATCAAAAGAAATATGGAATAGGTAAATGCAATTAATATTAATTACAAAGAAAAAAACTAATTTCTTTGATGGCAATATATCAATATAATGATGTATATATTACTAGCACTCCAGGAATTTTACATTTGCACAGGGAGCTGATCGGGTATGCCATTTGCGCTAGTTTTTCTCTCAGATTTTTCTGCAATTGAGATGGATAGCGGTATCAAAGCTTCATTAGTAAGGCAACAATTGTACATGAAAAATTTGAGAAAAGGTATTGAGAAAGAAAAAAGAAAGTTAATAGTAGTATAGCGCAAAACTGAACTAAAGTTGTCGATCTCAGCCAAGAAAAATCTCATACAGAATAGGAAATAATTAAATAACCATGCAATTTTTGTCATAATCCTCTAGATCCATAGCTTGCATGGATGTCCATTATGCAATTTATGTCATAGTCCTCTAGTACTAGTACTGTTAACAAGTGTATGAAAGAATCTTTGTATTTCTGTGTGATGCAAAAGTACTATACAGAGATCGGGCTTATTTATAATAGAATGAGGTTGGACAAAATAAGATAAATACAATCAGAATAAAATTAGCCAATTAATACAAACTAATTGTACACAATCCCGTGATTCTCACATATTTAAAGGACACATATAAATTTTAGAATTTAGGGTTCGAGATATTTCTTTAAAGATTCTGGGATGTAGCATGCATTTACGATCACTACGTACAAAAATGGTGATTAGCATCGTTTATTTATTTCTTTATTTTTTTTTTTTAAAACGGCGCTAAACTCTCTGTTTACGTTGCTTCTACAGTAACATCATTAATATAAAAACATTTATCGTCGTTTATAATAAAGGACGCTAAATTAGCGTTGCTTCTACATAAAAGACACTAATTTAGAATTTTTTTTAAAAAAATTAATTAATTAATTAATTTTATTTCGTCGTTTGATAGAAACTGTTATAAAATTAGCATCGTTTTTACGTAAAATGACTCTAATGTAGAAATATTTGACGTCGTTTATACAGTAACTACGTCAAATCTCGTCGCTTCAACAATACAAACGATGTCAAATTTGTACTGCTTGCAAGCTATCATGCAACTTTCCCACTGCCCCAACATGTTATCTCTTCCCCAAAACATCTTAGCTACCAAGACGCTACAACGTCTCTTAAATTCTGTCAAAGATTGCCTTTTAACTTTCCAATACACTTTCAAACATTTTTCTTATTTCTTCTTTCACCTTTTTGTTGGCGTGCAACAATGTCGCTTTACTCACATGGATGGCTTTTGTAATTAACATGACTTATAGGGTGCGATTTCGAATGTTATAAAAGGTTTTGGCTATCCTCACTAGATACCAATTGATTTTTAGATTAGATAGTCAAAGACCCGATTTAACAAATGGTATTAGAGTCAGGGTCATGGGTTCAAGTTGCAGGAGCATCATGTTGAGGGATGGATTGTTTGGGTGCAAAAGTGCCCCCTGCTCACGCGGACGGCTCTTATAATATGTCTTGTAGGGTACAATTTCGAATACCATAAAATGATTTGGCTTCCCTCATTAGATACCAATTAGTATTTAGATGAGACGGTCAACGACTCGATCCAACAAATGATATCAGAATTAGGGTCATGAGTTCGAGT
Source organism: Betula pendula (assembly GCA_900184695.1). Taxonomy (NCBI): domain Eukaryota; kingdom Viridiplantae; phylum Streptophyta; class Magnoliopsida; order Fagales; family Betulaceae; genus Betula; species Betula pendula. The sequence goes on along the minus strand of FXXK01000030.1, from coordinate 232,656 downwards.
CGTGAAAGTATCACGTTGAGGGAGGGATTGTTAGGGTGCAATAGTATCGTTCTGCTCATGTGGACAACCTTTTATAACATACCTTGTAGGGTGCGATTTTGAATGCTATAACATACCTCACTAGATACCAACCGATTTTTAGATGAAATTGTCAAAGACTCGATCCAAAAAATGGAATCAGAGTTAGGTTATGGGTTTGAGTCGCGGGAGTGTCATATTGAGGGAACGATTGTTGGGGTGCAACAATGCCACTCTGCTCACATGGACGACTCTTATAACATGCCTTGTGGAGTACGATTTCGAATATCATAAAAGGGCTTGCCTTCCTTAATTGGATACCAATTAATTTTCAGATGAGATGGTCAAAGACTCGATCCAACAAATGGTATTAGAGTCAGGGTCATGGGTTTGAGTTGCGGAAGTGTCATGTTGAGGGAGGGATTGTAGGGTGCAACAATATTGTTCTACTTACGTGAACGACTCTTATAATATGCTTTGTGGGGTGCGATTTCGAATGCCATAAAAAGTTTTCTCTTCCCTCACTAGATACCGATTGGTTTTCAGATGAGAAGGTCAAAAGTCCAATCCAACATTATTCTTCTTTCTTCTCATTCTTCTTTCTTTTTCTCAATCCATCTCTCTCTCATTCTTCTCTCACTCTCACCCGCACTCTCTCTCTTAGCCGCTCCACCCCTCCACCACTGCCAAGCCACCTCTCCCCTCTTGCAGAACCTCCCCTCCCCTCTTGTCGAACCGTGCCACAAACCTTGATGTCCACGATGTCTCTGACGCTGGCAAGAGGAAATCAACCTCAATCTTGCAAGATCCCGTCCTTCCTTGTTAGAACTACTCTTCTCTATCTATCCAACTCTTTGACGTGCCACACCACTACCTTCCTCATTTCACGCTCTAGCGCATGAGTTTCACACCCCAGCTGAATTAAGTTTCAAGGGTTTGATTTTTTTTTTTTGGGGGTTTTGAATTTTTGTTTGGTTGATGAAAAACATGAGAATTATTTTCTAGATTAGTGTCATTTTAACAAAAAAAAAAAAGATGTTATAATTGTTCAAACGACGTAAATCAGTTTATGTTGTTTTTGAAAACGACAAGAATTTTCTTAGTTTGCACAATAACAACGTAAACGGATTTACGTCGTTTGAACAGTAACATCGTAAAATGTTTTAAGTCATTTGCACAGGAACGACAATATTTTTTTTTTTATTTTTTTATTTTTTCGAGATTGATTGTTCGCAACAAATGACTAACGATGCTTCTGTTCACATTGTTTTTTAAACGACGCAAGAAGGCCGATTTTTTGTTGTTGTTGTTGTTGTAGTAGTGGATCGACAACTGCTACACGTAGAGATGCAAAATGGAATAGCATATCTGTCAAGTATGTCTAATTAATTGGTACATTAACACATCAGCAACTTCCATAGTTCCATGAAGACCTCACATTATATCCAAGGAAAATAAGAAATTTTTAGTCTGATGAAAATAAAACATAAAAGACATACCCTGTAAAGATTCTGGGATGTACCGTGCAGTTCGATATTTCTATAAGATTGATGTAAAAGACATGGGAAAGAACAAAAACTCAGATACATATATTTGTAAGCATAGTTTCAAAATGACATCTGCAGAAGAAAAAATTCATACCTGCAAATGACTTTTCACATGTAATATGGTCAATAAATTTGAGTTCATCAGCTTCAGTATTGCTTTTGGTGTTGCCTCTATGATTTTTGATTAATGAATGAAGGGGATATATATAATTAATAAATCATAGGTATTATTTTCTAAATCAGCAAAGCTGATATCAAATTACTTACTCTTAGCACCACCGAGGCGATCCACAGTCTTGACAAACTGCTCGTGAAGATCTTGAGTCCATCTGATTCGCTTTTTATTTGATGGTGCTGCCCTGGATGATGAACTGTCACAAACCTGTTTGGAAATGACTAATTAAGTAAAAAAAAAAAAAACCCAATAAATTTAAGAATGGAAGGTAAGAAATTACATTAAGATCACCCTGATTTGCATCATTCTGACTAATCAACATGTTCTGGGAATGGGGAAAAGGGTTGCATTGATTGCTGCATAAGTAATGAGATTTCACAAGTGATTGCAAGGTGCCCCTGAAGTTGGGGCCAGCTAAATCAATGGAAAAGTTATACTGGGAAGATTGAGAGAGTAAGATGTTTGAATCATGAGTGGGAAATTGTGAGCACAAAGGATTAGCAATTTCCCACTCATGATTAGGAGGAGGATTGCCAAATTGATGCTCACGTTGTTGAAGATCCATGTAAGGTTCAGTAGCATGAAAGGCTGACGCAGGGCTGGATAATTTAGCAGGCTCAAAGTCAAAGACATGCTGTTCTGAAACTCCCATGTTGTTCAATGGCAGTTCAGTGCAATATAGGTGGGAATAATCATCCATGGTTTTGTCGAACTATCTTCTCATCTTCATTTAGAGCTCATAAAAACACCCAAGAACTGCTTCTGATTAATCTCGTCCTCTCTCTCTGTCTTAAATTCTGTTTCAAAATTTCAATGAAAGACGAGCTGTTTTTTTCTCTTGGTAGAGAATATTATTTCTTAGCACACAGGCACAAGTGCGCAGGTTGTTCTCTCTTGTAAATGCCTTTCAGATTCAGGCCCCTATACATAAAGCATGACCACGCCCGTACGTTTAATTTATAAGTTGTACATGTACTAAAGCATGACCAAGCGCACGTACGTAACGGTACGTTTAATTTATAAGTTGTACTAGCTACCTACAAAAAAAATAAATAAATTATAAGTTGTACTACATAGATCGACGATCCACATTCTCGATCAATGAAAAATTAGGGTGCTGAATTCTATATTCACGATGTTGCTAAGTTTTAAGGACATGTTTGGTATATAAAATATCAATTTTATAAAGGAAAGAAATAAACATTTCAAAAAATAAAAAAAGATGAAATAGAATAGTTATTTTTATTATTTGGTTTGGTTCTAACATTGAAATAGCTAGTCTTATTTTTATTCTTTTGTTTAGTACAATGTAATAAGATATGAAATGAAATTATATTATAACTAAATTTGTTAAAATATCCTAATAATACAATTATAAGTTATAAGTTATATTTTTAAACATATTTTCAAAAAGCTTTCTTCACCCTTGGAATGCAGTAACGTTTTTTAAAAAATAAACAAAAACAAAAACCAAAGTTTACATCCGTAACCCAACTGATGTTCATAATTCGTGTTGCGTCTAAAAAAAAAAAAAAATTTAACCCAAAACCTAACTCACGTTCATAATTCGTGTTGGGTTGTTTGATTCAAGAAGCTTTCTTTACCCATTTTTTAAAATTGATATCCCATAATACTCAATAAAACAAAAAGTTGCACCAATTTTTAATTATAAAAATCAAAAGACAAAATTGCACCAATTCTAAATTAAACACAAAATCAAAGACAAATATCTTAACCATTCTAAAATAACATAGCACCGGTTCTTAATTAAAAATTTTAAACATAAATGCAAACTAAAAATATCAAACTTTCAGTTATAGCTCATGTGTCATTAAGAATTCCATGCACCAATTCTTCATTTTCATCATCTGGAACGCTAAAGAATATATCAATTACTTCAGGCTGACAAGCAATCAATCAATCTTGTTGCTTTGAGATGCTCCTTAATGTGAAGGCCAATTATTTTTGATAGCTTCGCATTAATTTTTTTTTCATCTATTATCAGATGCTACCGTCCTAAGAATATCTGATGTTGTAATCAAATTTGTTGCAAGCAGGTTTCCAGCTTCTATCACTATATGGACCATGTTATCTTTGAAAAAAAAAATTAAAATTAAAAAAAATTAAAAAAATAAGAAGGTGACTGGGCCACCCCCTTAGCTAAATGGGGGTGACTCGACCATCCCTATGGCTCAGTAGGGGTTAACATTTCAAACTTATTGAATATGGTAAAGTTAAATTGACATTTTTTAAAGTTTAAGAATATTAACTTTAAAAAGATAATTAAAAGTATAAACTTTAAAGTTTAAGAGTATAAACTTTGACACTTTTTGTTGTCCTCCCTCCAAGGCCAACAAAAAGATAAAAATGATTATAAAAAAACTTTCAATAAGACAAAATATTTTTATAAATTTGGAAAAAAAAAAAACTAAAATTAAAAATAATTTTTTTTAAAAAGGTGGTGACTAAGCCACCCCCTTAACTAGGAGTGTACAAGCGGAACAGTTATTAACTGCTTATAACCGGATAACCGAAAATAATCGCAATAGGGTAGGCCGGTTGGCGCGTTGTGGTTACCGGTTATTAGTTTTGAAAAACTGGTTATTAACTGGGTAATCGGTTTTTATATATAATAATAATAATAATAATAATAATAATAATTTAAAAACTAATTAACACCTAAACCCTAAGGGATTTGTAATGTTTTATTTTTATGCATACTAAGATATTTGTAATGTTGTTATTTTTCTAGGTAATTTTTATTTTTTATTTTCTATTAAGTCAATGGTTATTTTTATGTCATTTATAACATTTTATTTTATGAGACTATAAAATAGCTCTAAAAAGAATAAAAAAGTGAATTTAAAATAGCTCAAAAAGAGGTAAAAAAAATTAAAAAAAATGACCCATAATGTCAAAACTGGTTATCGGTTTATAACCGGTATTGAAACCGGTTATTAGTAACCGGAACCAGGACCTTGGTTGCAGTTATTGGGCAATAACCGCAACCTCAACCGGTTTTACACCCCTACTCTTAGCCAAATGGGGTGGCTCAACCATTCCTTTGGCTCAATAAGGGGTTGACATTGCAAATTTGTTAAATAAGGTAAACCTAAATTGACATTTTTTAAAGTTTAAGAGTATAATTATAAAAATGATAGAAGATCAGTGATGGTAACTGAAGTTTTCCACTATATAATTATATATATATATTATTATATATATATAGGAAGACAAAAAACTTAGGTATCTGCGTATACAACTAACACTCTAAGCCGGCAATCAGGGTATTTGCTTACACAACCAACACTCCAAACCGCTTAAATAATGTTATCTCACTTTAAGATTAATCCTTCAAGTTTTTAGTTTTGCGAGTACGTGGAAATAAAAAGAACATGGTAAAGTATTGAGGAAATATAGGCACCTTTTTTGTTAAATCACTTGTCACTCCATCTCACATGTAGCTTTAAACTCCTCAAAAAGTTATGCTAAAAAAAAACAAAGTTAAGGTTCGAACTTAGAACTTTTGATTTAATACGATATTAAATTAGTAGTTATTTCACATATTTAAGCTTAAACACTAAGAACATGTTTGAAATTGCGTTAAAAAATAGAGCTTTAAAAGCCAAAATAACTTTTTAGAAAAAGCTTCATTTTTAAGCTTTTCCTAAAAGTGTGTTTTCTCCTATTTTTAGAGTAAACAAGTAAAAAATATATATACTTTTAAATTTTTTTATCAAACATACCAATTTTTTGTTTGACACAACCTTCTAAGTATTAAAAGTACTTTTTAAACTTCTTAACACTCCAGACCTAATCTTATACTATCAAGCCATAAAATTACAAGCAACACATAAGTCTCAACATTTCTTTAAAAACAACTCATAACCTAGTTTGAGCTACATGTTAAACAAACTAAACAATATATAAACAAAAATTTACAAACTGAAAATGGAGGTTAGGATTTTGGATTATATCTCAAGATGGTGTAAATTTCCTCCTCTTTAGGCTTAAGAAACCCTAAAATGGTTCTTTTCACTCACTCACACACTTTCTCTCTCTCTAGGTTGCTGAATTGTCAAGCAAATGAACTTTCCTCAGGTTCAGGGCTTTTTTAAAAGAAAAAGCCCTTGCTTTCTCATGTTTTGGATGTATTGATTTCTCGTGCAGGTTTGGCACTGATTGATTACTCTGCAGAACTGATTGATCACCTGCAACATGGAACTAACCAATCACTCTTTGGGTGGTAATCGATCACCCTTTCCAAAAATAGGGTTTAAAGCCCTTAATCACACAAATTATAAAAAAAAAAGGGCCTTTTATTATTCAAGAGTTTTCAATTATTTGTTTTACCTATTTTATTACACTATTTTCTTTAATCAAGAACATTACAAATTTTAATATTATGGTTTTTCTTACTTTCCTCTTTAATTATTAAAGCCGCGCGTGTTTTAAAAAAAATGGGTTTTTGTTTGGGGTATTACAAGATGCTCCACTATCAATGATCCAATATGAGGAATTTGAAGGTGAAATAAAATTGCAAGCATGACATGGGATGTTACACACAAGGTTGGCTCAATGAGAGGTTGTGGGCAAGAGGAGGTCCATCAATTCGTAGGATAGAGCTCTCATTAGTTTGGGATGGTCCTGGATTGGCGGCAACATGGTGAGAGGGACCTTGTTAAGGCCAGTTTTTTTTTTTTTTTTTTTTTTTTTTTTTTTTGTAGGAATGGATCCCAATTGAGTGGATAGCTTACCAGCTCTAGCAGGTTTCTTTCCAATGTTCAAGAGCATCACAATGATCACATTTTGGCCTACCACATCCTCGTTCTCTTTGTTCATTTGAATGAGAATTTGAAAGGTTACGATTGCTAATTTTACTTAGGAAAAATTTTACTTAACTCTCTGAACTTTCATCGCTTTTCTAATTACTCTCAAAGTTCAAAAACTCTCAGTGTATCGAACTTCAAACTTTTTACAATCTCATCCCTTCATAAGGATTTTCCATTAAATCTTAATGGAGGCTTTAAAAATTCTCAAAATACCTCTATTTTTTTTACAAAAATAATTATATAATTAAAGCAATTTTATAATTTTATAAATTTTACAAGGGTATAAAAGTTATTATACCATTTGATCGTCTAATTTAATCCAAAATCCTAACGAAAATGAAGAAATTACAAAAAAAAAAAAAAATTAAAAGTTCGATATATTAAATTGAGAAATGGGTAATTTTAAAAAGTGATAAAAGTTCAGATGGGTTATGTAAAGTTAACTAGTTTAAATTTTTGTAGATTTTCCCAAAAATCAATTGATGAAAATAATCACAAACTAGGGTAATTTGACATGTGCACATCACCATAAACCATTAATTCACATTTCATTCCTAAAACGTATTTAGAAAACAAAATTTTTATCGGTCTCATGTTTATTGGGCCTTTGACCCATATTTCTAAACTAGTTTAGGTCCAACTAAACAGGTGTGCACATTCTAAGTCCATTACCTTTTTTTAAAAAAAAAAAAATTTCAATGCGGGAAGAGGGGGAAGTCCATCATCTTGGACTTGCCTAATTAAGGACTATCGTAGGCTTAGGGTACAGAACAGTACAAAATATATTCCCAGGAATTACTTATCGTATCAAAACCTACGCATCCTCGGAACTTGTTCGTTGGTCATTCTGGGACAAGAGTTCTGAGTCTTTGTCTTTGTCTTGGACAGGCTCTTATATCTAATTTTCTGTTGCTGGTCAAACATTATCTTGAGCTTCCTCAATTCTTCTTCAATCAGCGACTGTAAATTTTGCTGCAGCTGACCCACAGAAGTAAACAGTGGTACGTAAATATATATCAGTTCAACAAGGAATTCTACACTGTGATTACATTAAGAGGCCCCCATATATAAGCCTAAAATACAATGAATTATTTATACAAAGTAAATAAAGAAAATAGGTTACATAGATTCTAACATAATTCAATTCATGAGCATGAGATCATTTGATCAGAAAGGAAGTACAGGAACAACCATTATACATGGGTATGGAAATAGCAATGTCTATCAAACATTTATATATGCAGGACTGTTAATTTTTGATACAATTCACGAACCTGATACGAATTCAACATAAAATTAAAGGGTTAGGATTAAAGAGGCTAATCCATTTAAGTAAATGGGTTGGGTTATGGTTGACCTATATAATTTTATACAGATGCTTCGACATGATCCGAACTCGACACGCGATATAATGATAGACAATTTTTTACAAAATTAGAGGGTTGGAGTTGAGAGGTTTGATCTGTTTAATTAAATGAACAGAGTTAAGGTTGATTTATATAGTCTTATACTCATGCCTCGATACGAACTGAATTCAACATGTGAATATGAATTGCCACCCCTATCATTATGGGTATGGGAAGTGCACAATACTATGCATGATGCTGCAATCAATATATACTGGAAAATTAAAAAATCTAGAACCCTACTTAAGTGGGAGAAGCACTGGATAATGACTTTTTTTTTTCTTTCTAAAATGTAAAGAAATAAGGCCATATTGAACCTCTAATTGTTGACGAAGACGCATCTCAACTTCAAGTTGCATTTGCAATGCCTCCTTCATTTGCGTGCTGCTGCAAGACAAGTCAACAAGCAGGTTCAAACAGAGTGAGAACTGTGAAGTGTTTGCCTGAGAGGTTAATTAACCCAGAAAAATATCAAAAGAAAGATGGAATAGGCAAATGCTATTAATATTACAGAGAAAAAAACTAATTTCTTTGATGGCAATATATGAAAATAATGATGGATATATTACTAGCACTAAATCAGGAATTTTACATTTGCATGGGGAGTTGATCAGGTATGCCATTTGCCCTAGTTCTTCTCTCAGATTTTTCTGCAATTGAGATGTATATATAGCGATATCAAGGCTTAATTAGTAAGGCAACAATTGTACATGAAAAATTTGAGAAAAGTTACTGAGAAAGAAAAAAGAAAGTTAATAGTAGTATAGCGCAAAACTGAACTACTTAATTAAAGTTGTCGATCTCAGCCAAGAAAAATCTCAAAACAGAATATAGGAAATAAATAACTATGCAATTTATGTCATAATCCTCTAGATCCATATATAGCATGCATGTCCATTACGCAATTTATATCATATTAATCCTCTACTATAAACAAGTGTATGAAAGAAACTTTGTATTTCTGTGTGATGCAAAACTATACAGAGATCGGACTTATTTATAGTAGAATGAGCTGGCCGGACAAAGTAAGAAAAACACAATCTGAATAAAATTAGTCAATTAATACAAACTAATTGTATATAACCCAGTGATTCTCCCATGTCTAAGGGACATATATCACTTTTAGAGTTGGTTTAGTAAATTTTCTTTAAAGAATATGGGATGTAGCATACATTTAAAATCACACTTCAAAAAAAAAAAACTAAACTCTTTGTTTGCTTCGCTTCTACAATAACAACATTAATATAAAATATTTATCGTTATTTATAGTAAAGGATGCTAAATTAGCGTTGCTTCTACAGTAAAGACACTAATTTAGAATTTTTTTCATCGTTTGATAGTAACTGTAAAATTAGAATCATTTTTACGTAAACGACGCTAATGTAGAAATATTAATTTGATGTCGTTTATACAGTAACAACATCAAATCTTGTCGTTTCAACAATACAGACGACGTCAAATTTTTACTGCTTGCCAGCTATCATGTGACTTTCCCATTGCCCTAACACATTATCTCTCTTCCCCAAAACATCTCGACTACCAAGACACTACGTCTCCTAAATTCTCTCAAAGACTGCCTTTTGACCACCCAATGCACTTTCAAATGTTTTTCTTCTTTCTTCTTTTTCCTTTTTTGTTAGGGTACAACAATGTCACTATCCTCACGTGGATGACTCTTATAAAATGCCTTGCGGGGTGTGATTTTGAATATCATAAAAAGCTTTAACTTTCCTCACTGGATACCAATTGGTTTTCAAATGAGATGGTCAAAAGCTTGATCCAACAACTGGTATTAGGGTCAAGGTCATGGGTTTGAGTTGAGGAAGTGTCACGTTGAAAGAGGGATTGTTAGGGTGCAACAGTGCTGCTCTACTCACGTGAACGGCTCTTATAACGTGCCTTGTGGGTTGGAATTTCGAATGCCATAAAATAGTTTGGTTTCCTTCACTATATACCAATTGATTTTCAAATGAAATGGTGAAAGACTCGATCCAACATTATTCTTCTTTCTTTGAGACATCATTTTCTTCTTCTTTCTCTTTATTCTTTCTTCTTTCTTCTTCTCAACGCATCTCTCTCACACTCTCAATTGCGCCATAGACCTTGATCTCCACGATGTCTCCAACGCCGGTGAGAGGAAATCAACCTCAATATCATGAGATTTGGTCCTTCCTCATTAAATCTGCTTTTCTCCATCTATCCCACTCTCCGACACACAGCCCCACTACCTTCCTCGTTTCACGCATCGGCGCTTGGATTTCACACGCCCGATAGAGTTTCAAGGGTTTGATATTTTTTTTTTTGAATTTTCTGTTTGGTTGATGAGACGAAGTAGGAAAATATGATAATTTTTTTTTTTTAATTTTTTAATCTAGATTAGCATTGTTTTAACAAAAAACGACGTTATAAATTTGTTCAAACAATTTAAGTCGTTTATGTAAATGACAAGAATTTTCGTTGTTTGCATAGTAACGACGTAAACTGATTTACGTCGTTTGAACAGTAACGTGTAAGAAAATTTCCTATATGGTATGATTTATATGCCACATGTGTATATAGGTTATTATCTTTATTAATAAAGATTATGGTGTACGGTAATTTATTCCACAATATGTTAATTAAGGTTATAGATCAACTGTAATTGCAAATTGATCTAATTGCAATTAATTTGATTTTATATCAAATCAATTTATTTCTTGATGGGAGGAATAACTAAAGTCTATTATTCATAGAGGGTCCTGACCTAGCCTATAAATACATAGCCTGTGTATTCCATCAATACGGCTTAAGGTTGAGAATAGTTTAGAAGATACTTCTATATTATTTTATTTATTTCACATTGCTAGAGGCTGCTTGTTCTACGTTTGAGAGAATTTTACTTCGCTTGAACAAAGATGACTAAAAGTAATCCTAAAATCATTTACTTTTTTACTACGTATTTAACATATAATATTGTGAATATGTTTACATAACGATGTAAAACGTTTTAAGTCGTTTACATTGTAACAACGAAAATTAACAACAGACGACGTTGAAAAATTTTCTCAACCGATTTTCCGCGATGTCCTCTTTTTTTTTTTTAAGTCGTTTATGCTACTGTTCACATTGTTTTTTAAACAACTCGGAAAGGCTCTTTTTTTTTTTTGTTTTGTAGTGGATCGACAACTGCTAGCTACACGTACGTAGAGATGCAAAATGGAATAGCATATCAGTGAAGTATGTCAAATTAATTGGTACATTAACACACCAGCAACTTCCGTGAAGACCTCACATTATATCCAAGGAAAATGAGAAATTTTTAGTCTGATGAAAACAAAACATAAAAGACATACCCTGTAAAGATTCTGGGATGTACCGTGAAGTTCGATATTTCTACAAGACAGATGTAAAAGATATGGGAAAGAACAAAAACTCAGACACATATATTTGTAAGCATAGTTTCAAAATGACATCTGTAGAAGTACTCATACCTGCAAATGACTTTTCACATGTAATATGGTCAATAAATTTGAGTTCATCAGCTTCAGTATTGCTTTTGGTGTTGCCTCTATGATATTTGATTAATGAATGAAGGGGATATATATAATCAATAAATCATACGTATTCTTTTTCTAAATCAGCAAAGCTGACATCAAATTACTTACTCTCAGCACCACCGAGGTGGTCCACAGTCTTGACAAACTGCTCATGAAGATCTTGAGTCCACTTGATTCGTTTTTTATTTGATGGTGCTTCCTTGGATGATGAGCTGTCACAAACCTGTTTGGAAATGACAAATTAAGTTTAAAAAAAAAAAAAAACCCAATAAATTTAAGAATTAATGGAAGGTAAGAGATTACATTAAGATCACCCTGATTTGCATAATTCTGACTAAGCAACATGTTCTGGGAATGGGGAAAAGGGTTGCTCATATCGTTGGATTGATTGCTGCACAAGTAATGAGATTTCACAACTGATTGCAAGGTGTCCCTGAAGTTGGGGCCAGCTGCTGAATCAATGGAAAAGTTGTACTGGGAAGATTGAGAGAGTAAGATGTTTGAATCTTGAGTGGGAAATTCTGAGTAAAAAGGATTAGAAGGAGAATTGCTGCCAACTTGATGCTCATGATCAAAGGCTGAGGCTGGGCTGAATAATTTAGAAGGCTCAAAGTCAAAGACATGCTGTTCTGAAACTCCCATGTTGTTCAATGGCAGTTCAGTGCAATATAGGTGGGAATAATCATCCATGGTTTTGTCGAACTCGTGCTTGGAAATTAATCTTCTCATCTTCATTTAGAGCTCATAAAAACACCCAACAACTGCTTCTGATTAATCTCGTCCTCTCTCTCTGTCTTAAATTCTGTTTCAAAATTTCAATGAAAGACAGTTTTTTTTTTTTTTTTTTTCTCTCTCTTTAATTCTGGTTCAAAGCTTTACTCATTATGACACCATATGTCAGAAATTATTGGTAGAGAATATTATTTCTAAGCACATACCCACACGTGCAGGTTGTTCTCTCTTGTAAATATCGGTGTATTTGGTAAAGCCGGCCCCTTGGTATTTAATTTGATGAAATTGCATTTTTTTTTTCTAAAACTATAATTAGAAATAAGGACGCTTTTTTGGATAACATTTTACTAAAAGTTAAAAAAAAAAAAGTCCTAACAAACAATTCAAAATAATTTTTTTACCTTTATATCACATTACATCAAAAAGTTAAAAATAGTAAAAAACAACAACAAAACACATTCAATTACTACAAGAAAAATGTTCTTTAGCGATCATGTTTTGTGGTCCTTGCTAATATCACAAAAGAATTTAGTATCAACTACGATAATTTGTTGTTGCTGATATGTTGTGACTAATCAGGCGAAAATTTTAGATATAAAACTGTCAAAGGAATCCATTACTGTTTTCCAACAAGATTGCAACTTGCAAACTGAATATATGAAATAAATCATCACATCCAATGCCATCACTTTAGAAAATTTCAATCAATGAAAAATTAGGGCGGTTGATTACTATATTCCCCATTGTTGCTAAGAAAGGCACCATCCATCTATATATGCATGCCTGTATCGGACCCTGATTTAAGTCCCTATACATAAAACATGGCCACGCACGCTTAATTTATAAGTCGTACTAATTAAAATTAAAAAAAAAAAGATTTATGGGGACGTTTGGGAATGGCTTGGGCTTGTACTGTTCACGTTTTTTATTTTTTCAAAAAAAACATTCCCACTTTTTTATATCACATCAACTACTTTTTAACAACTTTTTTCACTTTTTATATCATATCAAATATTTTTTTATTACCATTCAAATAAAATACTCACTAAAAAACAAAAATTTTCACTTTCCAATACAAAAAATTTACAACATTCCCACTACTTTATATCACATCAAAAGTCAACAATCCCCAAACCACAATCCCAACCCTTTGCCAAACACCCCCAATAAGTCGTACTACAGAGATCGACGGTCCACATTCTCAATCAATGAAAAATTAGGGTCGTTGATTTCTATGTTCCCCATGTTGCTAAACCTTATATGTATATGGCCCTCATTCAAGCCCTATACATGCATGGCCGCCCTTAATCAAGTACTTCTTTTTTACTTAAAAAAAAAAAAAACTTCTTTTTGAGATTCTCTGTATTTCAGGATCGATATTACCACTCAGAAACCACTGAACCAAGCTAAGCATCAAATACATATAGAATATTGTATTAATATTAATTTAACGGTCTAAAATTTATTGAAAATTTTGATGTATGTTATGACACGTGCTAGTCTAGGTACACGCCTCTCAATTTATTTGTCATTTATGAATAATACTCTATCAACTTTGGTGATTTGGCATAATGGAAATGGAAGTTTAAAACGACGTACCTATGTTAAAATATTAAGGTTATGTTTGATACGCGGAATGACTATTTTTTGGAATAGTTTTTATTAAAAAAAAATAAATTAGTATTGTAATAGATATTCTTATAGCCATAATGGAATGATTATTCATTCAATTGAAAAAATAATCATTTCCTTATAACTATCGGAATGGCTATTTCAAGGCTAATGTACTACATTCATTTTATCTTTAATAAAGACTATTCCTTAAAATAGCCATTCCGCATACCAAACATGTCCTAATTAGCTTAAATTATCATGTCATTAGTACACTTGCTACATTGGTAGGTGGAGCTACAATTTTGGTTTATATGAGGAAGGATAAAAAATAGAGTTAAACAAAAATTAATTAAAAATATTAATAATTAAATAATTCAAGAAAATTTAGTTATCATTTCAAATATATAAATGTAACTTATTTTTCATGCTTAGCATCAATTTATTCGGTTGTTCTCAACAAGTTTTCATATTTTGAAATTGCTGCATGATTTATTTTTAATTGTTGATAGTCATGAATATATTATTCTCAATACATATAACCAAATTAACAATCATTTATCCATTGGTTTCCCATTTTGCTGTGTGTTAAACTACTAAAGAGTCATTCGGATAAAATTGAGCAAGTCAAATTAATTTCAACTTGTTAAAAGCAACAAATGAGTTATTTGGACTCAAGCATGCAACTCATCAAAACGACTTAAGTTTCTGGAGTTGCATATTAATAACAATACAATAAAGCTCTACACGGTAATGATATAATTTTTCCATGCTCTAGGCTTTTTGTCGTGATTGTGATTGGTATAGATAGTCCATATTTGGAACAACAATGTTGTTTTTAATACAAAATACAAAAAATTCTTTTAATACAGAGTTTTACCCATCATCTCTCATAGCTAGCTTGTAAACGATGCTTTGAAACTTCAACCAATTTCATTGCATTCACAATATATTGATATTTTCGTTGTAATGCTTGTGATAGTTCATATGTAACCCTAAAAATACTTTTCATCAAATATAAATTTAAAAGTCTAGAGTAAATTAATAAGTGTATATGCTTATGCTCACAATATAAATCATGTTCTACAATTTTTTCAATCACATTAATGACAAAAGAAAACATGTCAATAAGACTGACAAGTGCACTATTACAAGAACTCCAACGCATATCTTCAGATTTCTCTGGATTCATTTCTTGATTTATTTCCATTAACAGGGAAACTCTTAAATATTATTTCTAGAGAAATAAATTTTTAGGTGGACTAAGGGTTCTTTACCTTCTCTCAACGCCAGTATCTCTGCTTTTGACTTGCCATTAGGACAACATTTGTATGAGCCCATGCACTTGTCATGTGCAGCACAAGCCACTGATCCCATGTGGAGCATGGTTACTGTTTGGAGTCTAATTACAAATAAGGTAGACAATTTTTGACACGATATGTGAACCTGACAATAAATTAAAAGGTTAAGGTTTCTGACCCGTTTAATTAAATGAGTTGGGTTATGATTAATTTTTTATAGTCTTGTACTCATGCTTTGATACGACCTGAAACCTGACATGCGACATAATGACAAACAATTTTTGACATAACCCGTAAATCCACAAATTCAATACAAAATTAGAGGGTTAAGATTAAGGAGTTTGACTTATTTAATTAAATGAGTCGAATTAGGTTTGACCTATATAGTCTTATATCTATATGCTTCGACATGATCCGAATTCGACACGTGAATACGAATTGCCACCCTAATTACAAATGCCGCAAGACAATTAAAAAAATGACAAATTTCTTACAAATTAAATTGTAAGAAACTCTTTTAATTCAGTTTTTAAAAGTGTTATGTGTTCCTTAATATGTGAAAAACACATATTTTTTAATATAATAATAATAATCATAATAATAAGATACTTTTTTCAAGCTAAAAGAGCACATGACACTTTTAAAAATTGTGTTGAAAAAATTCCTACAACTTAATTTGTAGGAAATTTACATCCATTAAAAAATGAGAACAATAAAGGCAAAATTTCATACTTCTCCTTCGGATAGATAATTCAGCAGAATAGCCTAAGTAGGTGTTAATTGGAGAAATATTAAAAAAAGAAAAAGAAAAAAGAAAAAAGGAAAAGAAAGAAAGAGCTTTTTCCGCATGCAGTATTGCAGTTACCCCATTGACAGTCATGAGTCCAACGAGGCAATGCTATCCCAATAATTCAACATCCAACTTTTCATTTTTTTGAAATGAATACAACTTGCTACTTTCATTAATGGTTTTGTAACTTTTGTTCTTTCCTTTTCTTTTTATCCCTGGATGAGTAAGATTTCCATTAATTAATTAAGTGGTATTAGAAAAAAGGGAAGAAAAAAAAACTCTACGGCAACAAATGACGACATTCGTACTAAGAAGCTGAATGGAGATGGCTGGGAATGATCACATGATGTCAAGATGATTTGGCTATTACCAAAAGAGGACATATCTCAGGGTTGTCTTTTTTCTTTTGGCTTCAGCCTTCACCTATGATTCCAAAATTATAGAGATCTTCTGGAACAAGATTAGGAATTTTGCGTAGTACCCTTCAAATTTCTTCATCACAATTTTTTTTTTTTTTTCAAAGCGCGTTTCCCCATTTTGTGGGTGTAAAGGGACAATTCTTGGCGATCAATGGAAAAGCAACATATCTCCAAATTAGAACTTGTAATCATGTAATGGACAAAGCACAGAAATATAATGTAGGTCCAAATGACATCCAAAGGGCGTCCGGCAGGAGTTTGGGTAGGTTTAAAGGGTTATGTCCTTCTTTATGCCCCTTGTATTAAGGGTTACCGATTTATGCTGCTCTTATTAAGGGGATCGAGTTATTTTTGATTAATTTTCTTTTATTTGGTTATATTTTGTGCACTATTATTTTTTATTTGGGTTTGTTGTTAAGAGTCAATCTTTTTTTTTAAGTCTCACAATCCTTCTTCTATTCGGATCAAGAGTGAGAAAGACTCTCACTTATACCATTTTTCCCACTTCAATTAGATTTAAAAAGAAAAAGAAAAAGAAAAAGAAAAAGAAAAAGACATCTTGAAAGTGACCTGTGTAGGCTTAGCATGCTGGCATGAGAGTTCCAGCATTGGGTCAAAGGTGGGTTATGAATTTAGATATTATATTATATAGAAAGAGATTCTCTCCGTTTAAAAAGAAATGAAGAGGAACCGGTTAGTATTTATAAAAATGTAAATTAATTTACACTGATTGGCTCCTCTTCATTTCTTTTGAAATGGAGAGGATCCTAATACTTATTATATAGGGTTGCGATCGATTCAACTGATTTTTGTTTGGAATAAGAGTTAAGCTCCAGTCAACACCGAGTTAGAGCATTCACAGCAAAAGCCCTATATATTTTTCCTTTTTCTAAATTTAGAAAAAAGTTAAAAAAATCACAAAAAGTCCCCCCAAGAGAAGCCCTATCTGTTCCCTATTCTTTAAGAACGCTAGGGTGCAACCCACCCAATGCACTGTGACGTTCCCACCTATTATTATACTCACAAAAATTCTCTCTCTCCTCTCACGCTGCTTCTTCTTCTTCCTTGGTTCACGCTGCTTCTTCTTCTTCCTTCGTTCAACGCTGCTTCTTCTTCTTCCTTCGTTCAACGCTGCTGCTTCTTCTTTCCTTCATTCCAAGCTAGACGAGAGAGAGACAGAAAGATCCAGATGAGAGAGAGACCCATTGGAGATCCAAATGGAGACGAGAGAGAGGGACGGAGACGAGAGGGAGAGAGACGAGAGAGAGATACAGAGATCGATGAGAGGGAGAGACGGAGACGAGATCGGATTGAGAGATGCAGATCGGACGGAGAGATGCTCATCGGACTGAGAGGGTGACAGATCGGATTGAGAGATGTTGATCGGATGCGGATCGGACTGAGGGTGAGAGAAGATGAGAGAGAGAGAGAGAAGATGAAGAAGGAGATGCAGATGAGAGAGAGAGAGAAGATGAAGATGGAGCATTGCAGCGTGCGTCCAGAAGGAAGAGGAACAAAAAAAAGGAACAAAAAAAAAGAACAAAAAAAAGAGGTAAAAAGTAAAATATATTATTTTAATGATATTGGGAAATGGTTAAGGAATATATTGTGGAGTGTTTTTAAATAGAAAAGTAAAAAGTAATTTGGTTCTTTAAATTTAGATAAAATGATAAGGAAGCTGCTGGGAATGTTCTTAGAATACATGTTCCAGTGATATAACTCTAAACTTGCTTACGTTGGCTTAATTGATTTATTCATTGTTAGTGTTCAATGTTATTTTTTCAATCGACTTGTTTTTTCCTTCAAGGAGAATTCTCTCTCACTTGCCCACTTTTGTAGGCCGCGCATTGTAATACCCTATTCTAAATTAAGTTAAGGTCTTTCACCTGGTAAAAAAGAAAAGACCTCTCTCTCTCTCTCTAAGGCCCCGTTTGTTTCGACGTAAAATAATTTCTAGAAATTATTTTCTGTGTTTTTTGGTGTTTGGTGGGCGTAAATAATAGTCAACGGAATCATTTTCAGTTTGACCGAAAAATCTTCTTTAATTTCCGTAAAATGGTTTCCCATTTTTAAAACCGTAAACCATTTTTCGAGTTTAAGCATCACATTCTCAAATTGGTAGACCACAGCTAAAACACCACCAGACCCCCCCGCGAACCAACTGGAAAATTTCGGATCGGCCGGGACATTTCGGGAACTTCCCGAGACCGCCCGCGGACATTTTCGGGACCTACTTGGGCCGCCCGAGACATTTTCGGGACTTGCCATGGACATTTTCGGGACCCGCCCGAGACATTTCGGGACCTGCCCGGGACCCACCCGGGACAATTTCGGGACCTGCTCGGGACATTTTCGGGACCTCCCCGGGACCCACCCGGGACATTTTCGGAACCTGCCCGGGACCTACCTAGGACATTTTCGGGACCCGTCCGGGACCATTTCAGGACCTGCCCAGGACATTTTCAGGACCTGCCCGGGACTCGCCCAGGACCTCCCCGGGACTCGCTCGGGACATTTTCGGGACCTCCCCGAGACATTTTCGGGACCCGCCCGAGTCATTTTCGGGACAATTTATATTAATTTTTTAAAATTGTGATAAAAAATAAATTTTTTTGTTAATATGATTGGGTTGAAAATATAAAAAAATATTTGCGCATTTTCCGTGCGCGCCAAACACCGGAAAATATTTTTCGGCGAAAATCATTTTCCTGAAAATCAATTTCCCGAAAACCATTTTCCAACGAAAATTATATTACGTCGAAACAAACGGGGCCTAAGTGTGACAATATTTGCCATTTGTTTCTTTTGAAATGTCAAAATTTTCTTCGCCTTTTTGAAGGAATTGTCCAATCTCCAACCAGATTTTGGAAAATGAAAAAAATATGCAACCTCCCTGATTTCACTATCTTCTTTTTCTTTTTCGCGGGGGAGGATTTTAGTGGGTTGTATCACAATCGATCTTCCCCTATCACAGAACATGCATGGTGGCTCAAAAAATATGTAGCTTGAACTTTATTCAGAATGGCAGTATATATATGCTTTGGAAATCAGCCTATTGCTAGAGTTCCATATGTTTCCCTGCAGAGTTTATTATTTCTTCAACAAGAGAGTATAAGTTGATGGGGGCGCATTAAGAATCTGTTTGAAATTGCGTTAAGGAGCTTAAAAAGTACTTTTAGTATATAAAAAGTTGTGCCAAACAAAAATAAGTCAGTTTGATAAAAAAAACTTAAAAAACACTTTTTTTTTTTTTTAGCTCTAAAAAAGTTATATTTTCTAATGTAATCTCAATGTTAATACATGACACATGTCATTTATTAACGTGTTGGGGTTTTT
Organism: Betula pendula; assembly: GCA_900184695.1. NCBI lineage: Eukaryota > Viridiplantae > Streptophyta > Magnoliopsida > Fagales > Betulaceae > Betula > Betula pendula. The sequence continues at coordinate 212,953 of FXXK01000030.1, read as the reverse complement.
AGGTAGTAGAATAAAGTTAATGACTATTAAATTTTGAGAAACTCAATATTAATAAATATCACTTGTCATGTATTAAAGTGAAATGAATAAAATTTCCTCCAATCAAAGTTGAAAGAAATTATTGTCCGATTTATAATTGTAACAATGGGATTTCGTCTTTATTTCCTCGTGCTTTTGCTATCAAGGCAAGCCCTAAATACTAAAGGATGGCAATGCGAAGACGGTCAGTTGTCCCTAGACACATTAACAAAAGTATAACTTTCAATTAAAAGTAAGTTCCTTTTGTTTTATCATTGATTATTCCATAAGTTTAAATTGATAAAAAAAATAATCATTTAATTAATATTTTAATACTTTTCTCAATAATTGAGGTTTAACACGCAAAATATTTAATTGAAATATTAGGTAAACTATGAAGTCAGGATTCAGAACATTTGGTCTGATATTATATTAAATCGTCAATTATCTCAAAAGCTTAAACTAATAGAAAATAAATCATTTAGGAAGGGTTCATTTGGGTCTACGATTTAAAAAAGTGTGATTTTAAAAATAACGATTTGAAAACGTGATTTTTAAAAATGTAGTTTAAGCATTTGGTAAAATTGCAGTTTAACCTTTAAAATTTTGCGTTTTTAAAAAAGTACCTCATTTCCTGCGATTTGAAATCGGAGAAAACACAGATTTTCTACGATTTCAAATCGCAATTTTTTAAAAACACAATTTCAAACGATTCATTTTTTACGATTTGATTTAAAATTACACTTTTTATCTACAAAATCGTAATCTCAAACGCATCCAAAAGCAGACTGAATTGGAGAGATGTGTCCAACACGTACTAACAGGTTTACAGAGCAGCCAATCTGGCAGCTTATTGTTTGTCCAGGGGGAAAAAACAAAAACTAGGCAGCTTATTGCACTTTGTGGAAACAGTTCAACAACACATGACAGCCACATTTTCTGAAGTTTAATCCTCATTGTTCCCAAAAAAATAAAAAGAGGGGATAGGGCCAACTGTTTTGAAACAGAAAGTCAGTATTGTCCAAATTTGGCTTCAAATTCAATCACGTCTGAGCAACTTATCCAAATAAAAATTCTCCAACTTCTCATAAACAGTTTTAAAGTGTTTTTTTACCATGCATTTGCATCAGAAATCTTAAAATTTGCTACAGTTTTATTTCTTGAAGAGGTCACTATTTGTTTTCCGTTGCTGGTCAAACATCATTTGGAGTTGCCTCCCTTTTTCTTCAATTTCTCTATCTGTAGATTTCTCTGAACCGGGCCCCCAAAAATGAAGCATGTGAATAATAGTTTGGTCATTAAATGCCTGCAACCCCCATGATCTGCAAGTGCTTATGTAAAGTGTGAGTTCCAGTTTGTAGTAAGAATTTAGGGGCACATTTACACATGTTCCCAGCTGCCTTGACACTAAACTTTTATTCCACATGACGCATATGTTCAAGCCCTACCCTTTCAGTCAATGAATTTTTCTAGTCAATCGGCACAATCGTCATTCTAGGAAACTTAATTTTTTGGCTTGTGATTTCATATTGTTGCTATGTTCGATAATATCACTAGAACAGATTTGAGAAACTTAAATACTTTCCACTAAAGAAAGCCTCACTATGTTTTGTTTTTATCATTCCATAGACATAAATGAAATTACTATCTGATATGAATAAGAGAGCCCATGAACGCACCTCTACTTTTTCATGAAGAAGCCTCTGGACATTTAACTGCACTTGCAGTAACTCTTTGATCTGCGAGCCATTTCCATGCAAAGTTCACACGTTAGTGTCAGACTAAAGCTCTTATGTTAAAGGGTAGTGTGTATATAGCAATGAAGGGTGCGTTTAAAATTGCGATTTTATAAATAAAAAATACGAATTTAAATCAAATTGTAAAAAATATATCGTTTGAAATTGCTTTTTAAAAACAAATGCGATTTAAAAAATCAGATTTGCTATGTTTTTAAATCGTAGGTAATAGGATGTTTTTTTTAAAAAAAAAACGTATAATTTTAAAAGGCTAAACTGCGATTTTAAATAATAAACTATGATTTTCCTAAACGCATAATTGCGTTTTTGAAAATCACGTTTTCAAATTGTATATTTTGAAACCGCTATTTTTAAAATCGCAATCCCAAACGGACCTAAAAAAAAAAAGAAAATTAAATTAAATACCAATTTTAAAAGAATGCCAATTTTAAAGGGAGAAATTTGTTTGAAATTTTGAATAGAATCACTAAAAGGCAGGATGAGATTCATGAACTTTACGTTATAACATCCAGTTGGGGCACATTGTTCATGCTAGTTGTTGTAATAGAAGGCAAAGAGGGGAAAAGTAGACATTTTTATCTCAATACATAACTGAAGGTGTGTTTGGCCGTCAACCCCCAAAGAGAGAAAAGAGACTTCATTTTCAAACTATTTTTGCAAATCAAAAGAAAAAAAAAAATCTGTATAACCTCTGAAGTGGTCTGAATAGGGAGAAAATGATCATACTTGATATGCTAATGCTAGGGCTGTTGTGACCTAATTATGGCTATCATCGTAGCTAAAACCCTACTTATTCCATAGACAGCTAATGCAAAAAATTAAAAAAAAAAAAAATTACTCCACTTTTCTTGAATAATACTTAAAAAGAGTTCAGGTAGCTAAGAGCAGAGGAATCAAACACAATAAATCACTCAGATAAATACAAAGATTAAAAAAAGGAATCACCTTCTGTCGAGTCCGGCATGTAATTTGCAATTCGGAATTTCTACAAGACAAGAAAACGAAACAAGATTTGTGCAGGGAAAATAAATACCTGGAGATGAATTGCCAATGCATCTGAGTCCATCAGCTTCAGTATTGCCTTTGGCGTTGGTATGGATTCCTAGTTTAGGGAAGATGACATTTTAATGTCGTTTTGATTCTGAAGATATATATATATATATTTTTTAATTAGCGCCAAAAGAAAACTGACGAAAGAAATGTGCATTATTTTATACACTAGAACCAGATGGGCATATATTAAAGAAATTATAAGAGGAAATATGAAAGGACATTTGAAGGGCATCTTAGTTGGCATTAACATAGAAGCTGACTTTCTGAACAATGAAAGGACATTTCAGCCTCCCATTGCTTTCACTGCCCTACTTCTCAAGAAATTGGAAACATGTGTTATTCTTCCATTAGCCCAAATTAACAACTGTTCTTTGTAAAATTCGCTAATCCCTTGCATTAAAAAAATAATAATAAATTTAATTATTTAATTAATATTTTAAAAAAATTTTATAATAAATAAGGTGTAACATATGAAATATTTAACTAAAATATTAGATAAGTTGTGGAGTTCGAATTTAGAATATTTTGTCTGATACCATATTAAATCGTTAATTATCTCAAAAAAAAAATAAAGCTAATTGAAAATAATAACTTTAATCATTTAGGAAAGCCGGACTGAAATGCTACATGCTAAAATTATTCAGTAAAGCCGGACTTAATTGGATTGCTGTGTCCAACACTATGAGGTGAAACACGTTTACAGGGCAGCCAATCTGGCAGCTTATTGTTTGTCCAGGGGAAAAAAAAAATGCAGCTTGTTGCACTTTCTGGAAACAGTTCAACAACATACATGACAGCCACTTTTTCTTAAGTTTAATCCTCATTGCATGGATGTATAGGCGGAGTGGTTATAAACCGCTAATAATTGCAACCACATAATCATTTAGACCGGTTGCGACTAGCAGTTTTAGGAGTAGGCAAAACCGGTTAATAATCGGTAACCAGTTTTTAATATATATTTTGGTATTAGAGTAATTATATATATCACCATTTATGTTTATCTTATGTCAATTAAAAGTGATGTGGCTTTTAAAAGGACAGAAATTAGCTACAAACTATAAACTACAACTAATTTCTATCCCTTTTAAAATCACCATTGAATTTATAATTGATCATTACTGTCTTTTGATCTAATAGTGATTTTAAAAGGCACGTCATTTTTTGTAGACATAAAATAAACATGAAAGATGACTTGTATCATTACTCATTAGATTATGAGGGTTTCTTACTCGGTTACTCTTCACTCCTCATTCAGTGATTCACGCCCTTTTATGTTTTGGATTTGTATTAGTTTGTTGTTTGATTGGTGAAATTTAGTGAGACTGAGTTTTGACAGGATGTTGGATTTGTATTAGTGAAGACGGTGTTGTACGGTTTAATTTGTATTAGTCTGTTGCTTGGTCCAACGTGTTGGACCAAAGCCCACCCATAAATAGTGCAATGGGTGAGACTGAGAGTTTGATTGGTGAAATGTAGTTAGTTATGAGGGTTATGAGGGTTATGAGGGTTTCTTACTCAGTTACTGTTCACTCATTCAATGATTCACGCCCTTTTATGTTTTGGATTTGTATTAGTTTGTTGTTTGATTGGTGAAATGGAGTGAGACTGAGAGTTTTGACAGGGTGTTGGATTTGTATTAGTGAAGACGGTGTTGCACAGTTTGATTTGTATTAGTTTGTTGCTTGGTCCAACGTGTTGGACCAAAGCCCACCCATAAATAGTGCAATGGATAGAAAAATAATGTGATAAAAAAGAAGAGTCAGAAACAAACATCAAAATTGTTAAGAAAATATTGTGTGAGAAAGAACAAAAATCTAAAACAAAAAGATAGCTTTGAGACGCGAAGAATCACTATCTTTAAAACGATATTTGCCCCCACTCGAAAATAGTTTGTTACCAAGTTTCTAGCAAATCGTCTCCAGAATACAACAAAGTTTATGAATTCTACAAATAGCAAATCTCCTATTTTGCTACATTATTAGCTCAAAGGATATCCATAGAGAATTTAGATCCAATTCCGTACGGGTTCCATGATAGTAAATTTTTTTACTTCACTTACAAAAGGACATGAAAACAGACAATTCATTAGACAACATTATTCTTACAATAAGACAAGAACTCTAAAAGAACATTAAAAAAACAATGCGTCACTGACTTATTTGTGCACGGGCTATGCACAATATTGGATACGAAGCATTTCTTTGCAGAAGTGCATTGTGGATATATGAGTGCACTCACTTGTATGTACATTTCATAAGTAGATTCGCTGAGTTCACTTTGAAGGATTAAGCAGATAGACTGCTGTTCTTAATAAGGCCACTGCATAATTCTTGTATTCTGTTGTAGGGAGTGAGTTTTGCAGGAACCTCATGACTTCTTAACTGTTTGTATGCAAAAGACTCCCCAAAGCTTTCCAGGTGACTGCTTAAGTGCTTTGATGTAAATATATACAAAAGATCATATGGGGTGATTTGTGGGGCTAACTTATCTTTGATAAGAAGTGGGAATTTACATAATCTTCAGAAATTGAAACCTGAACATCTTTAAGACTAATTGATGGCTCAGCAGAGGAAGTATCCAATTTTTGATTCTTCAAGAGGCCACTAGCTGTTATCTGTTGCTGGTCAAACATCATTTTGAGTTGCTTCCCTTGTTCTTCAATTCGTAGCTGTAACTTTCTCTGAACCTGGCCCCAAAAAAATGAGCATTGAATAATAGTTTGGTCAATAAATGCCTGCAACCCCCATGATATGCAAGTGCTTATGTATAGTGTGAGTTCCAGTTTGTAGTAAGAATGTAGGGGCACATTTGCACATGTTCCCTGCCTTGACCTAAACTTTTATTCCACATGACACATATCTTCAATCCCTACCCTTTCTGTCAATGAAATTTTCTAGTCAATCGGCACAATCATCATTGTAGGAAACTTATTTTTTGGCATGTGATTTCATAATGTTGCTATTTTAGATAATATCACTAGAATAGTTTTAAGAGACTAAATTTCAGCTATGTCCCTAGCTGATGCAGTGGGGGAAGATAAAAGTACAAGTTCCTAAACAGTTCTTCAGTAATTGATGGGCAGTTCAACATTTTGTCCAAAAAGTCCTTGTTACAAAAATCACTTTGGGACACCAAATTAGCCAATTCAAAAACTAATAGATCATTTTGTGGAAGTAATGCCTAGAAGATACTGGAAAACTTCTAAAACAAGAGGATATATAGACATAAATGAAATTACTATCTGATATGAATAAGAAAAGCCCATGAATGCACCTCTAATTGTTCATGAAGACGCCTCTGGACATCTAACTGCACTTGCAGTGCCTCTTTGATCTGCAAGCCACTGCCAGACAAGTGTCAGACTAAAGCTCTTATCTTAAAGGGTAGTGTGTGTATATAGCAATGAAGAACAAAAGGAAAATTAAATTAAATACCAATTTTAAGGGGAGAAATTTGTTTGAACATAATGACTAAAAGATAAGATGAGATTCATGAAATTTACGTTTTAACATCGAGCTGGGGCACATTGTTCATGCTATTTCTTTTCTCTAATTTTCCTGCAATAGAAAAAGCAACTTTGATCAGATGTATTCCTTAACTGGCTATGTCAGACCCATCATAGTAAAAATGAACATAGACAAATGTAGACAGACAGAACAGTTGATGTAGTGGATCCTATATGGATTTTCAGACACTACATCAAACTAAAGTGACTGAGTTGAAGCTTTTATAGAACCTGAAAACAAGTTCTTAAAACAAATTTAGTTCTAAAGACAAAAACTATAAGACAGTCACTTTGCTTGAATGATGTTGGCCTGTTCATTTGAGGGGATCAACCAAACAAACATGGTTTGTTTGGCTATCAAACCCTATAGAGAGAAAAGAGACAATGATTATACTTAATTTTCAAAATATCTTTGCTAATCAAAAGAAAAAAAAAAAAATCACTAGGCCTCTCCAAATGCTTGCCTGTCTGATCTGAAACAAGAAGGCCAGCCTAGGTTTGTGATGACCTAATTATGGCTAATCATCGTAGCTAAAACCCTACTTATTCCATAGAGAGCTAATGCACAAAAAAAGAAAAAAAAAAGAAAAAAAAGAGAGAGTGGAATCTCCATAGAGCAAAGTGATACTCTTATACATAGTGCAAAGCAAAATAATAATAACTCCACTTTTCTTGAAGAATACTTAAAAGAGTTCAGCCTGATAAGTGCAGAGGAATCAAACACAATAAATCACTAAGGTAAATACAAGGATTAAAACAAGGAATTACCTTCTGTCGAGTCTGGCATGTATTTTGCAATTCGGTATTTCTACATAATAAGAAAGGGGACAATGAAAATGAATCAAGATTTGTGCAGGGAAAATAAAACCAGGTCACAAGCAACATCTAAAGTGGTTAAGAAAAACTTTAATTAATACCTGGAGATGACTTTTCACGTGAAAAATGGTCAATCCATCTGAGTCCATCAGCTTCAGTATTGCCTTTGGCGTTGCCTCTACAGTCAATCATAGAGAAAATTAAGAAATTGTCAGAAAAAGGTGGTTTTCTTCTTCTTCTTCTTCCTTTTTTTTTTTTTTTTTTTTTGAGTATTTTCACAAATCCTATATCAAATTACTTACTCTCAGCACCCCCAAGGCGACTAACACACTCAACAAACTTCTCATGAAGATCCTGAGTCCATCTTATTCGTGTTTTACTTGAGAGTGCTGCACTGGTTGAAGCAGAGTTGCCAGAAGTAACAGATACATTTTCAGACGAAAATCTTGGAGACTGCTTCTCTTGCTGAGAGTAGAAGCTCAGCTGTGGAAGCTGGGAATTATATGAATTGCAATTGCCCTGCAAAAGTTCCTAGCATTAATCAGCATGATTTATGCTAAACTTGAATTAATTCACCTAAAAAAGAATTAAAAGTACATACCATATGGTCCTGATTTCCTTTAAATGGTATCAAAAGGTGCCCCCCACCATAGATAGTATCATCACCAGGCAACTTATTTTGTTCATGTGGAAGAAGCTTACACCCTGTTGAATTGCTGCATTGAATTTTATTGGAATTTTCAGAAGATCCATAGTATTGATTACTAGAGAACTGGGATTTCACTATTGCCTGCAGGGTGTTTCTCAAATCAAAGTTGTAGCCAGCTTGGTCTTCTGGATCAGTGGAAAAGTCTTCCCCAGAAGATTGATAAGAAGGTAATTGTGAATCATAAGTCCTGGAAAATTGGGGGCTCAAGGAGGGATTACCAGCTTGACAGTCATATTGTTGAAATCCCATGCAGCGTTCGGTTGCATAAAAAGCAGAAGCTGGAGATTCCAAGCGGCTCATAATGGTGGTGGATGATTTTGCAGGCACATTATATTGCTGCTGTGATCCTCCCTCCATGGGAACACAAGTTCCCATCTGCCAAGGTTGTCTGAATCCAATTAATTGCGAAGAAGAACGGTTAGCAAATTCAGAACTACAATCATTGATGATCAATCCATGGTTCTGATTAAGTGGTTCTCTGCAATCTATCTTCTGGGTGTTCATCTACAGATGATGATCAAGGCTAACAAGAATAGCAAGGGGGGGGGGGGGGGGGGGACTGATTTCTACTCAACTTTCCTGTCTACCATCCAAAACTTCATGAAATTTTTTTCTTTTCATATACTATTTTTTAGAAAGCAAAAAGTACACGCAAAATGGGAAAGAGTGGAAGATGCAGATTAGATGGGTAAACAACAATAGTGTTGAAAATTCTCTCTTTATATTCTGAAAAAACTTCTGGTGTAAGATATGAATATGATTGTATAAAAGCACTATGCAAGGCCTTTATTTATTCCCATAATGGATAGGAATGAAACAATGATCATTGACATAACCAAAGCCTAAAACTTCTATAAAAATAGAAAGATCTCCAAGAAAAACAAATAAATTAACACAATTTTGTCCTATACATAAAATCGATTGGAATATTAGCTGTTTCTCCATCATAAAACCACAAACAAAAAAAAAAACAAAAAACAAAAAACAAAAATCTAAAATATCAAAGTTGTATATGGGTCTCAAGAAGTTAAAGAATTTCCATAAAATTGGTAATTTATCATCTAAATATTGGAGAATATTGTTATGGGCATCTATTGCTTACTAATCTAATCTGAGATACGGGCATAAATTCCCTATATATCTGCAATTATTCCTATATCTTGGATACTGTTGAAGTCAATTTATCCACCAAAAAAGAAGGTATAAAATTTTAAAAAACTAGACATCTTTTCTCTCACAAGAGATACGAATCATCCTCCCTTCCCCTGACATTGCATCTTGCAAAGTGGGTATATGAAATTACCAGAAAAGTTCATGTTGTACTATATAAATCTAAAAGCAGAGTGGACATTGTACTGTATTATTAGATTCTTAACATGTTGAGAAAATGATGAATAGATATAAAGATTACCAATTCCATCCACACCACTGACCTTGCAAACGAATATTATACTAATATCGGGTAGACATATTGACCAAAGATCTATTATATTACCATAGATCAAGAATCTAGATGGATTTCTAGAAGCAGAAAACTATAAATTTGTTTAAACTAAACCCAATATATAACGTATAATTCAACAATGTGAGTACATGTAGGATCTTTTTTTTTTTTTGAGAGACAAAGAGCAACATACAGCAAGCTAAACAGCAATGCCGGTAGAAATACAATCAAAAGGGAGGTGGATCTTTGCCACTACAAATGAGATACGAGGGAGGAAGGGAAAAAAGGAAAAAAAGTAGAAATGCAGCCCGAATGAGATCTAGCCGCAACCCAATATGCCATGTAATGGGAGCAAAAGTTAGCACTTTTCTAGCATTCCAAGCAGAGGAAGCAGAAATGGAGGATATTTTTGGCTTTATAGAGGAAGCAACCTAGTTAAAAATGTATAGCCCATCACATCTTTCTTTGCCTCAATACATACTTCTTACAAAAAGCTTCTTTTTTTTTTTCTTTTCTTGGTTACTCTAGATTTTTCTTATCCCAACATTTCTAGTAACAATTACATCGGTGATCGGTGTACCACTTCTTAGAATATTAATTAGGAAAAATTTCACTTATTATTTCTAATTTTTTATCACTTTTATAATTATATCTTTAAATTTTTTAAAATTTTAATTTAGGGTTACCATTTTTTAGAAGTTTGCAATGTCAACCATCATATTCACATTCAGCATTAAATTTTCAAAATACTATGTATTTTTGTAATTTTATAAACATCTTAGAGATATTTTGGGAATTTCACTCATTAATTTGGACGGGAATTGACATTGTAAATATATGAAAGATGCAAATCCTAAATTGACATTTTTTAAAGTTTAAGAGTATGATTGCAAAAGTGATGAAAAATGAGAGATGATAAGCGAAGTTTTCCCTATTAATTAACTGCTTAAATTCATCATTTTTTATTAGCTTAAACTTTTGAAGTAAGTAGTGATTTAACATGATATCAGAGTATAAGTCATGAGTTGACTCTTATAATTTACCCTAATTTCAATTAAATATTTCACATGTTGTGCATTGCTTATTAAGAAGGAATTTGAGTTCACATGTGAGAAGAAATATTATAATTTAATAAATAATTAAATTCACAATTTTTTATCAACTTAAACTTTTAAGATAAGTAATGATTTAACACCACTTCTCTCTCTATGTGGTTAACTATAAGAACTGAACCTATGCCATATATCAACATTCTCATTTTAAGGTTCGTTATCTCATGGTTATTTTTCTTGCCCCTCATAATTCTCTAACATAAATCACTACTCATCCCATGGCCATGTCAATGCTATTAATTCTATAATAAACATATCAAAAAATTAGAATATAAACAAATAATAATTTGCATATTTCAAAAATACCTACAAAAGTCATCTCCTTTTTTTTGTAGAATCAAGTGTACTGCAAAATTAATATTATTAGCAGCTAAGTTCTCAACTCCTTGCTCCTCTCTTAGGGCAAGACAAAATTCTCTTACTAATCAGAATAGGGTTTTGTGTGTATGGAGAGGAGGGAAGCCTAACCTATATATATATATAGAATATCGAATGGAGTCCACTCATTACAGACTCCTAACCCTAATATGGTTACAAGCCTCCACAACCAAGGTGGCAAGGTGCATATATTATTAAAGCACAATAACTCAACGATCACTCAATAACATTTGGGCCTATTATTTTAGGTTGTATGTACTACCCGTTTTAGCAAACTAAAACTCAAAATCAATTTAAATATTAAAAAATAATTTTAACAAATGCATCTTTGATCATATTGGTTTTGATCAATATTTTGATTAGAAAATAGTTTAGAACAACAATTACCTACATGTATATACAAAAAAAATAAATAAATCCCTACATGCTCTCCACAAAGAATCGAATCTAACAATGACATTCACATACACACCACCACCCAGACTTGCTGTCAAAGTTCTCATTTTGATTTACTCAAAATTTCAAACAATACAAGGAAATTACCAGAAAAGAAAATTCATTTCCATTTAATCGCATTGCATCCATTTTTTTTCAGTCAAATCGAATCATCAAAAAGTAAATTTGAAGAAAAAAGCAGCCATCACTCACTAGCTAGAGACAGAAAAAAACAACAAACAAACAAAATAAGACAACATAAAATAGAAAGACTACCTCGCATTTGCTGTAATGCAGCAATGCGTCTGATCAAGTTAATTAGTCAAGATGTCTGCATGGGAATCTTTAAACGGCCTTTAATACTATTCTAAATGAGGATGATATCAGCTCTAATAACAGAATATAAAGTATTAATTATGGTATTTATTAGTAATACAATTATTCTATATAATATTATTCTTGTACTTGCCTGCAGTCACTGTCAGAAGAGAAGTGCTGGAATCAAATGCTTTTTAGTGTTTTTGGTGGAAAGCTTGATTCCAGACTAAATTTTCAGCCCCTTGTGGATGACAAGAAGAATATTTAGGTGTGTTTTTGAGTTTTAAATCAGTTAAAGTTATTGTACGTATTAATGGTTGCTTGAATTCAAATTGTTAATTCGCCTATAGCGATTGCAACATTCCATTAGATATGGACTTTGTTATGCTGACCCCAAAGTATAATACCAATTTGTTTGTCTGACTTTGTTATTAATTATTATAAAGTACTAATTAATGTTATTTAGTAGAATGTTATACGACTGCCATACAACTGTGATGTTATGATAGTATGTTGATCTAATGGCTAATTTTTCATGCCACATCATCAAATTGTATATCTGTCATATAACAGTCTATTAAATAGTATTACTAAAAAAAAAATAAATAAATAAAAGCTAAGTTTTACTACCACGTCATTCCAGTTGTATAGGAGTAGTATAGTCGTCTACTGAATAGCATTATTCATTGTATGGATATCTTTTTAAGGCTATATCCTTATGGTTTTTGGGTGTATTGAGACTAGAGTTAGTGAATAGGAGAAAAAAAAAAAAGACTAGAGTTGGTGAAAAAAAAAAAAAAAGCAATCATCTATTGTATTTTCTTTTGTGTTTGCTTCTTTCTATTTAAAGTACGAGAGAGCCATGTGGGACTCTTTAGGCACCCGATTAAATTTTTTTTTAGAAAATATACTCAACTCTCTCGAACTAACAACATTAGCACTTACCCCCGTACTACCATTTGTGACACTAAACCCTTTCTAATTATCAATTTTTTGCAATTGACACTCTTTGTTAGCAATTGACATTAAAATAGATGAAAAATGACACATGTGACCCACCTACAAAGTTTTTATCTGAAATACCCGAAGTACACTAATTTTAGAAGTTATAATGTCGATTTTGTGCTTCAAATAAAAAACAAAACAAAAAAAATAAGAGATTTTTTTTTGGAGGGGGACCATAGGATGAAAAGGTTGAGGAATGTTTGACCACTCACAAAAAGAAGGGTGAACTACCCCTATCACCCCGGCGTGGGGTGATTTATTTAATTTGTTGAAGGATCGAGTAATTTATCCGTCTCTACTATTTAAGCATTACAGAGTAAATTTTATGATTTTAATTAATTAATATTTTAACATAACCTAAATGATAGTTTTGTGATCTAGCTAGCTAGCTAGCCACCCCCAAAAAAAAAAAAAAAGAGGATGAACAAATTAATGACAATTCACAATTGATATTCCTTTGGTTGATGATTAGTTGAAAGGTTGGTGGCCGGTTGTGGAGATTGATAAGGACAATGTGTGTTGAGAGGAAAATAGGTCCAGACAATGGAGCTGAGGTATGCATGTTTTATTTCCTTTTTTGGCCAACCACACTTGAGACTTGAGAACCCTGTTCCATGTCTTAATCAACTGTTGAATTTCAAAGGTATACAAAGATTAAACACTTTCTGCCGATATGGGCATCGTATGCATATCGGATAGATCGATAGTTGTTCCTTTCCATATTATTTGCCTTTTTTTGTTTTTTTTCTAATTATATATAGTTAACCATCTCATAATTAAAATGCCTCTACATCAATTTCTTTATCATTTTTCATTTTGTACAAAATGCTTCATATATGAAAATTAAATTTCCGTAGCAAATTAATTCAGTAGGATTTAATGAATATTTTAATGAGAATTAATAATTTAAAGAATGAGAAATTAAATTGGGATGTAGTTTCAAAAGCGAGTCTTTAAAATAGAAAAAAGTGGGATTTTTCTCCAAAACTTAAATAGACTTTTTTTTATATTTTTCTTTCTTTTCTTTTTTTTCTTATTTTATTTATTATTTTATGAAGCGATTCACTAATTAAAAACAGGATTGTTTGCCGGACTGATCCAAATGAGCCGAATTAGTCAGGCACTTCGTGTAAAACATATATAAATTATTGTATTGCTGGATTTGTCTACAATACCCAGCAAATATCATTTAATTATCCTCGGCTAGTTGTATGTAGGCTGTTGAATTTGTTGTAGCTTGTAAAGGTGGAATGGCCTAATAAAAAAAATATAGCCACGAAAATCACTTGAAAACTACAAGATTAGGGGAAAAGCAAACGATTTGAGATGCCTTCGTATTATAGGATGGAATAATTTTTTGGAATAAAAACTGTTGACTCTTTTGGGAAAGGTTGCCCTACATTTTTTTTTTAATTATATATATATATACACTAAAAAAAAATCTTCATAATTTGGCGGGATTGGAAGAATTTATTCCAAACCATTATATAAATTTGTCATGTGTTTTGTGAGAAGTACATAATTTTTTAATTAGTATGATTTTTTAATATTACTATTAAAAAAAATATGTGACTCTTAGATGCTCAATACAGACATTGCAACTTTATAAAATATGTTAAAGAAAATTCTTCTGACTTAATTAATTTAAAAGAAATTTATGAACAATGTCAAATGTACATTTTGGGTAAAATATTCAAAGATAATGTGGTTCCAAATCTTTTAACTATTTTCAAGCCAAAAAGAATCTAAATATATGTAGGTCCAACTTTTAAAAAAGTTTATTCGTTGTATGCACATAATTTTTTTTTTTTTTTTTGGAAGTAGATAATATATTTTATTAATTGTCCAATTCCAATTTAGGGAAGATGACATTTTTAATGTCGTTTTTCCCATGCAGCTACATTCAAAGTTCAAACAAAAGAAAACTGACAAATTAAAAGAAATCTGCAATATTTAATGCAGTAGAACCAGATGGGCATGAAATAATAAAGAAATTAAAAAGGAAATATCAACCAGACAGGTTGTATTTGAAGGATGGCATCGTTTGTTGCTACATCTTAGTTGGACATTTCCATAGAAAGACGACTTTTGGAACAATGAAAGGTCACTTCAGCCTCCCATTGCTTCACCATCATTCCCTACTTCCCAACAAATTGGAAACATATATGTTATTGTTCCGTTGGCCCAAATTACCAATTATCCTTTGTAATATTCGCTAATCCTAACCTTCACATTTGTCCATTTTTCTTTTGGCCAAGGAAAAAAAATTAAGTAATTTATGTTCTATTTATTTCGACGTAAAATATAAAAAAAAAAATTCAATGAAATCATTTTTTAGAAAAAAAAAGATGGCTTTCTTAAAAGTATTTTTCGGCGTTTGGCATATACGGAAAATGAGAGACAACGGAAAACAAACGGCAACCTCTAGCGGTGGGCGGACGATTTGAGAATGAAAAGCTTAAACTCGAAAAATTGTTTATAAAATATAAAACCGGAAACCATGTTCCGAAACTAAAAAAAACTTTTTTGGTTAGATTTAATTATCATTTTCGGCTGCACTAGACACCAAAAAATACGAAAAACATTTTTTAGAAAATATTTTATGTCAAAACAAATAAAGCTTAACTTACTATTGGGCTAGACGTAGGAAATATAAGTTATTAAATTTTAAATTAACACTTTGAATGTATAGGAAAAATAAAAAGGAATAAAGAACTACTAATGAAAATTGTTCAAATCTCTTCTTCTTTCTTTTTTCTTTTTTTTTTCTTTTTCTTTTTAAAAAAACAGGAAGATACATGCAATTAAGACCATAATTGAGCCGAATATTGAATGTTGAGCTCTATTCCTTTAATTTTGCTTTTCGAACATGAGTCGAACTCGAGCTTGTTACCTATCTAGCTAATTTGTTCAAATTTGACTCATTTATTTTTCAAGTGGACTCGAACTTGTTCACAAGCTACTTAATTAACGTATTCATTATTTATATAAAATAAATTTCATGATTGTTTATTTTTTCGTAAATTCATACTAATTATTAGTTAATTAATTATTATTAAGATTTTATCATTTGAATTAATTAAGAAATTAACTTGAATCTTAAATAATTCAATCTCGAGTTTATATATATATTTTACATTATATATACAAATTCATTATGCACACACACATATTTATATATACATACAAACATACATATATCTATATCAAGACTCACAATAACAATAATTCAAGCTATATTTATTATATTAAAAGAACATTCTCATTAATTGAAGATCTTCTAATTACAAAAATTAAAATAATACTATAAAAATAATATAAAATAAGTTATATTGTCTAAATATGGGGGAATGAAATTAAACCCTTTTGGCTTTATAAATGGGAATTTACTAAATTTGTAGGGGCGATTTCAGTTGCCAGACACAACTTGAGTAGACCATACCCACTGTCTAGCCGACAAGGACGTGGAATTGTGCTCACTATTATTCTTGACATTATTTCATCAAAGGCATTTTCCAACAATTCCTCTGAAAAAGAGAGATTTTGGTTGATAATTGATGGGGAGAATTCAAGCATGTATCGATTTATATGATCTAAGAATATATAATTCATGCAAGTACATATCATGGGACTTATTTTGGTTGCCAATTTGCAGGAAATAGCACCACCACAGTCCACACCCCTATCCGGTTGTGCTTTTTTGTGTTATCATATAGAGTCTCAATTGAGATGGAGAATATTGGGATAAGGTTCTTTCTTCCCAAAACATGTGTTCATACCTATGATCTTATTGTTCCTTATTCTCTTTTTGTCCTTTTTAATTACAAATCTGTCTTTATAAATTAATTAATATAGCTAGAAAAACGGGTACGTAAACGTTTGGTACGCGGAATGAATATTTTATTAAGAAAAAAAATAGCATATTTTAAGAATGAAAAATATGAAATAAAGTAATATTAATGTTAAGGTATACATATACTTTAATACTTGAAATAAACATTTTCTT
Organism: Betula pendula; assembly: GCA_900184695.1. Classification (NCBI taxonomy): domain Eukaryota; kingdom Viridiplantae; phylum Streptophyta; class Magnoliopsida; order Fagales; family Betulaceae; genus Betula; species Betula pendula. The sequence continues at coordinate 196,397 of FXXK01000030.1, read as the reverse complement.
ATGGTCATGAGAACAGTTATTTTAAGGCTGATTCATTATACATTCTTTAATTTCTAATAAAAGTTATTCCCAGTGTACAAAACGTAACCTAGGTCTACAATATTAATGTCAAACCCTTTGACATTGTAAATTTTGTTTTATTTTGGCAAAATATTTTTATTACTATAGTTTTATAATAATATACTTACAAATTAACATGACAGTTCATAATTCAATAATTATAAATTATTTTTTTTCATTTTTTATTAAATATGAATTGTTACGTCAGTTTGTAAGGAAACTTTTATAAAAAGTTAACGGTATTCCTAGTTTTGGGACACCCTAGATGAAAATCGACCCATTTTGCAATTTGGTGCACGAAAATTTATACATCTAAACGTCTTTAAAGCAGTTGAATTCTTCTGATTGGTGTATTAAATAATAGAAATACAGGCTCACTCCAAGAAGAGGTGAGACTTATTGATGGCGTGGATGGTTCAAAGAGGAGCCCAGATTGACGTGAACCATATGCTCACAACTCACGGCTTATTACACGTTGGGTTTCTAAGCCCAATAATTTGATAGGCTTCTTAATTTACAATTCACCCATGGGCCACTGTATCTGAATTGAATGAGATAATCTGAGAAGCTTGAAACGGATTGTTTTCTATAACCTTTTTTTTTTTTTTTTCTCGAAAAAAAAAAATAAATTAAGGACTCCCTCAATCTTTATGAGTAAAGTCATAAAGCCTCGTGAGGGCAGCTAAGGAAATTATAATTTTTATTATAAATCTTTTACAATACATGTACCATTTATTATGTTAGCTATTAAATAAATATATTATAAAGAAAAATGCTTGTTGTCCAAAAAAAAAAAAGGCTACATACATAAAGATGAACAACAAACATTTTTCTATTATAAATAAAGAAATAACTATTTTTATTCTCTTATCAATTTCTTATCTATCTTCATATAAAAAGATGTTCAAAAGGGATTACACATTGTGGTTTTATAATTAAATAGTAGATTTAAACATCTTTTGTATGGAGATAAGTAAAAGATAGACAATAAATAGATGTGTAACATCTCCCTATGATCTATCAAGTTCAGTTTATTTTCACTTCAAGAGATTGTTTTCATGTTGTCAATTTCAAATTTTACTGTATCAAGTTCCTTCAACTGATTTAAACTATTGATCGCATCATAGGCTTAGAGTACATTTGGCGTTTGGCACTAGTTATGATTTTGCATATCAAAAGTGTGATTTTAAACCAAAATACAGAAAAATATAACGTTTGAAAGTGTATTTTTAAAAATATTCCAACTTAAAAACGTAGAAAAATCTATGTTTTCAAATCGCAGACAATTGGTACTTTTTAAAAATCCTCAATTTTAAAAGTCAAAGTTCAATTTTACAAAATGCTTAATTATATTTTTAAATATTATAAATTTTAAAATCGCTATTTTTAATTAAGCATTTGAAAATCGAAAATCCAAACGGAATAGTTTAAAAGCAAAAACATAGACGGCAAGAGATATAAAGCTTAGATGTTGTGTTCTAATAATAAATTCAACACATAGGATGCTCATTGGCCTGGTGTTTTTATTTGGTTAGGTATTGGGTTGACTTTTTTTTATCCAATTTAAATATATGTCCGGAGCCGAGTTGAGCAATTTACATGAAAGTGCTCAATCGTGACACCTTCTTTTTTTCTATTTACTAGAAAATTCTGTTCTTTTCTTTTTTCTTCCTGTTTACTAGTAGACTCTTTGCGTTAATAATATTTTTTTTTTATCCTATTGCGTACATAACATGCCAAAATTCTAATCTTTCCTGAGTTTTTTAAAATTAAGTTAATTCACTCAAGGGAGCATATCCTTCATTTGTGGTACAATTCTTCATTATCTTATAATTTGTATCATTGTTGCTTCATTCATATTAACATGTCATTTTTTTCTCCTTCTTTTTTTTTTTTTTTTTTTTGGCTTTGACTGACCACTGCTCTTTCATGGGTAAACATGACCACTGACCAGTGTCATCCGCCTAATATATATATTTATATATATGAGTAATTATATATGTCATCTTACATGTTTACTTTGTGTCAACCAAAAGTTATGTGACTTTTAAAATTATTATTGAATTTATTATCAATGATTATTGACTTTTGATTTAACAGTGATTTTAAAAATCACGTCACTTTTGATTGACACAAGATAGACATAAAGAGTGACTTATATAATTACTATATATATATATATGGGCGCGCACAATATAGCACCGTTTTTTTTTATTATTGTTTCAATAAATGCATATATAGCTCCTTGCCGTTGAGGGCAATGGGTTACCATTGCCTAATTAAAATTAGGATGTTTGAAATTTACTAAAATGTGAGCAGTAGGTTGGGCAGCCCATCTGCCCCGAACAAATGGAATGCTAGGCCCACTTGTCTATTGGTGAGGGCAATGGCCAATGGATTACCCTAGCTTGATTTGGAGGGATTGCAATCTCTTATTGAAATTTGCACAATCTAAGATAAGGGTTACAGAATCTACCTACTCTAGACAATTTGGAGTCCGGAGCCACTGTTGCTAATAGGGGTAATGGGTTACCATAGCTTAATTTTGATGGATTGGGATCCCTATAAATTAGGCTCTTGAATTTTTGAATTTAACTAAAATTCAGATAACCTCAGAGAAGGAAGCTGCAAAGGCCTACTTGCCCCGGACATAGGAACCAAAATTTTTGTGTGGGGGTCTGAACCTACGCAAATAAATAAATACATAAATATAGTCCTTTCACGTGTGTGTGCGTGTGCATTTAAAGAAGATAAGTCCTAAACATAATTTCATATTAAGCCATAAATCATAACTGTATACAAAAATTACATATCTATAAAATCATATTTAAAAAGAATTTTCCTTTTAAATACAAAAGTTTTCTAATTTGCCATAAACATGTATAAAAATTTACTTAAATTAAAAAAAGAACTTAGCATTTCCTTCAAATTATGCTCGTCGCATGGTCTTTCAAGGAATACAATTTGTCCATTATCATTTATGTATTAAAATCTTTAGCAAATTATTTGTCAATCTTTAACAATTTTTAGCAATATCCTTAGAAAGCTACGTCTAGGAGTGTGAAGAAGTCATCATTTTCATCTCATATCTCAATGGCACCAAAGAGATATTAAATTAATGGAATTGGGACATGGATGAAATATAGGTAATGCCTCAATTTAATTCCTATTTTAAGAGTGTATTGCATTGTATCAAATAAATGAATACATATTCAATATTTTAT
>FXXK01000030.1:0-192815 GCA_900184695.1 Betula pendula | reverse complement strand
TATTGAATATGTATTCATTTATTTGGTACAATACAATACACTGACAAATAGAATCATATTCTAACTAAATTTCCTAAAATAACTTTATAATGCAACTCTAATTTATATTTTTAAAGATATTTTTTCTTTATTTTTTAAACATAAACAGTTATATTATATATAACCCTTTTTTTTTTAGTTTATGCTTGAAGATTTCTAACCAGCAATATGTTTGATTACTTTAAACATAGGTAAATTGATTTGATTGGGACAGCATTGGTAATCCCTGCCTCAATTTCCCAGTCTAAGAGCACGTTTTAAGCAGCCTGCATTCGTTGTCTAGAAATTAACATATGTGGTCCAATTAACTTTTGCCGCTTACTTGTTCAAAGCAAGAGACCACCTATGTGCTGATGCAATACATATGATCACTCTAATCACACATTTACATGCATGATGCCATCAAATCCATAGATGAAAATGATGTCTGATTTTGATCCTGTCATGCATGATTTCTGATCCTTAGCTTTTCCATGTGCATGCATGAATTCATCATTTGAGGTGAAGTCATAGAAGCTGTCAATGATTAAGAACTCGTTCCATCTTAAGTAAAATTTTTCCAAACGATTAAAAAGGGTGAACAAACTTATCTACACTCCACGTTGCATTTTGCAAAGAAGAAGATTGTTTGATGGATCATGACTCATTGCCCACAGGAAGATGTAAGGGCTTGTGTTTTTGACAAAGTACATGTTGTAACCAATTTCTTTGAGTGCACGTATATGTTGGTTGTTTCTTTACTACTTCAAAAACTTGGTAAAATTAACAACCAAATGGGTAGATTTGGGTAAATGTGATCAAACAGAATATTTTCGTTGATTTGGTAAAATTTTCTAGAATCATATATTGTAGCCAATCTCAATGATCGAACATTTTTTTATTATTTTGGGTGAATTTGGGGGGAGGGGGGATTTGCAGTGGAAAGGTGACGTAGAAGCTGCGTATTAGGAAGCTAAGCACTTAAACGAGGGAATTCGTATAGCATTTCTATTGGTGAAATAATTAAGAGTTGTATAGATATAGTTGACAAGTTAGATTTTTTTTGTTGATTAGTATGAGCTGTCTTGGGAATTCACTGATATCCTGGTGGCGTTGGGTCAGGCTATAGTTCGATTAGTTTTGAGTGAATGCATGCCGTTCCCACCATCTAGACTTTTCTTGAGCAATTTTCAGTGGGTAGGTGTTACCATATATGGTAACACCAAGGTAGAGTAGTCACAATTGGTCACCCCCTCTTACCTTTTTTATTAGGAAAAAAAATAATAAATCTAGAGTGTATGGTTGAACAGCCACATCAATTTGTAAAAAAAATTGTAGTAAAAGTTGTGTCTCTAACAACACTCAAATAATCAAGAGTGTGTGATTGACAAGTCAATTTTTTTGCTTAATCATTTCATCAATTATAAACTAATACATCAATTTGTGAAATTTTTTTGAGTAATTATTAACATCAGCCCTGGGCTGAATGACTGTTCATTCAGCCCAGGATATTTTTCTTGTTTTGGTGGACCCCACCCTATTAAATTTTTTTTTTATTTTTTTTTTATATTATGAGAACAGCCCAAGCTGAATGACTCATTCAGCCTGAGCTGCTCTCAATCACGGCTCAAAACTGTAATAGCCCATAAGCACTCTTGGATCTTTATTTCTTTTTAAGAGATTGAGATTTATTCGACTATATATATATATAAACGATACACATGCACATGGTGGCTCCCAGCATAATTTTCTCCGCCATATTAGCTCAGGAAACAGGAAGGAAAGTTCAAAGTTCATGTCCTTCTACCCCATTAACATACTGAGTTACATGTGTTAACTAATCTATACTACCTTTGCAAAAAGGAAAGGAATATGGAAAAGATAAAGAGAGCACCCATATATAATCACTGGCCCACCCTGGATAGAGCATATATGATACAAAAAGAAAAAAGAAACCTACAGTAATTAACCACAGCATCCCTTTCCCCCCTTCACCACTCTTGAATAGAAAAAATAATAATTATGACCACAGCACGATTTCCAAAATCTGTCATTCTTGAGTTAATTAATTAAGATTCTAAAATGCTGAGAGTAATTGTTACCTGTAGCAGAAAGATTTTGGAGACAAAAAGATTGAGTTGAAGGACTTTAAGTTTTATGCATATTATATGTTTTACTCATGTCGTTTAAACTTTGGACTAATAATCAAATTAACCAGTTAAAATCCAAACAAGAAGAAAGTTGTATTCAATAACTGGGATCGAAATTTTTCTGTAAAAGTTTTAGATTCAACCTTGTATTGCCCGAAGAAAAATGATCATCAAAGTGAGACAAAGGTATATATTGTGAAAATAATTACAGCACAAAATTTCTCTTTTTCTTAGGACAAAATTATTCTTTTATTAGGAGATCGAAGTAGTGGGAGCGTTTGTCGGCATCAAGCTGTTGTTGCATTAGGTGACGTTAACAGAAAGTGAATTTACTGTGGGCGATACGTACAAGAAGATGAGTCTGAGCCTGACTCTCTGAGAGATTTTTGTTCAGAGGAATTTAGAATTGCGAGGCAAAGCTGGAAAGTTGAAATGTTGAATTACATGGGACTTTCCCTGACAGTGACAAGTGATTCTGTGGGAATATATTAAAGGGACGTATTCCAATCTTCCAATGTGATTGAATGTATCTTTTGGTACGCACTAAAGTTGGCTAAGGGTTTTACTAACTGTTACTATTGCATTCACTTTATTTCCTTTCTTCATCTTCTATCATCGATTCTCTTCACACCTGCTACTGCATGCCTTTTTTTTTTTCTCTCTTTTTTTTCCACAAATTTTTACTATGCGATTCTTATACCATTCTGTTTAAATCCTTTTTTTTCTTTTCTGACAGAATTTAGTTAAAGTTTTGAGTAATATGGTTCTCATGTAGTAAGTTATTTGATTCATTTGTACTTGAATTTGTAAGGATAGAATTCTGTAGTTGTATGCTCATTTAGAAATTCGTTAGACGGTTGAATCATTCTTAATTCTATGCGAGTTGGGCTTGCCTCTAGCGAAACAAATTAATGGAGATTCTCTTATGCAAAAATAAATGGTAGAGATTATATGTCTCTAGTGAAAAATTAACTGAAGCTCTCTCCACTCATACATGTGACAGTTGATCATGTGAATTCTAATCATGTTCATTATAGTGTGTTTGGCCATAAGCAAAAGAAGTTTTTAAACAAAATCTCATAAAGTGTTTCGTTTGAGATTGCATTTTAAAAAAATTATGGTTTAAAAATGTAAAAAATTTATATTTTTAAATCGCAGGCAATATGGTATGTTTTAAAATTGCACAATTTTAAAAGTTAAATAGTAATTTTACAAAATGCTTAACTGTGTTTTTAAAAATCGCATTAAAAAATTGCTATTTTTGTATATCGTGCATTTTGAAATTGCAAATCCAAACGGACTAAGTGCAGCATACCATTTGATTACAGCAGGAAATAGATAACTACTCCCATATTTCATTGATCAGCACAAATTATCCAAGAGAGCAAACCCCAAACATCAGCACTTTGAAAAAAACTTACAAAAAAAATAATAAAGTCTTTTTTCTTTTTTTTTTAATGACGGGAAACTCCGAAAATAGGATTACTTCGTTTATAAACCTTTAAGTGTCAAACTCTGGACCCGTGCATAATTAAGTCTCTCTTTTTTTTCTTTTTTCTTTTTTTGAATGATAGAAAACCTTCAAAGATATAATCACTTCGTATAATTCCCTTAAAAGGCAAATTCTAAAACAGTGTATAATTAAATCTCTCTCTTTTTTTTTTTTTTTGGATGACAGAAAACCTTCAAAGATATAATCACTTAGTATATTCACTCTTCAAAGACGAACTCTAAAACCGTGCATAGTTAAGTTTCTTTCATCACAAGCAAAGCAACTTCCGTTTGTCAATATACCGACGACCACCTCTCATTAGGAGGAAAGAGTTTGGAATTTTCTCACATACCAAACAAGCTTAAGTCTCCATCTTATATTGTTTATTTAATTTTTTTGTATAGTTATTATCGTCACTTTTTTTTCGTCATTGGACTAGTCAATGCTTTTTTAACCAAAGTCTACAACTCACACTCCATTTTAATTTTAGTTTTTTTTTTTTCCCTTCTTTTTAAATATTTGGAGGATATACTTGAAGTTAGGATAATGCTTAATTTCTATCCAAGTAATCCAACTAAATATCTTGGTGGATTACGTTTCTTCCTTATCACCTTTGGTTTTTCATATATATCATTTAACTAGTCAATGCATCTTTGTTAAAATCTGCAAGAAACCCTGGTTTAGTAAGTTGGGCTTTGTAGTTAGTTGACATGTGTCTATTTATACATAAAATTTTTTTTAATAAATATTTACTTCATTTTGCGGTGTTTAGTGGGGATAGAAAATACTTGTGAACAGAAATTATTTCCAAGTCAATAGTCAATATACTAATGAAGGGGGGAAAAATGGATTATGTCTTTCTAGAGGCAAAAATTATTTTTAGGAGTTTGTTAAAGTATTGATTAAAGTCATTAAATTTATTCATTTCTATAAACTTAAAATTTTAAGACAAGTGGTGATTTAACATGGTATTAGAGTCAAATTAAATGTCTTGATTTCGAATCTTGTCTCGGTCATTTTCTCTCATTTCAATTAAATATTCCACGTGTTAGACATCACCTATTAAAAGAGAGTTTGAACCTACACGTAAGGGGAGCGTTCAAGTATTGATTAAATGATTAAATTTACACATTCTTATAAGCTTAAGCTTTTAAAATAAATGACGATTTTACAGAGTTTATCTTCTAATCTCTCTCCCTCAACTTCTCTCCCCGAACCATATTACCACCCACCTCTAACGAGAAACACCTATGGCCTCCAGCTCCCACCCGCCATCCCCCTATTTTGTCTTGACCCTCCCATGTGGTGATCCCTAGCAACCCCCACAAGCTAGCCGCCCTCTCCCCTCAATACATTACCCTCTTTCTCTTGTTACCCGTTGTTAGAATATAAATTAAATTATTAAATTTATTTATTCTTATAAGCTTAAGCTTTTAATAAAAGTAATGATTTAATTAACATGGAATCAAAGCAGCGGTCTTAAGTTCGATCGGTCTTCATCATTCACCTCTCATTTTAATTAAATATTTCACGTGTTGAGTGAATATACTAAGGTGAGTTTAAGCCCAAATGTAGGAAAAATAGTAGAATATAAATTAAATTATTAAATAGTGATTTAACACCCACCATCCCCTTGCCCCCATTGTAATCTTCCCCCTCCACCCCTCTTATATTGCAAACTCCCCCCCCCCCCCCCCCCAAAAAAAAAAAAAGCTTCCCTTCTATATTCACAAATCAATTCCCTTTTCCTGTATGTGGGGTTCTTGTGAGGTATTTTTTTGTAAAAAATTAAAAATTTAAAAAAAAAAAAAAAAAAATTGTTAGCAGCAGTATTTGATAATGCATGGCAATTCATAATGGTTTGATCTAGTTGGGTTTCCAGATACACAGTCAAAATATTTTCATATCAACCAAACAAAAACACTTGAGTACTTAAAATATGAGAAAATAAAAAAAAATTGGTGTTTTCGATTTCTCGTCAGATAATCGGTCTAGAAGCAAATTCTGACAAAACTTCTCGGGGTTTGGAGTCTGAACACATGAAGATATGCTAATCAAAATGCCTGGTTAATTAATGTAATTTGGTGCCTAGTGCTTTAACTAATATAAGCTAATATAAGCTATATATGTATTAAATTATGGATTAGATATTCTAATTACAATATCTCCATCTCCCTTTTAATAATCCTTGGGCTTGTAATATAGTCGAAGATTATGCCTTATAATTCGCCGTCCGCGGGTCAATTAATTTAAGATTTAAAAATCCACTGGTCTTGGCGCCCGACATGGTCACGTACACGTCGTTGTGGAAATTTATCCTATCCCACTTTTTTACCCTTTAATTTATTCCAAAACTAACCTTAGATTTATCTCCAAACAAAATTAACAAATCAAATAAAATTCAAACAATGTAAGCGGGTCTTCTAGTGTACAGCCAGCTTTTTGAACAGCTTTTACATTTTAAGTCCCCCCAGACTCGTAGTCAATTTCAAATCAAAAAAGAAAAAAAAACACGACACCCATAATCCTCAAAGGTGAGTGGTTCTCCCTCAAATAAACATAAAGTCCAGGGGCAATTTGGTAACCAGTACTCTTTATAAATCCATTACACAGGATGATCCTCTGTACACACTCACATCAACATGATTGGCTCATCCTATCCCAAAAACCTCCACCCTCTTCAAGTTTTCTCCATGAAATCTCCACCATCTTCTACCCTAAGCTTCACGAAGATCAAAAACCTAATTCACACCCTCATCTTTTCACACGTGTGCCGCATCGTTCGAGCCTTCTCCAAAGCCAAAACCATCCTCATTGAACTTGTTAAAGAAATCCAGCCCGCCCATTATTTCACGTACCCCAACAACAAGAACAAGAACAAGAACAAGAAGTTGTTCTTTGGGTCGTTTAGGCTGCACTATAATTGGTGTTCTTCGCACGTGGTTCCTGTACCGGCGCCGGCTCTAGGCGGGTTTTCTGATCAGACCCATTTGTACTATGACTCCACGTGGAATTCTGTACTTTCGAAGACGAATGAGCTAGCAGGCGAGGCGGCGGCCGGCGGCGGCGGCGGGGAGTCGTTGCAGCTGTCCGGGTACCTCCAATGGCTTGAGGAAAAGGTTCGCGATAATTCAACTGAGAAGGATGTGAATGATGACATCGATAAGCTAGCCGAGATGTTCATTGCAAATTCCCACGAGAAATTTCAGCTGGAGAAGCAGGAATCTGCTAGAAGATTCCAGGAAATGATGGCTAGAAGCATGTGATGATTTCAAGACATGGATGCATGTGATATTTCTTTCCAACAGAAGATGGTTAGAAGTATGTGAAATATGATGGATGGTGTTTGTTGTACAATTCTACTTTCCCATTCTAATATGTCAAGAATGATTGGTTGGATTCATCTTTGTAATTTGAAGTTGTGCTTTTTCCTTCTTCTTCTTACTTGGTTTTTGTGTATTTTTTTTTGGTTTTTTCCAACTGACGGGATTTGGAGAATTGGAGATGATGCGGTGTGGGGATCTGTGCAATTCTTCTATTGAATTTGAATCAATTGTGGTGGTTAACCACTTGCAAGGATTAATTGGCAGCAAAGTCCTCTCAATAATTTTACTTTCTGGAAATTTTGTCAATTTTCGTTGTCTTGAACGTTAATTACCGACAATCCAAAACACACAAAAAATAAAAATACACTTTTACCCTTATGAAGCTAAACCCATTTTTAGATAGGAAATGCTACAACATCTTTCGATATTTTTCTTTCATCTTTTTATTTCTCAAAATCACCATTGGATTTGTGGTCCCAATGTGTGTCTACACATGGGGACCACAAATCCAATAGTGATTTTGAGAAATAGAAAGATGAGAGAAGGACAAGAAAATAAAATATAGCATTTCCCTTTTTAGATAGTCTCAAATATTTAAAAAGTGTCAAACGAGCCTCCGAAATTTTAACCGTTGGCATATTTGCCTATCTCTTACTGTTTTCTATCTTCCTTGACGGAAAATATAATTAATGACCCACATGCCACAAGTTTTTAAGGGATAAAGTCCACAAAATGGCCCAGAGTAAAGTGTAACTAAAAAAAAAAAATGTTTAAATACAAAATTAAAAGACAAAAGAAATAAAAATAAAACTAAAACAAAACTAAAAAAATAATTGGGGGTAGTCAAGCTACCCCTTTTTGGCCAAATGAGGGTGGTTCGAAACCACTCTCATTGGTTATGAGGGTGATTTGGCCACTCTATATGCAAAATGAAGGTAGTTTCAATCACTCTAAAGAATTTTGGGGTAGCGAATCACAGGGATAATTCGGCCCTCTACGTGGTCAAATGAGAATAGTCAAAACCATACTCAAAGATTTGGAAATCACTTCCCCTTCTTCTATTTTTTTTTTTTTAAGGACATTTTTTAGAGTTTACATGCGACCCACGCGATTGGCTTTTTGTCCAAAGAGACATAAAGAAAAAATTAATGGAAAGTCTTTTTGGCCCACGGTTAAAAATTTAGAAGGTAAAGTGTATTTTCAACTTAAAAAAAAAAAGGTTCAGACTACTAATGTACGTATGTACACAAATTGCATGACTACTTGAAAAAAGAAAAAAAAAGAAAAAAAAAAAAAAAAAAACTATTTACTAATTACTATAGATCGAGGACACTGTGCTCAAGGCTGCAGCAGTTCCAGCTTTTGGGGTTATAAGTGCACTTAATTTTAGCTGGTAGTTCCGGATATTGAGCTGCCGAACCAGATATATAAACAAGAAAACAAAAATAGGAAGGAGAAGATCGAAAGAGAAGGAGACAAATTTCTGTGCTGCTGATTTACTTGGTCTAAATATATGCTTAATCAATTGCATTGCCCCTCGTTCCATCTTCTTCTTATATTTTATTTATTTTCTCATTAATTTCTTCTCCTACTCGAGGAATCTTGGTTTCTTTTTTCTTTCTTTTTTTTTTAAAAAAAAAATAATAATAATAATTTCTTCCCCTTGCCCAAGTGCATGGAATCTTGGTTTCGAGATCTATCTAATTGCTGATTGTATATATCTTTCGTACATGTTACTTTGTGCACTTATGACATGCCAAATCATTTTTTTTTTTTTGTGATTATTTGATTTGTGTACTAATTGTACACGACCAATTGTGGACTGCGTCAATATATTTTATCTCTCCCTCTCTCTCTCTCTCTCTCTCATGGTTAGTTGGCAATCTCATAATTCACATTAGATCCAAGATTGGAGTAGGTTTGCGGTCTCTCTCTCGCTTTCGTTACCTGCCATGTTCACAAGTGGAGCCCATCTTGATTTTTCATCGTTGAATTTAAAGTCACTAATTCCCATGTAATTCAGTAAAGAAAGAGAGACCAAGAAAAATGGAACAAGTCGTACTGATTTTATACGGTCCAGATTAATACTGCTAAACGCACTCCACACCATCTTATCTTCTATACATATATATAAATAAAAGAAAAGAAAAGTGTATATTGTAGAAGATGCGGATGTAGAGAGTCCCAGTTAATTAGATTTCCTTGGGAATCTTGGGATTGACAACCAGATGTCTTGCCTTGCAATATGATTTGAGGGTTTGTTTTCTTCTACCTTAAGAGTGGGAAGAAAAAATGGGAGAGTGATAACGACGGATTCATCATCCCACACTGACAGGAAGATTTAGTAAAAAAATAGGTAAGAAAAGGAAATGATTCCTGAAAATCTGGAAGATACTATATTCATATGGTTAATTTCAATATTAATCCTAAATTATCATGCATTTACACTATGCATTTTTTCTATTACTTATCATTATTTTTTTTGTTTCTTTAATGTTCATGGCATTATAGGCTTGTTTGGGTGTCTAATTTTATTCAATTTTTTATTGACTTTATAGATATCGAGGAGATGAAAAATTAAAATTATGTTTGGATGGTTTGTAAAAAATGTTTGAGTAGGTGAATATATTTAACTAAAATATAATTAAAAATAAATAAAAATTACATTTAAAAAAAATGAAAAAAAAAAAGTGAAATAGTTCGAAACCACCTCTAAAAGTGACCAAACTATCCTAAAGACTTACCAAGCCACCCCAAAGCTGTGGAGGTGGATGAAAAAAAAAATTAGTTATTAAATGAAAAAAAAAAAAAAAAGGTTCATTCGTACTAATGGGACCACTTTTTATGAAAAAATTATTAGATCATCACCTAAAATAGTACAGTAAAATAATGATCCCATTTACCAATAACAGCTTCTTTATATTTTGGTTTTTACTCTAGCTAGGAATGGAGCACAAGAGCATATCTTCAGTAACATAATATAATATATATCATTTTTATTTTGATAGCCTTTCTTTTAAATTAGGCCGGAAGAAAGAATAATTTGTTGTTGTTAACCTAATCTCTCTCTTATTTATTTAGCATGAGTAGTTTTGACCTCACATTAATAAATCTTGGTTTTTTTTATTTTTTTTTTAGAGTCAAGGGAATAATCACTAATCTCATAAATATCTTGGCACTTAGAAGGGTCATATTCAAACGTCCTCTCTGATCATGAGAGGAGAAGTATGAGTAGATGACAAGATCATTAATCACTGGATAAAGATTGGACATACAACCGCTAAATCTTTGTTTGCTAAGCCTTTTTTCAATGAGTAATTTAAATACACAAGTCTTATTACACTCTCATTTCATCGTATCAATATGACAGTGACCATTAATTATTAAATTTTTTTTAAAATTAATCTAAAAATTGATAGACATTGTTATATATTGAATATTGTATTACTCTCTTTCAATATTGCTAATTTTACTAAAAGTAGCATGTAGATCTATTTATTTAGGGTTGTAAGCGAGCAGAGCTACTCGTGAACATGTTTATATTCGATTCGAGATCGGTTCGTTTATTAAATAAACAGAACTTAAACAAAAAATTCAAGCTCGTATAAAGTTAGGCTCGGCTCGACTCGTATAAGCTCATATAATTTTACTTTTATTATTTTTATAATATTATTTTTAATTTCGTAATGAGAACATGCTTTTTTTTTTTTTTAATGTGAATTTCCACTTTTCCATTGATAACAATTCTTGGACAAAAGCTCTTACAATTAAAAGCTAAGGCAATAAGTCACAAGCTTCGATAACCATAGCCCAAGGCTATGAACTTACAAGTCATAGACAAAGACAAACAAATATCTATGACATAATCTTTCATATACCTATGTACAACTCTAGTTATAGATCAGATCTGCAACAAGCAGACAAATTCGAAGACATAGGCAGTCCAATTCACACCAACATTATTAAAACTCCCTCAACCCGAAAGATAGGACAAATCACTTCCCTCAACCTGAAGGGCAGGGATAAACAGCAATAGAAATAAAATTAAAACAACAAAAACAAACAGCACCAAACAGATTCACCGACTGGAAGCGGAGGGAGGCTGGCCGGCATGAGAGAAAGAAGCGTAGGAGCCCCGGAACACGGTGTAGGGGCGCAAGAGGGGAGAAACTCTCTAAAAGTTTCAAATCTGGTTTTGAAAAACCAAAACCAAAACTTTCAAAAAGCAGATCCAGGGCCATGGATAGCGGAGAAGGTAGAATCCGGCCATTGATGGTGGAGATGACGTCGGCAAAACCTGCTGTGCTAATCACGTGAGGAAGACGAGGGGGAGGAGGAAATATGGAAGAGATCCCTCCTCCCCTGGCCGTCGCGTTTTTTGGTTTCTTTTTCTAGAGCGGCCGTAATGAGAACATGCTAAGTATGCAATAAAATAAAAAGAAATGTTCTTCATAATATAATAACTATAAATTAAATTATTGTAATTGTAAGTCTGCATATTAATATACATGACTATGTGTATATATGAGTGAGTTTATGTGTATGTATATATATGTGTATGTGTGTATGTGAATATATATATTTACTAAGATAAACATATAAAATTGAGACTAAATTATTTAAGATTTGAGTTAATTTATCTAATTACTCAAATAATAAATTTTAACCATAATTAAAAAACTAAAAATTAGTATTAATTTTTTTAAAAAAATATTAAACAATCACGACATTTACTTTATATATGGAACCGACTAAGTTAATTAAGTTGCTCGTGAACAAGCACGAGCTCATTCAAAAAATAAATAAACAGAGCTTGAACAGATTATCTCATTCGGTGAAAAGCTTAAGCTCAACTTGTGTTCGAAAAAAATTAAATGAACAGACGTAGTACAGTTTTTATTATAATTTTTTTATAATTCAAGTAACTGTATTTATGAGTACGACATGACATAACATAAATGAAAAAATTGTAGCAAGGAGAGCAATTTTACCTATTCAAAAAACCAACTTTTCCATTTTGCCTATTTATTTTTCAACACAAATTCTATCAAATTATCTATTTGACTCTTTACTTTTTTAAAAAATTATTTTTTATTCTTTTGTTTTTTCACCCCCTCTCTCTCACTCTCGCTCCCCCTCCCCTGAATACAAACTAGCTACATATGCAGAAATTTCAGTGAGTTTGTGTGTTAAGGTTGTCGTGAAGTTGATCTCTGAATCTAAAAGAGGTGCATGCAACTCCTTAACTACCAATCTCAACCTTAAAGAAGAAATAGTAACAACAAATCTAGGGAGAGAGAGAGCAATGGCCGTCTCAACTTTTTTTTCTTATTTCTATGTTTGGCAGCTGAGCAAAAAGCAAGGTTGAGACCACTGGGGACCCAGTAGAGCCAAAAAAAAAAAAATTCTGATTCAGAAAACGATTTTGGCTAGGTCTGATTCAGAAAATTTCGTCTGTGGAAGCTTTGGGTGGAGAAAGAGAGCGACGGAGGGGGAGAGGAAGAGAGAGAAAAATAAAAAATAAACAATAGTTTTTAGTGTGAATGCTAGAGGAGAAAAAAGAGACACAATAGTTAAATTTAACTATTTTAAACAGTTTATCTACTCTACTAAAGATGCTCTCACAATAAATGATCCGGCATCAATTGCCAATTCAATAGAGGATTTTTTTTTTTTAATTTTATTTGGTTTAATTCGAAACAAAAAGGTGACAGATCAAAAAAAGTCAAGCAATTATTAAGAGTTCTGCTAGAGAAGAAAAAAAGACATAATAATTAAATTTAACTATTTTAAAAGGTTTGTCTATTCTATTAAAGATGCTTTCACAATAAATGTTTGGCATCAATTGCCAATTCAATAGAGGATTTTTTTTTTTTTTTAATTTTATTTGGTTTAATTCGAAAACAAGAAGGTGACTGTTCAAAAAAAGTCAAGCAATTATTAGGCGTTTTGGCACATATATGTGGAAGCCTTCCACCCAAATGCTGTACAATTTCTGAAATCTATTGCAGAAAGTCGCAGAAAATTTGGCAGTTTCCCCTGTTTTTCCAAATAAGACACCTAGAAATCGAATAAAAAAAGACTAAACACTATTGGCTCTATACCAATTTATAAAACAAAAAAACCTTCATGAATCTCATGCAACGACAAGCACTACATGGGCTTGACCCGAGCTAATGATGTCACGTCAACGCACATCACCACAAAGGCAAACTTTCTCAGAATCCAAACATTTATTAATCCATGTCACACCAGGGTGACTTGGGATCTCAGTTTGCTTTGTGTGCTTAGTTTATCTACCTTCTTTTATGGTTGTTAAAATAAATTTTCATGAACCCCACCCAATTATATATTAATTCCGCCATTGTTCCAAATACAGTGGGCTGAAATTGTCAAATTCTCAGTAAAATTGACAGTTGATGCTGCCATTGAACCTTCCCCTGTCTAATATGTTTTAATATAGCAAATTGAATCTGCAGGATTAAAGTACAACTCTGCTTTCATAAAACAGTCGTAACGGGATGACAATTGGTTCACCTAATATAACATGTGTCTTGACTAAAACTACTTGTTAAAAATCCGATAAAATTAGGAATCGAAATTCAGAACAACTACTCAGATACCATATTTAATTACCCATTATCTTTAACGTTTCGTATTTAATCGATATTCTAATAATGCTGAGGTGCGAAAATATATTGAACCTGTTTGAGTATTGAAAGAGTAGAAGTGAATGAGGTTGATTAGACTAGTCAAGCACACTTTTTCTGCATGTACAGAGTGTGTAGGAGTAGTGTAAAAAGGAGGAGGGTAAGGCATCATTGATGCTTTCTTTTATCTTCTTTATGTGTTTCTTCTTATTCCAAAACTTCTTTTGCTGCTTTTTATTTTCAGAGAGAGAGAGAGAGAGAGGAGAAGAGAGGAAGCTTTGGCAGGGGGATGTGGTTCCTTTGGTCTCCTTGTTTCCTTATTTTTGGACTGCCTTTACATAAAAGTGAATGCCTGGAACTTCTTGGAGGATTTTATTCTGTGTAAGGATAAGCTAGGGCCGTTGTGTTGTTTCTCTTCCTGCTGTGTTGTTATTTCAAACGGATTACCTCTGGACAGCAAACTAATTATCTTAGAGCATTAGCAGCAGCATTTTTTAAATTTTATTTTCTTTCTTAGTGTAAGAAAAATTGTTAAAAAAACACAAAAAAATCTCTGCAACAACTTTCCTAAGAGTTTCCTAGACTATAGAGATACCAAGGGAACCACTTTTAGTTCCCTTTATCAAGGGAACTAAAAGTGGTTCCCTTAGCATTATTTTAATATAAAAATTTTTATCTCTCCTCTACTATTTGTTTAAAACAATATTTAAATAATTTCTTTTTCCTCTCTCTTTCTTCTAGCATTTAATTTAAATAATATTTAATTCATATAGGGAAAAATAAAGGGAAGTTGCTATGGAGTACATTTAAATAGGGAAATAAAAAATGGTTTTGTTCCCTACATTAAATAAAAGTTCAAGGAAAGCTGCTGCTAATGCTCTTACCTGACCAAATTGTTTGTAATTTCAGCAAATAAGAGCACTAGCTACAGCTTCCTTTAAACTTCATTCAATTTTCTAGTATAGAAAAAACTGTTAAGAAAACTTAAAAAAAAACTTTTATAGCAGCTTCCCTAAACTATAGAAACACCAAAAGAATCAAAAGTTATTCCTTCATCTAAGGAACCAAAAATAATTCTCTTAGTATTATTCTAATATTAAAAAAAAAAAAATTCTCTCTCATTCTCTTCCCTCTATCATTTGTTTAAAACAATATTTAAATTATTTCACTTTCCTCTCTCCTTCTTCTAGTATTTAATTTAAAGAATATTTAAATAGTATAGAAAAACAATAAAAAAAGCTATTGTAAAAATTATTTAAATAGGGAAGCAAAAAATAGTTTAGTTACCTACACTGAGAAAAAATCTTAGAAAAATTGCTACCAGTTCTCTAATGAGAGAGATTCTATATGGGATCCACCGACCTGAGTAGGTGGTCGGGCTTTTCAAAATTTATTTAGGCAAAAAGTTTCTCAAGGTATTTCTCTACCCAACAATTGGTATCAGACTATGTTTAGCTTCTATTGTTACTTATACGTGTGTTGGTTTGACTCCCGGTAAAAAGAATGTGACCCCAACTATTAGAGTAAGTGTGACACGCCTAGTTTGTAAGTATACAATTGGTCTTCGAAGCTCTTCCCATTTAATCAAGGCTGTGAGTTTAAGCTGAAATCTGCAGACACTAATTACCATTACTGGCTTAGTAATATAGGATCAAAAAAAAAAAAAAGATTAAGAAAAAAAACTTTGAAATAGAGGTGCAATTGTCGGTTTGAAAACCAAGTTTGGTCGATCCATGTTTGTACATTGTGGGCCATATTAGTTGAAAAATAATATATATAGTACTCTATGTAATTTTTTTTGTGTTTAGCTTAAGAATTTTTTGGTGTAGAATTAATGTTAATTTTTCCAAAAAAATATATATATTGGAATCTAACTCGAGCTGGAACTTAGTTTGTTTAATCAATCAAGTTCGAGTCAACATCGAACTTGGTTGATTTTTGTCAAGTTGAACTCATGTCTTATTTTAGTCGAATTTATACGGTCAAGACTCGACCCGACCCTACTCCCTCTAACATCATCCCCTCCCTTTTATTTTTGTTTTTTTGGGTTGGAAATTTGTTATAGTACAGTGAATGGGTGTAGTAAGAGACATGCCAAGCCCAAGATTGACTTGGGCCATAGCAAATATCTCGTCTAGCCCATTACAATCAACGTTTTCTTCCCCGGCCCCGCCCTCCCTCCCCCGGCCCCCACCCTTTTTTTTTTTTTTTTTTTTTCTGTTTTATAAAACAAAATTAGATTACAGTACTGCGCTCCCTTAAGATTTTAGAGAAATGTTATTGACATCTTATTTTTAGAAAGAGAAATCATGCTTTACCCTTTGAGTTCGTGATCCATATATATAACAGATCACCCTGTAACATTATATCATTCTTTAAAATTAAATTAGGACCCATAGTTCCCTCTCATGTGTATTGATTAAGTTTGTATGTGAGATTGTTAGGTTTTTAGTGTCGGCAAATTCGGTCTCAAAATATTGTGAGGTGATAGGTTGTATTTAGGGTTAAGTCGGTATAAGTTTTGGAGCTAAAATTGAAGATTTGGAAGCCTTGTTTGCAAGTTCAAACAAGGATGTGCATCAATGCCAGTACAAAAATCCGGAGAAACTTGTTTGAAATCTTGTTCGCATCTTGTTCGTCGCTCTAACAAGATGATATACATCAGTCCCAACACTAAAACCCGAGAGCTTTGTCCGAAATAAAATAACAAATTTCATGTTGATAATCGGTTTTACAGCAATTAGGGGCATCCAACTGGATCTGGCAATGGCCATGGAATGCATGTAGTTCCTGCAGAACCCATAAATCTTGTACTAAACAAGGTATATATAGCAAATTGCCGCAGCTCCCCCAACCATAATTTGGTGGGTTGGAGACTTAGAGTTGTATTGGAGCCGAGTATTAAATAAATTAACTTGAATTTTAAATTAATAATCTAATCTCGAGTTTATATGTATGTATATAAATTTATCATGCACATACTCAAACACGCATGTACACATACACCAATATATTCACACATACTTACAAAAATATTTGTGTATACACAAATCTCTAAAATTAAAGTCACAACAACAATAATTCAAGTTATATTTATTATATTAGGAAAATAATTCCCTTTTACTTAAGATCTTTTTATTACAAAATTAAAATAATATTAAAAAAAATTATAACAATGAAGTTATACGAATTTATACAAGCTTATCCAAGTCGAGCCGAACCAAGTTTATATGAATATATTTCGTTTAATATTCGAATATATTATTGTGTTTACGAATAACTTATTTATTATTCAAACCAAAATCGAATCGAATTTAACCGCGCCGAACTCGCGAGCGGCTGGTATCATCTTCAACCCCTAGTTGGAGTTATTAACTTTTGGGCTGGAAAGACAACCTTGTAGGTCTACCTAAAAAGATACATGCACGACATGAATCTATGACTACCAATTCCCAACAACGTACTACTTGACAACCCAACGTGCACCCCTCGCTTTCCATCTGTCTTATGGCTCCTCTGGTGGTGGCATCATCAGCACCAAAGCAAATATCAAGCATGGGACAACATGTGTAAGCCAAGAAATGCATTAAAATAAAAGTGGATCATGTGCTTACTTCCCACTTCCCCTGTCATGTCTAACAAATCTTGGACCGACTTTGTGGGGCTGAATTCAAGGCTAAATGTTAAGTAACAGTACTAACATTTTACCCTTTCTAGTCTCCCACTCTTTTTCTTTCCCTTTTTCTGTTTCAAACAACTATGTACGGAGTTTTTGCTTCAACATGTCCTGCCCAAATTTGAATTGAGGGACCCTTCCCAGATTAAGACATTGTTAGCCCAGGAAGATGGTGGAAATTAAAGAAAATGGTTTTTGAAATTGAACTTGTGTTCATATCCCATGTAAAGCTTCCTAGTTTGCCTTTTAGGTTTGAGTGTCAGCAATGAAACAGAGAGTAAAGAAAATAAATCAGGATGTGGATCTTCAGAATTTCTTACTCGAATTTCAGGAAATTGGAGCAGAGAATGAGAGAGGAGGTGGGGGGCTTGGTTACTCCGGAAAACTCATACTCTGTTTTTCTGCCCGAATTCTCTAAAATTGGACACAAAATTCCGGGAGATCATCGTCGAAGAAATCAAGATTGAGAAACATTCCTTTGAATTGCAACAAAATTGAATCTAAGGCATTTTCTTGATCAAATTTCTGCTCTTAATTTATCCATAAGACAAGCAATTTTCCAAAATGTCTAGAGGTCTACTCTTTATGTACACTTTAGCTACATACTTAACTGATCATAAGGCCTCCTACAGAAATATAATGAAACTTGTACCATACATATATAAAAAAAAAAAAACACAACATAAGAAGTGTAGGTGAGGGGGAAAAAGATGATCAAAAACTAAAATTAATCTGACTCTGGAAAAAAGCTCCATCGTTAACCGTTGAGCCTACTACTTGTTCTGGGTAGGATTTGAAACGCTTGGTGGCGCTTTCCTTAAGCTTGGCTCCACAGCTTTCTTGGGCTGTTTCATGGCTTCATTCAACTTGCTTAGAGTAGTTGTTGATACAGAAGCCGTGGAAACGAGCAGTTTCCTTGGAAGGCTTTCATGGCATTGGCACAACGAAGAGCACATGAGGATTTCAATTAGAATCAAAGCGAAAAGAGGAGTCAAAGCTCTGCAACTGATCTTCATGAGGTTGGCTCAAGTAAAAGGAAGAAGTAGTAACATTGATGGTTAAAATGTGGAAGAGACTATCAGAGGAAGTAGGTTATATATATACAAACTGTGTCAAGACATGCCTCCTCCACGTGGCCGGTACGAAAACCTCTCTACCTTAGAATATGTGAACGAAACATTTCTTCAAGTAAAATGTTTTCAAATAGATCTCGCATGGTCGTAGGACTGACAATTTTTTATATGATTAGTAAATTTGACACGAATTTAACATGAAATTAAAGAGTTAAGATTAAAGAATCTGACCTATTTAATTAAATGAGTCGGATTAGGTTGACCTATATATAGCCTTATACATATGCTTCAACACAACCTAAATCTAACACGCGACATAATGACAGGTAATTTTTTACATAATCCGTAAATCCGACACGAACTCGATATAAAATTAGAGAGGTAGGATTGAAAAGTTTGATCCGTTTAATTAAATGGGTCCGGTTATAGTTGATATATATAGTCTTATACTCATGTCTCGACACAATCTGAACTTGATACGCGAACACGAATTACTATTCCTACATGGTTGTATCTATTAGGGTTGTATTGCCTCTAACCATACCACTTTAGGCGGTTAGCAGTTTTGAAGAACGGCACCACTTTAGGCAGTAACCATCTTCAAGTATGAACCTATTTTAGGTGTTTTGAGCCTATTTTTAGAGTCTATTTTAGATAATTCTAAGTTTTTTTTAGTGTTTTGATATGAAACGCTATACCAAAATGACATCATTTTACTATACATTTATATATTAAGGGTATTAACCACCTCCGTTTATCTTAACTACCATCACTAACGATACCATTTTAGGCGATTAGTTGAAAAAAGCCAACCGCTCACCCATGTGATTACAAGATTAGCGATTAACAATTATTAATGATTAATAGTCGCTTGTCTGCGCTACGCAGCGCCGCAGTCCTACTGTATATAGATAAGGTAGCTATTTGCCCAGGGAGAAAAGATAAAAAGAACATGGTATTGTTGATTTTTCTAGAAGTTAAACAATTGTATTAAAACGCGGTTTGAGTCATTAATTACTTGATTGATTTGCAAGTGATTCTTTAGGAATATCTCGGTCAATCAAAGTAGCTAGAGAGATCAAAAAAAAAGTTCTAAAAGCCGTTCACTTCAAGCCAAAGATTTAATGATTTTTTTAAAAAAAAAAAAAAAATGTGGGCCAAAGATTTAATGATTGATAGACTTGAACGTCAAAAAAAAGAATTCATGTTTGGAAATGCTAATCTGGATTAATTTTATCTGACGACCTTTTTGAGGTTAGACCCTAGAGAGACAATGGGGGTAGCAGGTTGAAAAAATCTCCAAGATTTAGATTCCTTAGCAGTTACAGTTTAATCATGGATGGGAAAATAATGGTTTAATTAATATCTTATTCATAATCTAACTGTGTTGGAATTCGGAAACCGCTGATCATGTGACGCTGTGAATTGACTATTACTGTTTCTGACTTCATTGCAAGCAATCGGCGATCAGGGACTAAACTATAATAATGCTCATGTGCCCAAGCACGTGAAATTTGAATCAAGCACAATAATTACATATTCTCATTCGTTTTTCTTAGTTAAATCCTTTGTTTATTGCCTCTAAGTTTAGTTAACCCAGCTAAACATAGCTGGGTCCTGGGTAAGACTACCTTTTACTTTTTAGGAAAAACTTTTGGCTTTTCTGTCCTTTTGTAGCCCCTTTTAACTTGCCTTTACTTAATTAGAAAAAAAAATTTTAAAAAAAAACCTTGCCTTTACTTAATCGGTTGCAATTTATGTTCGTATATCAAATTTGAGTTGTGTAGACATGAGTATAAAATTATATAAGTTAATTTTAATTTAATCTATTTGCTTAAATTGGTTAGACCTTAACCCGTTAATTTCGTGTTAAATTTGTTAAAAAATTTCTCAAATTTTTCAAAATCAATGAGAAACTGAAAAAATAAATTAAACAGAAGACAAGCAATCATAAATACATAAATTTATACGATTCACCACTAAAAGTTACGTCCACCTATTTCTTGAGAAGTAATATAAGGAGGCGTCAATTACAACATGACAAACTTTAAAAACAAAAATAGTCATAAATAGGACCCTCAACTGGGTCATAACATTGAAAATGGTCAAAAGAAATTCTCTGGGGCAGCGGTCCAAGCCGAAGCGCTTATAGACTAAGTTTTAGAAAAAGAAAAAAAAAAAAAAAAACTCATTTAAATTGTAGCATCGTTGTACCAGGTTGGGTTCAAGTCGAGTATGACACAAACCAAGCTCTATATAACCTAGCATGATTCATTTTGTATTCGCAGGTCATATCAAACACTGTTAATTCTAAATATCACGTGTCGGGTTCGAATTATATTGAAGCACGAGTATAATAAGATTATATATAAATTAATTTTATTATTTATTTAATTAAATGGGTCAAACTCTTTAACTCTTATTAACTAATTTTATATTGAATTTGCAAATGGTATAAAAAACTGTCAAACTTTACCTTTACTTAAGTTTAAAGCTCGATTATCCAAAATTTCAATCTTCGTAATTAGTTGGTAACCAATATTCCTGCTGTACAGTAGTGAGAGTGAGTGGAAACCCTCGAATTGGAGAAGATCCCACCATATACCATGTGGAGTTTTTGACCCAACTAGACTTTTATTTATTTATTTTCTTTTTTTTGTATATAACCCAACGAGACTTGGCTGGCTTGTCAGGTTAATTTTGAGAATACTTTAATGCCGTTTTCTTTGAAGATCTATTTGTTTTCTTAGGGATTGAACGATGCGATGCGTATGAACACATGGAATTCAGCAAGTTGGAAGAAATTTATTGACCAAACACCATCAGCCTCTTCGATGAAGAATATATTATAAGAATCCATAGACTAGAATTAGTGAGTGTGGATCCCTATATTTACGATCCCTTTGCGTCACTGTTGATGTTAGTACCTTTTTTTTTTGGGTATTAATATGAACAGTCATCATTACATAGCTAGGGTCAAGATGTGCTGGTTCGCATGCAGCACATGTGCAAGATCAGAAAAATATAGTGAGAGAAGAAATGACTAAAACTTGAAATTTTTTCATGTGATTTGGCAAAATTTCTAAAACCACACAACAGTAACATGGAACCTTTTTTTTTATTCAAAGTCAGGGAAAGGGAAAAACAAGAAAATTACAAATAAGGGTCTTTACTATTCAAATAATAGCATGGAACCTACTCCTTCCTAACGTACATTATGAAAATTTAATTATAGTTCGAACATTGTGTTTTAACCAACGGAGTATGACAGCTGTTGTATCTCTGCTTTTCAAGAGAAAGAAGTTATGACCTTTTTTAGGTTTTTTGGTTGAGAGACACTTCTATAAGGATGGGCTGTAAAAGTAGTATTTTACAGCCCCCAATCAAATTAAGACACCTCATTTAAACATAAGAATTACAATAGGATTGAAAACACCCTATCAAAATTAAAAAAAAACTCATTTTATTCCTAGTCAAACCGCACCTAAACCAACCGCACGAAACTTACTGACCACCGCCAGAATCCTCCCATTTTCCGGTAAATGAGAGCCAAGGGAGAGGGGGGGGGTACGGCCACAGAGGGAGAGAGGGGAGGGTTATGGCCACAAAGTGAGAGAGGGGGAGGGGTTACGGCCAGACTTGGCCGTGCGATGCGGCCTGCGGCCAGAGCCAAGAGAGGGAGAGAGACGCGTGCGCCGGCCGGGTTACGGCCACAGAGAGGAGAGAGGGAGGGGTTACGGCCAAGTCTGGCGGAGCACGGCCAGACTTGCCGTGCGATGCGGCCAGTTCTGACCGCAGGCCGCGTAACCAGCGGCCAACGCACTGGCCGCTGGTCACGTGGCCTGCGGCCAGATCGCAGATCGCGTCGCGCGGCCAAGTCTGGCCGTGCTCCGGCCAGACTTGCCGTAACCCCTCCCCCTCTCTTCCTCTGTGGCCGTAACCCCCCCCTCCTCTCTCTCTGGTGGGCCGTAACCTTCCCCCCCTCTCTCTCTCTGGCTCTGGCCATAACCCCTCTCAGGCGGCGTCTTCCGGCGATCTGTGGTCTTCCGGTGGTCTTCAGGCGGCGGCTGAGAGGTGGAGATGGCTGGTTTGATAAGAAATGAGGGATGATATAGTGTTTTAGTTTTTATTGTAGTTTTAGTGTAATTGATATTTTTTAATTTGTGTGTCAAATGCTTATTGGATGCTGTAAAAATAGTCTTTTACAGACCATCCGAATTGAAGATTTTCTCTTTTTGGTTTCTATTTTGAGACATCCCCGCCTTCATGTGAGTGCTTCCTAAAGAGGAGATATGGTCTCTCTCCTCTCCCATTTCCTCTCTTGGTTTATTCATAAGTTGCTCTCATTCTCTTTATTTTTTCTTTCCTCCAAAAAAAAGTAGTATCAACTCATCCTCCACCTCATATATGTTGGACTCCACCTCCGTGATGTTCTCTACCACCATTTTGCTCCATCGCAATGGCTTGCTCTCGAAACTAAAGTGGATTTTAGATCCGGTTTTTTCTAAGCTTGATTTGTCACCCTGCATTATTGTAATACTCCAAAGTATCAATTAGGGTTAATTAAGCCTTAATTGAACTAATGAGAATGTTAAGGTTTGATAAACGGTAAAAAAATTTACTTTTTATCTGAGCCAAACATTCGAATTGAAAACCCCACTCAAACATTCGATATTACAGTACCCCCGAACATTCAATGACTGACACTACTACAAAATAACACATCAGCCTCATCCTTTGTGATTCTAACCTATAATAAATATGAGGATTAGACTAATAATTATGCAAACAAAGGAAAACTGAGTTCATAACACTTAGGAGTTTTGAATCATGCGCTGCTTTTGAACAAGATAACCTGTTTGGACACTGTTCAAACGTGCCAATTAGGATGCTATGATTTAAATAATTTTGAACTATGTTCAAACGAGACACACATCGTTTGAATGAAAACATTACACATGTGATTTAGATACGTCCAAACGATAAAACAACGGTGCTCAAAGCTTATAAACCCTAGCCACCTCCATTTCAGTCGATTCCATTCGTCCAGAAATCCTAAGAAAGTGAGAGAGGAAGAGGGAGAGAGTTCTAGCCGATTTGAGTGCCGGCAAAAACTATTGCTAAATCGTTACGGGAAAAAATATCTCTTCAATCTGCCTTTCCGCTCCTACTTCCTATTATTCTTCTTTTTCTTCAATCCCCTCCCCGCGCCGGCTCCATCATTAGATGGATTAGGCAGCCACTTAAGACCTCCAATTTATAAATATTTATACCATAAAATAAATATTTAAAGTCTTAATTAGTTGATACTCTTTAATTAATGTCCCAAATTATAGTAAACAAATAATTAGAGAAGGCTCCTAATTTGTTTCCACATTCTATGCTTGAAACAATACTTAAAAAAATTGATAGCATTAAATATGAGAGTCAAATAGTCCTAAAGCCAATGTTCCTAAGAATGGAGAGAATGGAAATAATTATTATTATTTTCAATTATTATTATGACAGAACCCAAAAATAATTAAAGACAAGCAGATCCTCCTATCCCTTCTAAACTTATAATTATTATTCCCTTTTCAATGTAGTCATATGTTAAATCGCATTAGAGCATCTCCAATTGGAGTGGTTATTTTAACTACCCAAAACACATCATTTTTTATTTTAATTATTACCTTTTCAATACAAACTCCAACAGATTATCTATATTTCATTCTCTACTTTCTTTAAATATTATTTTCAATGTTTTTTTTTTTAATTGTTGAGTGAGAGAGAAAGGAGAGAGAAACAAATGAAAACAAAAAGTAAACCATTGCCCTTAATATCATACTCACTCAATGTGTTACAGTTAACTTTCAAATATAACATATTTTACTTCAAAGCATTTGCTGGAGAGCCAAAAGGATTCATATTTGTTATATTTAGTTAATATGAGCCCTTTAAAGCATCTGCTGAGATACTCTTATGAATTGTATCATTTGCTTCAACATTCAACACTACACATATCCACTAGCAATCAAAGATCTAAAAGCCCAAGGTAAGAATATCTTCTAACGAAAAAAAAAAAAAGTTCAAAATATAAAATTTATGATTGGAGTCCAATGTTCAAAATAACATTAGAAAAATTAAATACTAAAAAGATGGAAAACCTCCAAACATTTTATATATTCAATTACAAATTGCTCGCTTTATAACTTTCCATTTTTTCTCTATATTTCTCTATTCAAATCCTATAAATTTAAATTATTCTCTTCTTCTCCAATTTCATTATTTTCCAAAAACTCACCGTTCAAGTCCTTTAAATCATTCCATGGTTGATTAGTAATAAAAAAAAATAAAAAAATAAAAAGTTAGTCAAAAACTCACTCAATCATTTGCATTAATTTTTTTATTTGATTTCAGAAAATATTTTTACAATTAAGAACAAAAAGTTTAGAACTAATTTGTCTTTCGTTGTGCACGCTGAAAGTGTTCGTTAATCCCATCATAAATATTAAAGTAAATTCGAAATAGTTCCTTTGACAAATCAGGTTTTCTTGTTCTAATTTTAAAATTAATTTTATTCTAGTCATCATATAATTTTCTTTTATTATAAAATCGTGTTTCTTTAATTTGTAAATATTTTTAATAGGTATCCACTAGAAAATATGCATCTGAATATGAAAAACCTATAAATAAAAAGAGAAAAATAAAAAAATAAATTGAATCTTAAAAAGGATCTCTAAATAAATTTGTTATTAGCAGTAAAAAATAATAATAATTTAGGTGAAAAAATCTTAAATGAATAAAAAATTCATCAAAAAGAGTTAGGAGATAATGAAATAATACAATAAAAAAATGACATTGCAAATAATTATAACAGTGTTCAAATAAGTAATGTAACAATTCTTGATGAAGAACTTAAGAAAAATTTAGAAGAAAATAAAAATACTAATGATGGATCTAATTCTATTATTACAAATAAATGATTTCACATATTATCAATTAAAAGGGAGATGTTAGAAAAAATTGAATATAAAAACTTAATAGTAATTTTGCATCTGAAAAAGTGAGAATAATGGTTTTTAAATAAAAATATAATATTAATTTTTAAATATGAGAGAAACTTCACTTAAACTTATTGCCTTATACCTCAAAATGTATCAAGCTGAACTTGGCCCCTCCCATAACGTCTTGACCAACATTTGCCAAACTCTTTTAAGAACCTGTTTGGGATTGTGTTAGAAAGCTTAAAAAGTACTTTTAGTATTTAAAAAGTTATGCCAAACAAAACGTTAACATGTTTGGTAAAAAAACCAAAAAATAATTTTTTACTTTTTTACTTTAAAAATTGCCAAAACGCACTTTTGAAAAAAGCTTAAAAATAAAACTTTAAAAATTCTATTTCTCCATGCAATTCCAAACAAGTCCTAAATTTGAGAGAGCTACTAGAAATGTCATACAACTTGAGTGTGGTAAATTATCGGACAATAGGTATCGTATAAGGTTTACTTGGAGGCAGCAGAGAATCTATGGATCCTCCACCAATGAGCAATATTACTGACAGACTATTGAGTTTGAATACCTTGTAAGTTTTCTTTATTTTTTATTTTTTATTTCTAAATTAGATGTGTATTTTGAAATTGATTATGTGACATATTTGACTTGTCTTTATAATCTTATCATGGGCCCAATTTTGGGAGTTTCAGCCAATTCATCATTATAGAACTTATCAAATTTATCACCACAAAGTCCAGGAGTTGTGCTACACGTCCGTCTGACGGATGTGTAGCACGTCCACAAACCCTCACTTTTGTGAGAGTATGTAATTTTTTTTTTAATCCGCGTGAGGATATGTGGACACTAGACATCCACTTAGGTGGACATCTAGTTCTACCCCAAAGTCTAGTGTTGTTGTTTGTTCTTGGTTGCTTAACTTTTTGCTACAGAAAATAAAACCGTAATTTTCTCGAATATTCATTAATAAATAAATAAATATATATATATATATAAAATAAAAAAATATCAAGCACCCCTCTTTGATGGAACTTTAGAGGGATCTAAATCTGTATAATCCACTATTCCATTCGTATGTGGACAATGCTCACAAAAGTTGAGCTTTCTTGTTTTCTAGTCACAAAGCAAACTTCTTTTACTCAGGATTAATGTTATACCCATCTAATTCATATGAACCAATTGTATATGTCATAATTGGATTGTGTCTAAATTTGAATCATTTTAAGAAGACGCAACAAGTGAATTTGTTAAGGTATTGCCATGAAGAAAGTAGAAGTCATAACCTTGCTACATTTCATTACAACCAAAGAGCATTTACAAATTCTAATGATTCCACATTCATTAGAATACTTGTAACCAAAGGAGTAAAAAATGGCCAAACAAATAAGATTTTTCTTCAAAGATAGTCTATTTTGAACATCTATCAAAGTGTAACAATTCTATCATATATGCATCTATATTTTGATTGTACAAATATTAACAATCTTGCAAGTTGTATCATTTTCCATCAATACTGAAACACTATTGATTAAATCATTTGAAATGTACATGCATAATTAAGGACCCACGTGTCATTAAATAAGCTATCATAAGCGCTAACTGCAAGGGCACTCTCTAAACCATTAGATTTTTCTTTGACAATACAAGAGAAACTTTCCTTACCATCTTCCCATTTATTTTCCATCTTCAGACACTTGGTTTTGTAATGCCTATAATTTTTGCAATAATAAAACTCAACTTTCTTCTTCAAGTTGAATTGCGTTCAACCTTGACTTTCTGTTACCTTTACCTGAGTCACCAGATCAACCTCTAAAATTCGAGAATTTTCCAAATGACCATTAATAAATAAATCTTCAACTTGATCATCACTACCTTTCTCATCCAATTTTGTCCTTAATTTTATAAAATTCAAAGCAAACTTAACGTCCGCTAAGGAAATAGTATCTCTATCATACAACATTAAATTAATAAAATTATTAAAGAAATCTGATAGTGAACACAACACAGTCAATGTTTGATCCTCATCATAAATTTCAATATCAATATTTTTCAGATCTATTATAATTTTATTAAATTCATTAAGATGCTTAGACAAAGGTGTACCTTCCTTCATCTTGATGCTATATAATCGTTGTTTTAAATACAATCGGTTAATGAATGACTTCTTCATGTACAAAATTTATAGCTTCCTCGAAAGCCCAATGACAACTTCTTCATAGGCGTTATCTCAAAACTCCATTAGAAATAGACAACAAAATTGTACTCTAGGCTTTCTCTTCAAGTTTTTCAATTTCTTCCTTTCCATGATGTTGATGGTATCTCACCATCCAAAATTTTGCCAAGCCTTGTTGTTACGACAAAGCACACATCTTGATGCACCAAATATTGAAATTATTTTGACCATCAAAATTTTCTACTTTGAATATTGTAGTAGCATCTCGCATTTGCAAAAAAGAAAAAATTTCTCGGATCACAAAGAAGTAGAAAATAACATAATACAATAAACAAATTACACAAAACATCAAAATTTGTGTGATTTAGCTTAATAAGCTTACATCCATAGGTAAAGACAACTAAAAAGAAATTTCATTATCAAAAGATAGAACACAAATAAAGCCACTTAAAATTCAAAGCTTCAATATATATAAATCTCACTTTAGAGAAGAACAGGGAAAACCAAAGAGACACCCTTTTTTCTTACCTCTTTTGCTATACAAGGAACAAGGTTTCTATGCGGCAATTGCTCTCTCTCTTTGTCTTTCTCACTTTGTCGCACGACTTAAAAATAAGAATTGAGTGTAGCCGTCTCTCTTCCCCTTCCCTCTCTCACTCATGTATTGCTCGAAAAGAAAAAAGAAGAAAAAAAAAAGTCTCTCTCTTTTTTTTGTTCTTTTTTTTTTTTTTGTGTGAATATGGGTGCTTTTTATAGGAGTTAAAAGTCGGCTAGAAAGGACTACAATTTTTGCTAAGAAAAGTAAAAATAAAAACAAACTTAGGGCCACAATGTGACTTGACTTGGAAAAACAAGTCACTCACCTCACATCACAAAATCGGCCACTTGTAGTCAATAATTCTATTACGATTCTAAGGGTTAAAAGTTTAACTAAATATGTATCAAATAGTCATAAAGCTTTTGAATCAATGGTTAGGCCCTTAGCATGTTCGAATCTTAGAGCTGGCACTATGTTAGAATCTCAAAGGGGTTGACCTATGAAAAGAGTTATCTAATGTTTAAATGAAGTAGCCACAAAAGTGAAAAAAGGGCTACTATATTCGAAGTGAAAGCTGCTATAGAGTGGGTCATCATGAACATTAGCACGAAAGCACGGTGGATTGTTATGATATTGGTGGGGGCCAATTTGGGTTATGAGTGCTAGATTGGGCCAGCAAGGGACGAATTTATGTTTAGACCAAGGGAAGCCATGGCCCCCTTAGTTTTTATATTTTCTTTTAAATTTTTTTTATTTAAGTTAAACATATATGTATTTTTAGGCATAAAAATTAGATTTGACATCTATTAAAAATAAATTTGACCATTTATTTATATTTTGGCCCCTCCAAATGAAAAATTATGATTTCGTTCCTGGAACCAGCCTACTATGGAATAGGTTTAAGGGCCTTACTTTATGTGTTCCATCAATTCTAAAGCTTTTGGCCTATCTAATAGGTACCAACAATTGGTATAAGAGCATACACTACCTCATGGGTTTGAATCACAGAGAAGGCAATCTATAGGCTGGATTAAAATATAATGGTATTATATATGAATATAGTGTTAAATCATTAATACTAATAAGTGAATGAAGTCACTAAAAACAAAATTGCTACCATCGATTTAATTCTGATAGAGTGAGCTGCCATGAATGTCAAATTTAAAAGCGTGGTAGAATGTTCGATCTTAAGAGTTCGTTTAATAAAATCAATATCTAACGGTCCTAAAGCTTTTAGATCTATGGTTAGGCCTTCAACCAATTCCAATTTCTAACCTCAACTTGGTAGATAGAGTGCACAATTTTTATTAATTTATTTATTTTTTGTGTGTGTCTCTAAGCAAACATGGAAAAGGGAGGAACAGGCGGCTTGGAATTTCTGATGAGAGATGTCAAATGTTACATATGGGAAAGACGAGAGACAAGAATGCCTCTAGTTTTGAGACTAGAGACAACCCAATTCCTCCCTCTATCCTGACTAGATAGAGTTCGCAAATGATAGATAATTTAAGCTTATCTACATTTTAATAGAAATAATCTTAGGTTATTTTCAAAAAAATCCCCATATTTTGCATGGAGATTCGTCGTAATGCATTGTCATGAGGGTTTTTTTTTTTTTTTTTGTATATATTGTCATGAGGTTTTATTTAGATAAAAAAAATG
Source organism: Betula pendula (assembly GCA_900184695.1). Taxonomy (NCBI): domain Eukaryota; kingdom Viridiplantae; phylum Streptophyta; class Magnoliopsida; order Fagales; family Betulaceae; genus Betula; species Betula pendula. The sequence continues at coordinate 163,064 of FXXK01000030.1, read as the reverse complement.
TTTATTTTAAAAACGCACATACATCGGCACTCTACCAAAAATGTTTCTTAAAAACACACACATACGCGAAGAGGCCGTCAGCAGGGCATGAGAGGGGCCAGGGGGGCTTTCCAACGTTAGCGGAACACAAAAAACCAACTATATATATCAAAAGCTTTGTAGTCCCCTTCCCTCTCCTCGAGCCCTCTCTCTCTCTCTCGCTCGTTAACTGATTTCTCTTTCTCCCCTTTGCATCGTATTGCCTGAAAATCTCGTTCATCTTCGCTCTCAGCTTCAGCTTTCTTTAATCTTCAACAAGAGTCCTCGCTACGCTCTGCTTTGGTTTCTAGTCTTCTTGGGGCCCCCAGAAAAAAAATCTCACTTCTTGTCATGGACTACGAAGCTTCCGATAGTAGCGGTGAGTAAGTTTACCTTTGCATTTCTTGTATCAGTAACCCTAATTTCCGCTGATTCGCTTTCTGGGTTATGGTTTAATTCGGGTGATTGGGTTTGAATTGAGTATGGTGATGGAAATGCTGAAGAAATTAGGGTTTTAGGGCTTTTGTTTTGGGAATTTGTCTTTCTTTTCTGTGGAGGGTTTGGGTTGGGTTGGGTTAGGGTTTAGTTTGTTCCTGCTTTTGATTTCTTGCGAGGAGACATTGGGCATGACGTGGAACAGGAAATTGTTTCCATTTTCTTTGCTTGGATTTTATGAGTTGTATAAATACGTGGTGCTTCTTCTTGGCGTAGAACTGGGTTGGAAATTCAGAGCTTTTTTCACATTGGGGATTGTATGAATATGGGGATTAAACCGCGAAAAATGGTTCTGAGTCTTCTCCATATTACATGTACCATCTACATCTACGATTTATTCTTGTTATATTCATGTTTGTTGACCATATCTCGCCAAAGAAGGAAAAGTCCCATGTGAAAATCCTTGCAAAGTTCAAACTTTATATACGTTTCTTTTGCTTGGCTTTCTACTCTCTCCCGTAATTGGCCTAACCAAATTATTATTGAATTGTATGTAGATACGTGAAAAGGTTTAATATGTGATATGAAACTAGGAAAAATAGCACTTGTCAGAAATATTAAACTACTAAAGACAATGAAATTCTAAGATGTTTGTTCATTGGATGAGGAAATTTGGGGCAAACCTTACTAGCAATAGATCAAAAGTTCACTAACTCACTTTGTACGTAGGAAGTGGCGCTCTATGCCATGCCAACATGTGTGTGTGTGTGCACAGGCACACACACGTGTGTGTGAAGCGAGAGAGAGAGTGAAATTAATTATCCAGAAAAAAAAAGGTTATATTCTTTTGTAAGATCATGTATGTTCCCAATGAAAAACTTGCAGATACCGATGATGATCTTCCTCCATCTCACCAAAACAGAGTTCCAAGAAGGAGCCATGTTACAGGAAATGGAAGGTCTGCTGTAGGGTCTGTCCCATACCTTAGGATGCATAGTGACATGGAGGCTGAAATCCATCACCTTGAGCAAGAGGCATACTATTCAGTCCTGCGTGCTTTTAAAGCTCAGTCCAATGCCATTACCTGGGTATTTACTTTTCTTTGTTCACATTCTTTATTAGCCTTTCTCGTTTTATTTTCTGCCAAGCAAGTTTGATTGCTTCATTGTATGTTTATCCATCAGGAGAAAGAAGAAATGATAACTGAACTTAGGAAAGAGTTGAGAGTATCAGATGATGAACACAGGGAGCTTCTGAGCAAGGTTAATGCTGATGACATCATTTGTAAGATAAGGTCTGACTGATGAACTCCTTGCATTAGGAAAAAGTAATAAAATTGCAATGAGTGACTTAATATTTTCTGTTGGACATTGCCATCAGGGAGTGGAGACAGTCAGGTGGGCAGCAACCTGCCAGGTTCAACACATCTCAGCTTAATCATGATCTTGTACCCAGTCCTACTGTTTCAGCATCCCGCAAGAAACAGAAGACATCCCAATTGGTACCTTCTCTAGCATTTGGAGCCATCACTTGCTTTGATTGCTCTATCAGTAGCTGAAGCTGCTTTCACACTGCTAAAAATTCCTAATAATAGGCATTTTTATTTGCAATAGAAGTGCTAAGAAATATTTTAGCTTGATGAATTTTTGTTGTTTCCCTTGTATTCCATTTTTCTTGGCAGGTTCAGCCATTGCCTGCTTTATCCTCAATGAAGTCCATGCAGTACCCTTCCACAGGTCCTGCTGGAAGTAGGCGTTTCTTGAATCGCAGTGCTTCTGCTGTCCTTTCAACAAATGAACGTCCTGAAGCTGCAACATTTGAACCATTAATTGGAAGGAAAGTGTGGACAAGATGGCCTGATGACAACAATTTCTATGAGGCTGTCATTACAGATTACAACCATGCTGAGGTATGTTGGAAGTTTTGAAACTCGTCTCATAGTGAGGCAATTATAAGATGTTCTAATAGTAAGTGAAGATGTGATATGAACAAACTTGTTTTGATACATGAAATGCTATTTGAGTTTATTGGCTATTATTTGATCTTTTAGGAATTTGCCTATGCAACATCATAACTTTAGAACTTTTTATTATTCTGTGGCCCTCTGGGTGTTTAAGGGCTAATGTTCTGGAAGGATGAGGTGCACTCTTAAGAAGTTGGATGGGATGGTTGAGTGTCAAAGTTCGAGAGAAGAATGAGACAACCTCAGGCTAATAGTAGTAACTTGGTACCAATAATTGGACCTCTAGTGGTCTCTTGGCATCATCTTTTCCAATAGGGTATGCGATTTTGAGAGAATGAAATGAAATGAATAGTGGTTTGTTTTATTAATGTTTGACTTCATGTTTATGCTAAGTGAGCTACTTAAAAGAGTTTAGGTTGTCAACTTTGTCAATAGAAAACAAGACTTTCTTAGAATGAGGCATGCTAAGGGAGATGTGTCCCAAGGAAAAAGGTTGACCTCCTTGGGGAGCTTAAGAGAGTGGGTACATTCACCTAGGGCTGGTGGAAGCTATTGCACCCTCCCCTAGCACAACCCTTGCCAACCAACACCCAAGACCTGCAAACCATCTACAGTGTGGTGCTCAGCCAGAGACTCCTTCCTAGAGCGATAAAGAGGGGCACATAGCATCTGACCAGCATCACGGAAATGGAAAAATGTTCCAATGGTCTTTGAGGTTTCACCTTTTATCAAATTAGTCATTAAGGTTTAAAAGTTATCAAATCACTCCCTAATATTCGCACCATTATCAAATAACTCCCTCCAATTTCTTTTCGTTAATTTATTAACAATGATGAGTGACACGTAGCCCTTAGGGCATGTCATGTCCAATAAAAAGAAGACATGTGTCCAGACTATCCACTTAGCTACCTTACATCAAACACCCTCCATGTTGGATGCGCCACGTCATTGACACATTAGCCCAAAATAAAAAATTGGACACGTCAACCAGAACAAAAAAGAAAACCATCTACTGTGGGAGGGGGTGGCTACGCAGTCATCCCCTTTGTCGTAGGAAGCCGCCCATCTGTCGTGGGAAGGAGTGGCCGTGTGGTCATGCCCTCTGTTGTAAGAGGGGGGTGGTTGCTTGGCCACCCCATCTATTGTGGGAATGGTCACGAAGCCACCCATCTGCTTTTTTTATTTTGTAGCATAAGGTTTTTTATTTTTTTGGTTCTAGTTGAGGCATTCTGCATGGCATGTGTCTTATGTAAGTGTCTTATGTAAGCTAGCTAACTAGATGGTGTAGACACGTATCTTATTTTTATTGGACATGGAATGGCTTGATGGCCATGTGTAACTCGTCATTGTTAAAAAGTTAACGAAAGAGGAACAAAGAGAGTAGGAAGTGATATGATAACTTTTAAATCTTAAGAAGCGATTTGATAAAAGGTGAAACCTCAAGAACCATTGGAGCATTTTTCCTTAAGAAAAAGCTTAGTAATACGGCCAGCATAAAGAGTTCTTAAACATTGATTATTCTTCTTCTTCAGGGACTAACATATTTATGTTTTGGTTTCCACTTGCTTGTTTTATTTATTGCTGCTTACTCTATCTACATTATATTACATATTGATTTATGGTGAAATATGAACAATGTCTCTTTATTTCATTGTTCTTGCCTTACAAGTATTTAACTACAACCCTTCCCACTCTCACGCATTTTCAAACATTTTATAACCATAGAATGATTAGTTGAAAGATTGCACCTAATGCTTTGAGGCTTAAACCTTAGTTCATGGGAGTAAACCAGCTAGTATGTTAAAATTAACTGGTTTTCTAAATGTTCCCTTATTTGGCATATTCTTCAGCCATGCTTACTAAATTTCTACAAATTACAGGGCCGGCATGCTTTGGTATATGATATGAATACAGCTAGTGAGACCTGGGAATGGGTTGACCTCAAAGAGGTAAGTTTGATAGCCTTTTTTTTTTTTCTTTTTGTATGTGTGGGTTGGAACTTTGTTCTCTTTTTTTTTTTTGGGGGGGGGTTGTATAATTTTCATTTGTTTGTTTTTAGCTGCTTCTTTTTTCTATTTAATTACAATAGTTCTTAGCTTTAGAAAAATCCGAAAGCCTTCTCCTAATTACGTGTTTTTTCATGTGTACTTCTTATGTACCTGGGGGCACCTTACGCTTTTAATGATATCTCAATTACTTATAAATAATAATAATAATAATAATAATAATAATAATAATAATCCAAAAGCCTGCAAGCTTTCTATACTAGGCTGAGGTTCCTCGTTTGGCAGTGCCCTTACTAATGCCAGACATCATTTTTGCTGTCTAACTTTGGGCCCAAGAACAGGCCATGTATGATTTAATGAAGTGATTTTTGAATTGGCTCATCCCCAAGGAATTTAGTGCATGTGTTGGTTTTTTTTTTTTCCGCTTTTTAAACGTTGAAAACACTTCTCAGACATCATTATCCAAACAAGTTTTTGATGTGGTCCCCACGGAAAACCCAAAAGATTGATTAAGAAAACAAAAAAATCACTTTTGAAAAAATTTTCCAACCTTCATATAAGAATGTTTTAAAACACATGCTCAATTTTTCAAAAACAAGTGAAAAACACCTTTAAAAACAAGGCTCAATCTTTCATGCACTGTAACTAACAAGTGGATGCTGGCCTCCATTTAGAAAAATAAAATAAAATAGAAGTGACCCTTCACTCCGGCAAGGAGGTGCTTGCGGCCACCCCCACTAACAAAGGGGTGGCTAGCAGCCACCTCCTAACAGAGGGGGTGGCTGTGACTCACCATCAGTCCCCCTCACCCTTTACTTCTTTTTTTAAGAAATGGTATAATTGTAATTTTATACTAGCTCTGTCAAAAAAACTGATGAACTCTGTACAGAATTGGATGGAATGATCAATTTAATAATGGGGACGAACTTAATGGGCTAAAAGATAAAAATAGAAACTCATGGAGTGGTTTGATAATTTTTCCTTTTTGCTTTGAGTCTTTATGTTTTGAAAATTTGTTTTCAATGTTACTTCCATACACTTTTTAGTTTTTTCTCTTATAGAGACAGTTATCCAAACAAGTTTCCAAATGTCGATCCCACAAAACACTTCCTCAGTTTTCAAACACTAAAATCACTTTTCAAAAATTCATCCAAGATGTAACTTTCAGAGCATTTACCTGAGCATACTTTCATCTCATATTCCTCTTGAACCTATTAAAGGAACCATAAACTTTATCCCCGTCTCTCTCTCTTTACTGAGTTATCAAACACACACCACACTCCTGTACCTCTCCCTCCCGAGTTCAACTGTAACTTGTACCATCCACTGGTAGACAACGATGTTAACCTGTCTTCAAGTCTCAGTGTCATTCTCATCATTTTCACCATCCTCCATAACACCATAGCTAGACCACTTTCAGCTCCACAAACCACTCCAGATTCCCATTTGAGTTCCTAGCAATTTAATTCTCAATTTGCTGGCTGTCTTCCCCTTTTCTACTGGACTTGTATAATTTCCTTTGGTTCCACTGTCTTCTCCAGTGAAGCATCTGGTCTGTCAGTCTACACCTTAAATTGTAATCCTTATTTAAATGTATTTCCTCCTTTAGTCACAGATCTGGTAATCCATTTATAGGGGTGGGTTGGGGATTTGGGGATGGGGGGGACTATATCATTATAAGGTTTGGTAGTTTGTAATTTGATAAATTGTCTTGATGACTGCCTAAAAGTGATTGTGAACAGTAATGGAATACATAAAGTGAATAGAGAACCAGGCTTACCTAAACTGCTGATTTTCAAACCAGACCAAAAATCAAATAAATTGATACTTTGACAAAATTCTGAGGTTATTTTCATCTGTGATATGTTGTGCTGCTCATGTGACTTCTGACATATTGGTAGAGGTGGATGTTGGGCTAGACTAGTTTGGCAAAACTGAGGTTGGTTTGGGCCCTACCTAGCACTCAGTCCAGAATTAATTGAACACTGGGGAACCTAACCCATTCAAATTCTTTTTGGCTTTGCATAAATTCTCAATTCTTGACTTTAAGTTTATTCCTTCCCTGTTTTGGTGTTATAATAATTATAATACTATATCTAAACGTAGTCAGTGTATCAAATTTTCATTAACCTTGCTGGTGACCGTAAGGAGTTCTCAAAACACTTAGCACAGTGTATTTTGGACTGAACATAAATCTCACATGACCCTCCTACTTTTGTGGGGATTGGGTATTTGATGATTGTGGGATTATAGAGTTAGGTTTTTGATGATTGTGAGAAAAATTGGAGGAGTTACAGAAACCGCGGCCAGTTTTGGTATTAAATATTTTCTTTTTTGCCCTTTCTAGATATGCCATTAAATAGCCAAAAACAATGCACACCTCTCAAACTGTATGTGGTCTTACCCAAATATAATATATTTCAGCTGTGGAAGGTTGTGGGCAAAGCCCCTTCCTTGCATGGGAGACTAAGAGGAATAGGAGGTTAGGCAAAGGACCAGTTATATGGGGCTATACTCTTGGCTTAAATCTGCATATGTGCTTGGTAGGCATAATTTGAAGCGCTGGTGGCAGTTTTTTTTTTTTTTTGTGAAGTTAGAGGGTGATCCTCTGTTCTAATGTTGTACCAAAAAAAAAAAAACTTTAGTCAAGCTTGTTGTTTGGTTTCTTAGATCATTAGGTGAAAAGCTTTTTCCCTGGCTCATTTACTCGGATATCTTGTTTAATGTCCATTCTTTCAATGATTTAAGCTATTTGCGTTGACATTCTTTTTCCCTTTTTGGTTTTGCGGCATAGATTTTGTTCGAAGATAGGTGATATCATTTGACATCTTCAACCCTTCCTGTCTTGTCCTGGGTAGAAGGATAAATTTCTTGCCTAGATTACGAAGGTTCTCTTAGATCTATATTGATAGCCTACTTATTACAGATATCTCCTGAGGATATCCGATGGGAAGGTGAGGAACCAGGCATATTGCATCGAGGGGGTGATCGTGGGCAAGCCCGTGGGGTTAGAAAACCCTTGAGCCATTCTGGTGTTATTTCAGGTGTCGGAAGAGGTAGAGGATCCATAAAGGGTCAATCCAAAAAAGAATTGCTGCCATCACAAAATGGTATTGGGAGGAAAGTTTCTGATGATCTAGAATTACTAAACACTGATACATTGGTAAAGGAGGTATGTATGACAGAACTGAGCCAACTTGTGTAAAACTATGTTATTTATTGATGTCCTTATCATATTATTATGTCAACAGGTAGAGAGGGTTTTCAGCGCTAGTCATCCAGATGCTTTTGAGCTTGAAAAGGCCAAGAAAATGCTTAAAGTGAGATAAGTGATGCATTTTGTTACTTTTCTCCCCTCTTGACATTTGCAAAGTTGATTGATGTATACACAATGCATGCAGGAGCACGAACAGGCACTCATTGATGCAATTGCTAGGCTTGCATATGCCTCCGATGGTGAAAGTGGTAATAAATACGTGTGTACATAATAGTATGCATTGCATATTTCTTTTCTTTCGAGCTGAGTATAGCCCATTGTTGTACCTATATAAATATATCAAGGGGTTATTTTATTAGCATCCTTGAAACTTTTTGGTGATCTGAATGAGGGCTGTACATCTGAGAATCTTATTTTTTTCAATTATTAAAATGGAGAAAACTGTTTATGCGTTTTTTTCACCAAACTCTTGTGCTTATTGGATCATACATGAATGGAAATAAGATAACCTAGGCTATTTGTTAAGATGAGTTCAGAGCTTAAGACATTAGGTCAATAAATGGAGACTGCAGATAAGGAAGGGGCACCAAGCTGATAATGCGGATGAACTAAATGATTGTGCCTTGCTATTGAGGTATCAACGTGTTAGCCTTGCATGTTTGACTGTCAAGAACGGAATACACATGTATTATTGCCTCATGGCATACTATGGAAGGGCATTATTTTCCATCTTTCTTCGTTGTTTTCTTTTTGCCCAATTTAAGAAAGCATACAATAATGTTTACCTTTTATGATGATGACTAGATTTGCTAGCATAATTGTGAATATAAATTGGTGAGCCTAACTCCATGTGATCTTTATGTTTGCTTCAAAGCAGATGGAGAGCAGCCCCTCTTGAATGGGCAATCTATTGGATGAGAATGGAGAAACCAGCATTATATTGTCACCTATCAGGATATCAACTGAAAGACTTTGGGGGTGAAGGATTGGTTGTTTTAAAGGTAATGATTAAATATCAAGTGAGGGATGGGTCGCATGAGATTACTAGCAATTTATTGATTTTGATAGCATCTGATTCTTTCATTTCGTGGATTTTTGCCTCCCAAGGTTATACCCTGACTTTATGGAAACCACCTCTACCTTGCTTTGGTCTTTTGGATGTATCAAAGACTTTGAAAGAAAGGGGATGTTTTCATTCGTGAAGTAAAATTTTCCACCAGCCTGGTCTCAGTTTGAATTTATGTTATGGCAGTGGATAATATGTAAGTAAAGATTCAAAGATTTTGTTGGTATAATGGGTGCCTTCTGATGTTGTGGGTTGCACTTCAAATGCCTTCCTGAATCCCTGAATTCCCACTTCTTTAAAGATTCTTAACTTAAAAAATATTCGGCCTTCTTTTGGTTGTAGCTGCAGAATTTTGAACCAAAACACCAACCCTGCGAACCAAAGAAGACAAAACAAAATTATAAATTCGACATTATCTACAGGAGAGCAACTCAATGGCATTCTGTTTTCATTCTCAGAATTTTAAACGTCCAACATCACTGGAGAAATGATTGTTACAAGTTTAATACATACCTTAGTTCATCGAGTTACGGTTATGTTGATTTATGCACCGAAATCCAAGCACAGCCATGCAATCATTATATAAATCCAGTGATCCACATATCCTCCATGAGCATCATTTGGAGGACCAAGTGATACAGATTTAACCCCAAACTAACATGGTTAACAACATCAATTTGATTCACTGTAGACCCAGAGATTGGAGCACCTGCAGGCTGCAACCAGACAATGAACAAACAAAAATAAATAAATAAATAAAACATGAAACCCAATCACAAGCAAGCTGATTGACGTCAAATCAAACGAGATATTGTGATGAACAAGTGAGAAAGGAGAAAAGGTTTGGAGGGGAGGTGTATGGAGATTCATGGACGAGACAACGGGAGAGGGACCTCAACAGTGACATTTAGAAATGTCTCAATTTTAAACTACCATTAATGAGCTGAGTTGTTCTCTATTATGCGAGAACATGGGATGAAAACACCAAAATGGTTTTCTGAAAAAAAAAAAAAAAGACCAAAAAACGAGCATTTTGAGTTACAATGTTCAAAAAAAACTGAAAACAGTTACCACCCACACAAACACAGTTTTAATCCATGTACATAAAACCAGAGATATGAACAATTATCAAAATCTTGGACGTAAGTTTATGAACTAAATTATAGCTGTATGCTTATTAGATTACTCCAGAGTGTCGAAAGGTATGACTAGAAATGAGAAGACATGTGTTGATCCGAGCAAGGACGTGACATTGCTACTTTCTTTTACAAGCCAACAAAACGGTTCAAAGCACAAGATTTCTAGCTCTGCATGAACAAAACCTCCACAAATGAAATAATATAAAGATAGATAACCTCTTTTAATATGGCCTTTCCAAACTCTTAATTAAGTATCCCACCTAGTCCAAGGAGCTCAATCTTTTCTAAACGGATCTTCAACGAACAAAATAAAACTTTATTGAAGTGCCCACTGGTAATTTTCTAAGACTATGAATGGGCAAATCAAGCATCCCCTTGCATATGCGAAAATAGGGTGGTTCTCCAATGCTAAAGATTTGCCACACTACTAAGGAAACAAAGAAGAAGAACAATTCCCAAAGGTGATGTTCCTGAAGCTTATAAAATGCCAAAAAAGATTGCATAAAAGGACAACAAAGGTAAAATGAAGCACAACCATTAATCTTCTTCTTCCATCTATTGCCGACGCCTATCTCCTAGAATCATCATTCATCAGTGCAAAACTTTCTAGTTTATATTTATCATTAAGACCCAAATACATCGACCAACCACTCTCAATATAGTATTTATGAAGTAATATAGAAGTGGTCCAGTCCTTTTGGGACTTTGGCCAGACTAATAGATAATCAAATTGAACACAAAATGAATATGAATCCAACTGCAAAGATTGGGGGATTGTCTAACTCAAATATTGACGTATACAGCTAATTATTGATCTGCATTTAACATCCTATTCCCATCGAATGAAAAAAGAACACTACGAATATTTTATATGGATCCAAACTTGGTCTGAATGAACAGTTGAACCAATTCAGCACACAAATCAATGATTATCAATAAAACGGAAAAAAGAAAACACCTCCCAGTCAAAATTAGATAAATATTAAATATAAGGATCCAAACCAGTAACTGCAATAAAGGCTACAAATCAACGATCATCAATCAAAATCAAAACAAAAAAAATTAACTAAAAAAGCATCAAAACCCACCTACAGTACACAATCCTAAAGATTCGATCGCTCCCGTCCCAACAAAGCATATAAATCAAAACCAAGACCCCCGAAAAAAAGAATCCCAAAACACCCAGAAGAACAAGAGGAACAAAACCATAAAGAAAAACACACCTGCTGCAAAATGCGATTCGCCGACAAGTTGAGAGAGACCCAGTTGCAACAGCAACAACATCGTGGATTTCAAAGGAGCCCGAAGAGAGAAGGGCGCCCTGTCGGCCGGTCCACGCCTCTCATGTCGAAGCTCACCGCTCCAAAGCGTCCCACTCCCGAGCACAGGTTTGACGAGCACTCTCACGATGCCGTTTTAGGATTATTCTAAGGGCTCGAAGATCCGTGCGTGGAGGGTAATGCGACCGTGGGTCGTAACTGTTAGTGACCCGATTCAATTCCTCGTTGTCATACCCAGACTTGAGAGAGAGAGAGAAGAAGAGAGAGAGAGAGAGAGAGGGGTTAGCTAACTCTAGGAGTTAAAAGTGTAGCAAAGGTCGAGAGGTTGGGCGACGAAAGGGACAGGGCATGATGATGAGAATGACTTTCTTTAGAAGAAAAATTGCTCTCTTCTACAAGCTAAACCATAAAGCTAATTGTTTCATTTTTGACAGTCCCATCGCATATTGATACAATTATTAATTTCATGATGTTTTTACTGACCCAAAAAAGAAAAAAAAAATTGTAATGTTGCTTTCGTAAATCGTCACGAATTAGTCGCCTTAACATCTTCATCCGAGTGGCTTACAAAATAATTAATTAGATTTTTTGAAAATAGGGTTTCAATAATGCATTTTCGTAATTGATGATGTAGTTAATTGCACAATTAAGCTTGGGCAACGGACGCGGAGAGAACAAGAACGGTTGAAAACTTGTCAGGAGTGCCAATGAAAAAAACTTTCATTGATTAAGTTAAAAGTGAATTACATAAAAAGTAAAAGCTAAAAGGATTCTTATGTAAATGCTTGTACTTGATATTGATTATCGACGAGCATGCCTTGGCCACTTGTTGCCCTCTGATAGGGTACGATCTTGGCTAGGCATGGTGCCGAATTCATGTCTTCTAGCAAGACACATCTTGGCAAGATGTCGCTTGTTAATGGATTATGCAATCATTAATTGTTTTTTTGCCGAATTACCTGCTTACCATAGATTAAGGACATTACCAGGTTTTCTGTCGAGAATAATAAGACACTTAAGATGAAATCGTGGAACAGTTATCCTTTGTGCCACATCTCAATTATTATCTACGCACTTGTTGAACTAACACGTTAGTTCCTATATCTTGATCAGAGCTCGCGGTTTGGACCTAGTTACTCCCAACCAAAATGTGGGCTTTTGGGCTTGCATTCTGAACCTTGGCTAGCCAGATGGATGTTCGGTATATCAATGATCATAGGCATTTTGGTCGGTAGTAAATTTGTTCAGTTTTTTTCATCCAAACTTATCAACCTTAAAATTTGTTAAAGATGTGGTTTAGTGTTGTCCAAGCAGATTTGTTTTCATTTTGATCTATAGGTTGGAAGTTGGAAGTTGGAGCTTGGAGCCTTTTAATGTTGGTGGCTGCCACTAATTCTTTGCGCTAGCTTGGAGTGTGGACCAAATTGACAATGACATTACTATTTTTCTGAATTCTTTCCCTTAAGATTGCCTTGGTATCACCCATTTCTTTTAGATAAGGCAACTGTCTGTAAGATTGGCTTATTAGTTTTAACTTCCAAACTCAAGCACCCAATTGGGTAGCTAAGTATGGGCATCAACCAACAACATTAGAACTAAGATACAATTAGAAAAAATTGTAATGATTTGTAATCTACCACCCCCTATATAAGTTAAACGGAAATAATCAAGAAGAGTGGCGTGGAATAAAAAAGAAAAAATGGGGAACAAACATAATTGTTACAAAGATAATTTAAAACGACTCAAAAAAGTTAGAGAAACTAGCATCATTTCCTCGAACGTTTCTTTGAATGTCGGGAAGTACCAGCCTCAGTTTCACCAGCTTCCCTACCCCTTTTGGCTTGAACAGCCGGTGATGGTGATGGTGCTGCCGCTTTCTTTGGCGGCCGTCCAACGCTCCTTTTCGCCGGGCTTTCTTGCTCCTTCACTTTTTTACCCCCAGAACCTTTTCGCGAGGCTTGATCTTTACGTGAATCAACCTTTCTATTGCCATTGCCGTTTTTCTTCTGATCGGCTCCTCCTTTGCCATTATCAGAACTCTTCAATGTGTCTAGCAATGACGGCCCGTTGTTGGACGATGAGCACCGCTTCATTCTATTCAAGAAATTTGCAGCGCCTTTCTTCTTTGCATTTGCATTCACGGTAGTATTCTTCTTCACCTTCTCAGGCTTAGACTCGGAATTCTCACTGTGAGACTCTCTGCTCGAAAAACCAGTGTGGGGAATGGCATCCGAATTCTTGTTTGCGTTAAGATTAGGACGGCCCTTATTGCCATTTTTGCTCACGTTTCTTGAATTGGCTTTAAATCTTTCTGTTGTCCTCTTCTTTGTGACACGATATTCCTCAGCCTTACCAGAGGATTTATCGTTCTGCTTCAAATCTACAACCGGTTTATCATCAACCAATGTGGTCGTCTGCTCTCTTTTCTTGTCTGATGCTGAAGATGACGCTAATGCTTTTGCAGTGATTGAGCTGCGTTTGCGACAAGCAGTACTTGGGACAGATATTTTCGTTTTAAGTAGTAAAGAAGCTGATGGTTCTGGATCCGATTTCATGGGCTTGGGTAAAGGAGGCACCGACTTTTCTTCTTTTGGCGCTGGATCTGGCTTGCGGGCCTTGCGAGCGATTTCTTTAAGAACAATTTGTCGAAGCTCAACGGCGGCCATGGATTCTGAGGACCTCTTGCCAAAGAAGACAACGGCATTGTTGAAGAGAAGCAACAGATCACGATAGAACTTGCTGTCACCAACTGATGAATACCAACCTTCTTCAAGCCTCGTTCGAATTGTTTGGAGGTCTATGTGTTGCCGAATCAAGCTCGTGTAATTGGGTGTTTCCTGCATTATTCCACACGTCAAAATGAATTTTCGTACCTCAATGACAACGGTCAATAAAACAGCAAGTCCTCTGGAATTTACCCCAAAAAAAAACAAAAAAGAATTCAAGTATAAGACAACCGGGGCCTCATAATATGTCTAAAATTAGGACTGTCTATAATAATGATGAATTTAGGGGGGGGGAAAAAAGATTGGATTAGCCCAACCAACCGAGTCTAGTCTCGTGTAAATAGAATGTTAATGAAAAGACTGACTTTTGGAGCACATCTAGTTTCAATGGACTCAAAACCACTGAAATTTTCTGTTTATTAAAGGTCCCGACATTATGACATGGCCCATTACAACAACAAAAAAAATGAACCCCATGCCAAAAACGTACTAGATAGGTGACACAAAGGTTACCAATCAATGACGTAGCATATCGTTTCTATTCATGGACATATCCCACTAACAGAAAATGTTCTCCACAAGATGATAAGGAAACATCCATCGAGCTGACGTGGAAACCTAATCCGAACGTCTATAGAGATATTTGGTGCATGACAAAGGTTAGGAATGCACGCTTTTATTTCACTTTATTATGTTTTGCCATCAATCACCCCTTACTTGAAAATAAAAAATAAAAAATAAATTCAATGACCTATTAACAATTAACATGACAATAAAATAAGATAAAAATGAAATAAATATGTGATTTATAACGGCACTGTTTTGACCCATTATATATCATGGGGACTTTATTTATTTACGACAACCAAAACCACCAAACCATGTTCACAAGCCAATTGTTGGCAGGGTTTTTTAGTCATTTGGGTTTGTGATTCAAGCTTTAATATTAAAGTAGATATAGGTGTTCGTCTTTAGTGGAAAGAAAAAAGAAAAAAAAATTATTTTTTATCATTAAAAAACAGGCTTAAACTTATTAAATTTTCATTTTATTTTTCTCTAAAGTTATGAAATAATGATGAAATAAGTTTGAATCTGTTTTTTATTAAAATATATATTTTCTAATAAAAAACAGGTTGAGACTTATTTCATCCCCATTCAGTAACCTTAGAAAAAAAAAAAAAAAAAAAATTGATAAATTTAAACCTATTTTTTATTGATAAAAAACTTCCTTTTTTTTTTTTCATGGAAAACGGACGCTAGGTGTCCGTCTGTAACGGACGCCTAGCACAACTCTTAATATTATGTAAAACAATCAAAACTATACCCATTTCCTTTTAAGAGATATGGTTCCAACACATCTTTGGTAAGATTAGGCTTGGGATTCCTCTTTCTTTCGGACACTTCCATGGCCCATATTAAACCCATCAATGACCATATTAATCGTTGATCGTATCCATAAGATCAGGCAGACACGTCGGCATACGATTGGCTTAGAATTTCTTGAACGGTGATATGTCATTCTCACCGAATCAAACCCTTTTCTTTTTTATCTTAATAAAATAAATTATGGAGATTAATAAAAAAAAAAGAAAGAAAAAGGAAGAATAATTATTATAACACTAAATCATGTTTTACCTGGCTATCGAGCCGGCGCTCGAAAACGGACCCAAACCTGTGAGACCGGAAGATCTCGAGGAGATCAACCAACGGCTGAGATTTAACGGGGCTTCGCTTGATGGCGGGAGATTGATCCTCATTTCTTGGCTCGTTGCCTTTCTTCCTCGGCAAGCTCGCCGAGCTTTGCACGTCACTGTTACTCTCTTTCACCACCTCCTCTTTTGACTCGGCCACCGATTCCCACATCCCGGCCGAGTCACCCGCTCCCCTCTCCGAACTCGGCTTTTCCGACTCCCGAAACGGCGAAGCCCCCGCCGATCCCTTCGCTACCGTATCGGAGCTCCCGTTAAACGAGTCCTCGACCGCCGGTCTTGTAGACACCCCAGCCGGTTCGGATCCTCCGGCCGCCGGTTCCGGTTGTTTCTCGATCTCGTCGGATCCTGTATTTGGATCCTCACATTTCGGATCTGTGGAATTCGATTCGTTACACGACCGATACTCAGGGTCGGAATCTTCGCCGGAAACCTCTTTCGCGGCGGCGTTTTCTGGCGGCGTATTATCCCTTTCACCATCGTGATCTTTCTTCTCCTCTTCTCCGCATTTCTCTACGGTTCTCTCCGGATCCGGTTTTTCCGTTACTTTCTCATCGTCTTTCGAACTCTGTTCGTGCTCTTCCGTCAATTTCTTCACCTTCAATTGCAGAGACCTAAACCATAACAATAAATATAACTCCGAAATCCACCAAAATACCACCACTCGTTAATTCAAAATTCTGATGAAAAAAAAAAATCAAACAAAAAAATCGTGAAGATTTACACTATGGAGAGGTCGTAACGTTCGACTTCGCGTCTGAGTTCGGCGACTCGGAGCTTCCTCAACCTGTCGAGCCAAGGGATGGTAAGAGTAGCAGAATCGTCTTCGGTCCTATTGTTATCGTCGTCGTTGGGTTCGGGGACGTCGTCGTTTTGGCTGAAGCGGCGTTTAAGGTCGTGGTACTTTTGCTCACAGGTCTTCGGGGTGAGAAGGTGGTGGAGCGTGGAGCTCCGCTTCTGGAGTTCCACGGCGACGGAGTCCCAGTTCTCGGTGCCGTACCGGTGGACGGCGCACGCTAGCAGCAGCTCCTCCCACGTCCCCCATGTTTGTTTCTCGGGAAAGTCGGACTGTTTTTCCATGAAAAAAAGAAAATTAGCTCGTTTTTAACTTCTCTGCAATTCGTACATTTCCTTGGGCTTTCCCAAAAACTAGGGGTATTTTCTTTTCTTTGTTATTCGCCCCCTCGCTCCCTCTCTCTTTCCTGAGCGTTTTATTCGACTCGGCTTGCACGAAGAGGCGCTCATATCGATACGATTCAACGAGTACTTGCTTTTGTCGGCCAAATTTCATTTTCACGCCTGATTTTATTTTTCCATAAAATTATATATCATTGTTGTCCCAAATGACGGATGTGCCCTTTTCTTCTGACGTTTCGTTTTCTTTCAGCCTTTTTTTTTTTTTCTTAATAATTTTCTTTCAGCCTTTTGGGTAGGTATGGTATGGTTAGAAACTCAGAACCTAATCTTGGTTGTAATAGCGAGTTACACGTGTATCACGACTCGGGTTTATCAACAACCGAAATATGACACGTGAGAGTACGTCCCCCATGGCCCATAGAACGGTGGCCATATGCGGGAGTAAGCCTTGCAGGGCTCTGCAACCAATTATATTCTCCAGTCAAGCCCAAAAGCATCAATATTTGCCACTCTCTGTGCACGTGCTATGCCCATCTGGAGGCCCAGGATAGGCCTCACCGTTTTTTCCTCCAATTTGGGTAAGTCTAGCACGTCGGATTAGGCCCTAAAACGTAGCAGCACGTTGGATTTGTGAAATCTAGCAATTATAAGTTATGATTTTGTTATATATAACCATGGGCCATTGTGCTACCAAACTATTCATATTTTCCGAGCGAATGATGTACGCACATATAGTATAACGGGCCCATGATTGCCCCTTGACCACGGACATCGAAGATAACGCAGAGAGACAAAGGGGACGTAAAACGGGGGAGAAAATGGAAGGGTTTGTCTGAAGAAAGGCGTTACAACAAGAGAATAAATTAAAATGATACTCATCATTCTCAAGTACTAATAAAGGCTTTAACAAGGTTAAGGTAGATTTTTTCGGTAGAGGCTTATAAAAGCAATAGTAACACTTTCTCTTAAACCCTAATTTCTTTTTCAGTGTAGAAAAAACTGCTAAAAAAAAAAAAAAAAAAAATCTCTGCAGTAACTTTTCTAAATTATAGAAATACAAAAAAAATCAAAAGTTGTTCCTTCATCTAGAGAAGGAAAAGTAATTCTTTTAGCATTATTTTAATATAAAAAAATTTATTTATCCTCTTTTTCTTTTAGTATTTAATTTAAAGAATATTTAAACAATATAAATAAATAATAAAAAAAGTTACTGTGAAGATTATTTAAATAGGAAAATAAAAATTAGTTTGATTCCCTACACTAAAAAATCCAATTTAAAGTCATCTCAAACCGGGCCTGAGGCTTGTCAGAAGCCCATAAATTGAGTTATTTTTTAAGTAGGCTGGGGGAAGACATTGATCCAAGTAGCAGTAAGGATGTTCAACCCACCTAATTTAATTTGGTTGAAACTTTTGGCTTGGCTAGAATGCATAAAAAACACCTCTCCGCTATGAGGAGGGGATCCAGATTCCAGGCCAATGCAAAGGGCCCATACTGTTTTAGATTGAAGAAGTGGAGGGTGATGGTGAGAAGTCAAAGAGTGCAGGGGTTTAGCAAACAGGGGAGATGATGGTATTGAAGTTAAAATTGCTAATGGAGATAGGATTTTTAGCAAAGGCAGATGCTCTGGTGTTGTGATTATACTGAAGTTAGAGCATTCCCCCACAACCATCACAGCTACCACCGAGTCACACAATTTGTCCACATGCAAAGTAGGGCCGGAAAGTAGACCAACGAGTCACACAATTTGTCCACTTCAACACCTTGTATCGATCGGCAAGTTTTCAAACTCAAATTTCAAAAAATTTCCCCCTCCTAAATTGTGGTTTTAAATTTCAATTTAAATGAGATGAATATATTTGATATGTAAAATGATTATTCCATTAAAAAAAATATCAACTTCTAGTTATAGATGATAACTCTAACTGACTAACACCAACATTTTATTCACATTTTTTCATTTCTAATAAATGTATCCGATAACATATGGTAAAAATATAAAAGACAACTTGAGGGGAGGGGGGTAGGCTTTTTTTTTTGTTGGGGGGGGGGGGAACATGTCTGAATTTGCACAACACATGTTATTCAATAGACTCCCAAAAATTTATAAACCAAACCACAGCTCACAGCTGACACTAGAAAGAGATTGCCTTCCATCCCTCGGCACTGAAGTCCGGAATAAGGTTAAAACAACTTGGAACTTATTAATTTTTTTCTATAAATAATATGATATAAATGTGACAAAAGTGCAAGTCCAAAGAAATCGAAATCAACAATTTACACAAGCAAGTTTCTCCCTTTGCGACATGACCCAAAAAAAAAAAACAAATACTAATAACAATATTCAGAAACCACCGAAATAAGTCACAAAATTTTAGTGCCATTTCGACGAATTCAAGCACCGGTAGCTCCCATCAACGCCTTTTTCAGCTCCTCATTCTCACTGTTTCGGCGATCCGATTTGCCGCCTGAGGCTTTACTTCCATTTCTTTCAACGTCCCTGTATTTGCCGGGGCTCGATTCTCCTACCGGCGAGAGAGATTTCGCGGCGGCCGCGAATTCTCGCCGGAGATCCTCCACGGCTTTTTTCAACAACCCATTCTCCGCTTGCAAGACCTCCAGGTGACGTTTAACAGTGAAACAGGCCTCCGCCACGTCAACATTAGCAGGTAGGGCCGAATCCGGGCCCGCCTTGGATGCGGTCTTCTTGGAATCCTCGCGCTCCACGTGTTCGATCCCGATCTTGTTCAAGACTAAGAAGGGGATCTTCTGGAACGCAATCGCTGCCGTTGGATTATTACCCGCACTCTTCAGCTCCGCCGGGACCCTAACCCCCCACCTGAAATTAACAACGGCGCGGCTTCTCACCGGTAATTTCGTCCTCGCCGCCACCTCCATTCCGGAGAACAGGCTGGCGATCGCTCCAGCCGGCCAATCCGGTGTCAAGGCCGTAATTTTCTTGCCGTAGAACGTGCCGTTCATCACCGGGTTCTCCACCACCTCGATCGACGGATCTTCCTCGGAAACGACGCCGTCCCGAGGCGTAACCGTCTTCCTATCGAAGGCCGAGGACTGCGATTTCTTAATGGAGAAATCCCCAAACTGAGGCTTGAAGTGGAGCATAAAGCTAGGGTTTCCACGGCCAAGCAGATTGAACTCGGCGCTCATCAGCATGGAGCTCGAGATGGGCGAGCCGTACGGCCCCGCCCCGGTCTTGACCACGAGCGAGAACGGGTTCCACGTGTCGTTGGGGCGGTAAGCGATCTTAAAGGACGGCCCGGATTCGAAGAAGGTGCCGAGATTGAGAGTGAGCTCCTTGGACTCGCCGGCGACGACCCCTGACTGGAACGGCAAGCCTAAAATGCTGAGTGGGACTTTGGCTCTGAGAAGTGGCTTCTGGTCCTCCCGGAACTTAAGAGAAGCTTTCATTTTTGTTCGAAACCCTAACCCTAATTGCTTCCAATTTGTTTATAGTTTTTTTGATTCAGAGTAGGGAGTGAGCTGGGTTTAGATTTATATGGGCTCGTTTGGGTGTCAAATTTAATTTGATTTTATTTGATTCTATTTTGAATTTACAAATATCGAGAAAAAAATGGGTTTTGAAATTATGTTTGGATGGTTTAGAAAAAATATTTGAGTAGATGATTATATTTGAAAAAAATAATAAAATATTATATTTTAATTATTAAAATATTTTTTTAAAAAAAAAAAAGAAAAGAAAAATCTGGAACCACCCCAGGGGTGGCCGGACCACCGCCGGAGGGTGGCCGGACCACCGCCGGAGGTGGCCGGACCACCGCCGGAGGTGGCCGGACCACCGCCGGAGGTGGCCGGACCACCGCCGGAGGTGGCCGGACCACTGCCGGAGGGTGGCCGGACCACCCCAGCCACCCCTGGAATTTTTTTCCTTTTTCAGTTTTTTTTTTTTTTAAAAAAAGTATTATTTATATTATTTTTTGAGTTAGGGGAAATAAATTTGAGTTGAGTTGAAATAAATTTGAGTTGAGTTGAAAAAATTTGAGTTATTGAAGATTGTTGACTTTTTAGAAGAATTGAGTTAAACCAAAAAGAATTGGTTACCCAAACATGCCCATAGATATAATTGTTGAGGAATTTTTGAATTTGGGAGAACACGCTGCAAAAGACAGCGGGTATTCCGTCAAAACTTGGCTTGATTGGGGGGGTTTCAGTTTCGGTGTCTGGGGCGGACTCCAAGTTGGGCTATTTTCAACGTTACCCCTACGCTTCTCCAAAATAACGAAGGACTTACACCTACTGAGTGTCCTATCGATGGTTCTAGTGTAATTTCGTGAAACAATGAAGGGTTTAATTGTATTTGAAAGGATGGTGGATTAAATTTCGTAACAGGTGGCAAGATGAAAGCCGTGAAATTTTTTGAATTTGAAATAAATCGAAAAAAAAAAATTGGATAAAAATTTCGATGAATCCACTCTGGATTCTGGCGCGGGTACCGCTTCGTCTCCATTCGGTGGTGTGATAACGTTCGATGCCGGTTATGGAAGATATTTCACATGCGCACTGGTTGAAACACGTGTTGCCCAGGTAGCGTAATGCTACGCTACATCTCTATCTATCTATCACATTCATGTTAACATTACCTGTCTGAAGTGATTTACCCTATTTTTTTAAAAAAAATTATTGACATTATAGCTGCTTAAAACACGTTTTGTCAACCCATAGATGATAAATTGTTGTGAAAAATAACATTAGTCTTTAATAAATTGCCTCTCACCCTTCTCATGTTTTCTTTAACCGACAAGAACATTATGATACCATCTTGTCACAAGCTTTTTTTTTTTTTTTTTTGTGAAAATTGTAAACTTTCTTTCGATCATAGAAAATATCCAGAGCTAAAAAGCTCTATAATAACAGAGCGTGTCATTCGCTAATTTATGAGCTGTAAAATTGTTCTCTCTTGATATAACAAATTTGTCAAATTCAAGTCTTTTGAATAACTATTTTTATGTCTTCTACAATCTATCTATATCTTCTCCAGTTTTCTCCAGTTTTGCCTTGTAGCTTTGACCACATTAACTATTTACAGCAAAACACTTTCCAAAAAAAATACTAGGTAGCCCAATATCATGACTAAATTCTATTGCTTGCAGAGCCGCCATTGCTCCTACCACAACAAGCTGTTAAAGCCCAAGCCCTCTCTCTCTGCGTCTTCTATGGTGGGAAAGGTGAAAGTGTGGTCTCCTATCCGTTGGGTGAATAAGTCTTGTGTGATGTGGAGATTTGAAGAAAGTATGGAAGAAGACTTGGTTCATGTGTGTGGGAGCTAAGGGAAGAAGAAATGTGGAAATCACTACGCAGGATGAAGTAATTGCAAATCTTAAGAGAAAATGAGAACTCCGCCTGATGGGTTGCATGCATCATTGCAGACAAGCCAATAAACAGGGAGCCCCTTCGAGCGATGATGGATAAATTAGGGCTGAAAGTTTTTTGGGAGGGTTATTTTCAAGAGGATGAAGGATAACATGTTTGTTATTGAATTCTCATATGAGCAGGATAAAAGGAGGGTAAAGAAAGGGAGGTCGTGGTTATTTAACAGAAATCTTTTGGTGTTGAAGTCATCTGATGGAATTAGAATATATTTTATATTATGGTTGTTTATTTTATATTTAGGTTTGATTATAATTATATATAGAGATTTGATTATCACCTTATATTCTCTTTTATTCTATTTCATTGTTGGGTTTATTTTATTCCTTAAATAGTTTAGGCTTACTTGTTTATTACTCATAGTCTCTCAATAAATTGAGAGTATTGGAAAAAAAAAATTTATTTTATATTTTATATATATTTCTACATGGTATCATAGCCATTTTTCTATGGCCTTCAACAAACGTCTTATGACATTTTCTTGGTTTTTTATGGCGTTCTACTTCAGTTTATACTAATTTCAGAGATTTTTTCACTAATTCAACTCAGTTCCACTGCGATATAAACCAGTTCAACTCGGTTTCATTGCAATTTTATTTGGTTCAATCTGGTTTTCAGATTATTTTTGGCCTAGTTTTGTTGTAATCACGGCCTTGTTCACTGATGAACCTTCAATGCAACTTGACCCTTCATTGGTTTCTTAGCGGCTTGTCTCTATTCTCCAGCGTTCCTCTCACCGCCACTATCAGCCTTTCTCGCCCAGCACCACCCTTTATCCAACAATCAATTTTGGCAGCCTTTAATTCATTATCTTTCTAAACTTCAGATTTTATAAGCTTTCACCTTGAGTTTGAGGGGAATGTTATAATATATATTTCATATTATAGTTGTTTATTTTACTATAAGAATATTTTCAATTTAGGTTTGATTGAGACTTGATTACCAATTTATTTTATTTTTTTATTCTATTCATTCCTTAATTATTTTAGGTTTACTTACTCATCACTTATAGTCTCAACATATCATATAAATATTAATTAAAAATGTAGCACATCTGTCTCTCTCCGCTTCCATTCTCTTTCATTTCTCTTTCATATTACTTTATTTTATATTTTATATATATTTATACAGCTGGGATCACTCCCCCCGCTAATATGCAAATCAATCAAGTGGAATTTTGGATTTAACCGCTTACTTATATGACAAAAGGAAATTGGGGCTAGAATCAAATAGACAGTTGGGAAAGTTAAAGTAGTGGATGTAAACTCCGATGGAGTTGCGTGGGGCAAACTTTGAAGGGTTAAAGTGTTAATCGATATCACAAAGCCATTACAGAGGGGAAGATCCATATCGCCGATATCGGTGAAAAAAAAGAAGATATGGGTTGCTGTTAAATACAAAAAGCTCCCCAAATTTTGTTTATGTTGTGGGAAGATGACGCATGGTGAAAGGGGCTGTTGTGTGTCGACACCCAAAAGTGTGTACAAGGCAGAGGCGGAGAAGCGGTATGGTGTTTGGATGAGAGCACAATCATTTGGAAGAGTTGCGGGCGGAGGGGCTGATAGAAAAGGCTATGACACGGGGGCATAGTTCATGTCGAAGGCTAACTAGGCAACGGATGGAGGAAAAACATATAGGAGTAAGCGAAAATAATTGCAATCATAATAAATTAGAGAGATCTTCAGGATATCGAGGATATTTTGATTACGTTGGACAGGATAAAGAGCATAATACGTGGCTAGAAATACGAAATTTTCTAAAGGGGATGAATCATGGACTTAAATGCAGGAGGTGTGTGATAAAATGGGGAAGACGATAAAATGGGGAAAATAAATCAAGGAGGATACATCCAAAAAAGGGACAATGTCGTAGGTGATGAAGTGCACTTAAAGGAGAGGAGTAAAATGGACGTGTTGGACGAATTCAAAATTGACAAAATGAGAAGATTTATTACGGATGACATGGGTAGCTAATTAATTATGCGAACATGGTACTCAATTGTCTTTAATCGTGGTACATGAGACACGCCAAAAGGATGACACAACTCATCGTCTAGGGAATACGATAATCCAACAGTCACTAGAACATGTTTGCATGGAAGATTAGCATGTGTTTTATCCACGACATTGTAATTGTTGATTAAGATGCTTTGTCTTGAATTTAATAAAAGCTTTGAAATTTTATCTTACTTTTTTTTTTTTGAAAAAACATAAAGCATATACCTAGCAAGGTTATTAACTTGAATCTTTAACCTAGCACAGCTTTCTAATCATACTGATTTAATAGGGCTTAAGTTAAATATGGGTGACTGAGCGTGGGTTCGACCCCCCCCCCCCTTTTATTTTTTTAGAGTAGTTGAACTATTATCATTTTGTTCTTTAAGAGTGGCCAAGGGTCTTGAGAGTGATTCGACCACCTCCAGATCGGCTGTTGGAGGTGGCTGAGCCTCTCCCATTAGCCAAAAGCGAGCCAACGTTTTTGCAATTTATTTTTAGTTTTAGTTTTTTGTTTTTGTTTTTTAATATTTATATTTATATTTTTTATTTTTAAATTATTTATGAGGCATATGATACGTGGTAGTTTTTAATTAGTTTGCCGGGTAATTCCTTTAATTCCATGGACGAAGGTATCATCTTCATATTTAGTCATAAATGATGTACCATTCACAATATAAAATGAAACCTAAGTGAGAAAAAAAAAAAAAAAGTTGTTAAAACCCAGGTATTTAAAATGCATTTAACAAAATAATAATAATAATAAACTTAAACTAACCAAAAAAAAAAAAGAACCATCTAGGGGGTGGTCCACCCACCACCCCCAACACCCGGGGTGGCCGAACCACCCAAGGTGTTTTTAATTTTTTATTTTTAAGTCTTTATTTTTTATTTTTAGTTTTTATTTAATTCTTAAGCTTTGATTTTTAATTTTGGTTTTTGACACCTTTTTTTAGTTGAATTTTTTTTTTTTTAGTTTTATTAATTAATTAACCTTTTTTTTTTTTGAATTGTTACGGATGCATTGATATTTTTTTAAAAAAAAAAATTGTTGAATTAAGGGTATTTTATGTAAATTTTATTTACAAACTTATGGCATTTGCGTCATTTCAAATTTTTTAACGAGGTTGACTGATAGAAGAGAGTTATAGGTAAGTAAATTGTAGTTAAGGTATTCGGGTGGTGAGTGTGTTGGTTCATAAGGTCATAGTGACAGTGGGCAGTAATTTATAAAAAAAAAAAAAAAAAAGTAATTACCCATAATATTTAAAATTTATCAAAACACTCATTAAAATTCTCTAATCGTTATCAAATGACTTCCTTCATGACATTTTTGTTAACTTGTTAACAATGAGGAGTGACACTTGACTATCAGACCACGTAATGTTTAGTAAAAAGTAAATATGTATCTAGATGATCTAATCAACTAGCTTACACTAGACAAATATCATAGTTGACACAAAATGTCATTAATGTAGCTTTTAAAATCATAATTTGATCAAAATTTAATAGTAATTTTTAAATCCACATCACATTTGAGGGGATAAAATAATAACAAAAGTCATACTTATAACATTCATTATCATTGATGCATCAACCATAACTTGAAAAAGTGACATGTAGGAAGCGATGGTTGTGTGGCCACCCTCGTCACAGTAGGATGGGTGACTTCGTGACCACCATTCCAACAATAAATGAAATTGTTATGCAGCTACCCCCTCTTATAACAAATAAGTAGGGGTGGGTATTAGTGGAATCAATGATAATATGAGATTTTCTGCCTACCATACCAACATTGTCGATGAAGTTGGTAATTTTATCGATTTCATCCTGACAATGTCTATTTTGTTTGTTACTCGATGGCACTGACAGTCGGTAATTAGTTAGAAAGAGAGAGAGAGAGCTCTACTTGTTAGTTCCATACTATCATTCCCACTAAATTTATTATGAACAAAGAACTTAAGCTATCTCTTTTATTTATTAAACCTATTTTATACAGTTTCACCTAGGAGCTGTATAAGCGGGGGCGTATTAACCGCTTATTAACTGGATAACCGAAAATAACCGGACAAACCGAAAAACCGAAAAACCAGAATATAACCGCAACCGGCTAGGCGGTTGCGTTTATTATTTTTAAAAAACCGGTTATTAACCGGTCAACCAGATAACCGTTTTTAATATAATATATATATATATATATATATATATATATATACATAAGCTCCCTGCAGCAGGGAGCTGGAACAGCAAGGAGCATGAAGCTTCCTGATGCGTCCCTGCAGCAGGGAGCATATAATGCTCCCTGCTGCTGCAGGGAGCTCATCTTGAGAGAGGGGAGAAAAAAAAAACAAGAAAAGAGAAAGAAAAATAATAATAAAATATATGAATTTGTCCCACATTGAATATGAACAAACTTTTTTCATTCACTTTTTTTATAAAAGGCTACTTGAACATTTGTAAGCATAACTTTTCAAGATGCCTAATAAAATATTATATATAATTATGAGTAATTATATATATAAAAACTCGATGGAAGTGATTAATTTTTTTTTTTTTTGTTTTATAACATCAAAACCGGTTACCGGTTAATAACTGGTTTAAAAACCGATTTATAACCGGTATTAAAATCAGTTATTTGCGGTGCGGTTATTAAATTTTTAATAACCGGGGACCCCGGTTGTGGTTGCAGTTATTACCCAATAACCGCAACCGCAACCAGTTGTACACCCCTAGTTCCACCTAATAATTTTAGATTGAAACATCAAAATTTATTATTTAAATTACTAGCAAGTTAGGCATATGAAACTCACTCATCCAGATAGGTGGCTGGACAATCTAAAATTTATTTATGCAAGCCCACATGGACTATTTTATAATTACCGTTCGAATTGCTTTAAATCCCAATCCAACAATTTTAGGTAAAAATATTTCGGAAGTCTTCAAAAGGAAATAACAATCAATTTTAATTTTAAATCAACTGATAGTAATATGTCGAAAAATTACATAAAAAATTGAACTGAATTAAAAACCAAATATAAAGGTATAGTATTTAAATTTTTTAGCAAATTTGAATGTAAAATTACAGCTTTTTGAACATAAATGAGTTTCAGATCTCTCAAGATTTATTGTGTCGATAAGGTTGTTTCGAACAAGTGAAGCTTTTTATTGCGTTGTTACAATAGCTGTTGTTACGTCGACTTAATATTAACGCCGGTCGCTACCGACTTAATATTAAATAAACGCAATCAAACTCAGCGTTCGGGCGAACCGTCAGCCGTGCGATCATCAATCATCATTATCCAGAATTCTCAGTAAAAACCGGAAATAAAAAACAGAAAGAACCAAAGAAAACAACCAAACAAGAGCCAACGGGCAAAGAGGAGCTTTAGACATTTTATACTCATTTTCGTCGAGTCGGATCGCGTCGGACCTTTTACCTGCGCTTAAACCCGACTGAAAACCCTAGCGCCACGCCCAACGGCGACCACCACCACCACCACCAAAGATCTCTCCCTATCTATTTGTTTATTTTATTATTTTGTTTTTCATTTTCTTTGTGAAAACCTTGTGGTTTACACGCTTTGAGTTTTCTTGTGAAAGATCGGTGAGAACTGCGAGAAGTGAAAAGTGAAAAAGCACGCCAGCAGCTTCTACCAGGTCAGTTTTTGGATTCTGCTCTGTTTGGTATCCGAGAAAGTCGCGAGAAAAAAGAAACAAATATGCAGGAAATTTGTCCTTGTTTTGATTCGAATTGTTTCCGACTTTCGGATACAAAATTTTCCAGTTGCTGAGCTGAACACAGCTCTTTGGTTTAGTGTTTGCTCTCCCTCTCTCTCATTGTGGTTTTTGGAGGAAGAAGCAGAGCACCTCTTACGCTCTCGTTTATATTGTCAAGGTTTATCATCTCTGTTTTTTTTTTTTTTCCCTCACTAATTTTAAGCTTTCTCGGCAACCAAACAAAGGGCGAGATATTAGTTTTTTTTTTTTTTTTGTTATTTAATTTTGTAGAACCTTCTCAAAAATATAATTTAGTAGAACCGTTTCTGCTATATGCTGCACATTTGCGTCAGTAATATACTCATTTTGGGCATTCGAAGTGCGTGCTAATTTACCAGATGCTCTTAAGATTGGAGCTTTAGTTAGAGAGAGCTCCACTAAGTGCCAAAAACTTTAGATGTTACTTAATCCATGAAAGTCCAACTTAGTTTACTTAAGAAATTACAGACTTCCGCGAACAAGTGTTTTCGTATCTGTAAATATATAATTTATATTTTGATTGCTTTTCTTATTTTATGGGTTATATTTAGTGTGCTTTGAATTTATATGGATGTTTTTATTTCCTTTTCTGTCGCTTGTGTGTTTGATGGGACTTATCATTTTGACGAGTGGTTGAACTGATACTTGCAATGGATGTTTGGTTTTAGGTCATTCATTCATCTTCAGTCATATTATGATGATATAGGTATTACAATAAAATCATGGCATCCAAAGGTCCTAGGTGCAAGCTTGATCACGAGACAAGAGCTAAGCGTCAAAAGGTTAGTTTGTGAATATTTGTTTTGTAGATTATCTTCTTTGTGCTCTCTTTTGGGGAATAAATCAATCGCTATATCTGTCATTCATCTTTTGCCGTGATTTTATACTTTTCTGTGTCCTTTAGAAGCTTTTATCAATTAAGCCTTACTTTTGTTTTGCTGTATCATTGGTGCTAACTATAATTAGCTGTTCAATTCAGTTTTGGGATCCCCAATCTTATTTTCTTTTTGGGTACCCTTGGAAACTTCTTGAAGCCTACGAATATAAATTGTCTGATTTTAAAGGAAATTTTAGACAATGTAAAAATGACATTTCTACAAAATTCAAACTTTATACTGTTATTTATTATTGTTCAGATTTTTTTTTTCTTACTTCGGTGTAAATGATGGATTTACATTATAATTAAAAATTGAACTTGTCGATATATTCATAAGTAAATAAGTTGTGCAAGCACATTGTATTTAATCAAACTCAGTGTACACGCCTTTTGCTTTTCTTTTGATATGTCAAACTTGGAACAAACACTTCATTTTTAATCAAACTTATGCGTGGAGCCAGAGCCTCGGTAAAATTAATTAACAGTTAAAGGTACTCCGAAAGGGAAAAGAATGTTGATTGAGCCCTAAAAAAGTTAATGAAGAGAAAAAACTCAAAAAGAAAAAAAAAAGGCTCAGGTCTCATGCTAAAATGAATATATAATGCTTTGAGAAGAAAAATTGAAAGTTTCACATACATATCCTTGGTAAGAAAAATAAGAATATATATGCTTTGAGAAGAAAAATTGGGAGTTTCATATACATACTCTATTATTTGATTTTCTCGTGTGTTGAAAATTTTCTTTTAAACTCTAAGGAGCAAAAACTGATATAATATTGAAGAGGACAGGATGTTTGACCTCAGATACATAACATGCATTTTTACTACCAATATATAGAGAATGTTTAAGTATTGAAGCAAAATAGCAATCTCGATATGTCCTCTTTTCACTTCTTTTGGTCTAAACCAAATCTATGGAAATTTTCATCCCAATTAGACGCCTGCCAACTTTGCTCTCTCGGTTGATACCTTCCTACTTTGACTCTTGAAATGAGAACATATTGAGTGGCTAAGTTGTTACCTTCACAACTTTGTTCTCTCGGTTGTTTCGTTTCTACTTTGCTCTCACCTGCCAATATAGCCACAATTTCACAAAATATTGACTCTTGTAATTATTCATATCTCCTGTTTGCACTCTTGATATCTCCTCATTAATTTCTCAAATTGGACAAATTTTAGGATAGAACAAAAAGGAAAGGAGGGTAATGTATTTGGGATTGAAAGAATATGACATAGGAAAACATGTCTTTTTTTGATAAGTAATTGCAAATTCAATAAGAAGCGTAACCCAAGTTCATAGGGAGTATACAAAAGAGAAATCTAGTTAAAAGCAGAAAAGAGATTTAAAAAAATACGATAGTTCGAAATATTAAAATTTGAAGCAGCAACTCAAAGAAAAAGAGTCTTAAAGAATAAAGCCTTTTAATTCCACTAAGGTCCCCTCACGGTCCTCAAAGTTTTGATTGTTTCATTTCCTCCAGAAACACCACATAAGGCAAGGCGAAACATCTTCCAAATTGAATCAAGCTAAAACCTACCCCCTGGCGCTCTCCAACAAACAAAGAGATCTACCACACTTCTAGGCATAACGCAAGCCAGCCCTACATTGCTGAAGATAGTATTCCAAAGAGCACCTAAAATTTCACAGTGGAGTAGAAGATGATCCATTGACTCTTCATTTTTCTTACACATGCAACATCACTCAACCACAATGATATATCGTTTCCTTAGATTGTCCTTGGTTAGGATCTTCTCTAAGCGGTTGGCCAAGCAAATAAAGCCACTTTCAAGAGAACTTTATTCCGCCAAATACTCCTCCAAGAGAAATGAGTATTATCATTGGAAAAAAGAACATTGTAGTAAGATCTAACATCAAACACCATCTCCTAGAAGGAATCCAACAAAGTCTGTCTTCACCACCTCGTCTCCCTCTAATGATATACATCAAAGTGAAGAATGAGTTAAAGAGATTATCTCCCAATCATGAGCCACTTTGAGGAAATTAATATTTCACTTGTGGGAGGCACTAGAAAGCACTAAATGGTTTGTCATTGTAGTTTCCTTAAAACGGGCAATGCTAAACAAGTCTGGAAAAGTTGTCTTGAGGGCTTGATCCCTACACCAAACATCATGCATAATTGAATTTTGGAGTGATCCCCAATCTCAAATCTAGTATGGCTAGAAAGCTACCCCCAATACCTCCTAATATTCTTCCAAAGCCCCACCCCATACGATGATACCCCTGATTGGGTGTTTTGTTAAGTCTCATATTGAGTGGCTAAATTGTGAAGGTGTTACATGGGCATGTGGTAAGTCCTATATTGGTTGTATGCTAGATGAAACTGAATAATTTAAATAATTCCAAAGAGCTCTAATAGTGATTAGTTCTTTTGGAGTATAGCGTAAATGCGGAATGATATTCGGGCCAACTTAGTAATGTCATGTGGTATTGCAACATAACGTGGGCGTTGATAATAACTTCAGAGATTTGATTGTGAAAGATTGTGATACCTTGTATTGGATATTGTTTTAAAGCCTAGATTGGATGTGCAAATTATGACGGTGTTGTATGGGTATGTCCTAAATGCCTAATTGGTTGTGTATTAGGTAGAGTTGGGCTATATAAATAATTCCAGAGAGCTCCAATAGTGATTAGTCCGTTTAGGTATAACACAAATGTAACTAACACTTCTCTGGGTTGTGACACATGTTCTTGTTGTCCTTCACTTTCCACAAAAAACTTCTCTTCGCTTGAATGTATTTGACATTAAAAGCAAGAGCTGGAAAGTTAAATATACTGAGATTGACAACAATATCTATTTCTTTGGTGAATAGTAAAGTCTGCAAATTGGATCAAGAATTAGTAGTCTGCTGCTATTTTTTTGCTCATACAAATGGGTTATAGCTATATGTAGCTGTCAGAGCGTCACCATCCTTACAATGCAATCTTGGATTTTTTTTTTTTTAATTATAAACTGTGAGTGGTTCCTTTTTATTTCTCACTCCTTTACAGGGATAACATTCTGTGTACAGAGAAATGCCAGTAATTTGAATCTTCTGCTGTGATTTTTTTTTTTCTTCCAATTGTTGACACTTTGAATCTGCTTGGTTATTTCAGGCACTTGAAGCTTCCAAAGAGCCGCGTCGCCCTAAAACTCATTGGGATCATGTTTTGGAAGAGATGGTTTGGTTGTCGAAGGTAACATACTATTGCCCCAAAGATCTCACCTTTTCTGATGTAGGAAACCTCTTAGCTATCTCATTTGCTTCATATGATCATGCTATATCCATTTTCTTTTGATCAAAATTTAGTGAACTTGGTAAGATATTCCTTTCATCTCCTTTTCCGGCTCATTAAACTAGTTGTTAGCAGGACTTTGAGTCAGAGAGGAAATGGAAATTGGCGCAAGCAAAGAGGGTTGCTTTAAGAGCGAGCAAGGGCATGCTAGATCAGGCTACAAGGGGAGAAAGGAAAATGAAGGTTGGGTTTTTTGTTCCTCAAGTTAAAGAATCTTTTATTGCACCTGTGGTAGAACAGAATTATGTCATGTTGCACAAAACAGAGTGATGTAATGATCGTGGGATCACAATAAACTAAAATTTTGAACAGGAAGAGGAGCAGCGGTTGAGAAAAGTTGCACTTAATATCTCAAAGGATGTGAAGAAGTTCTGGATGAAAATAGAAAAGCTGGCAAGTGCATCTATGATATTTATTCTCCAAAACTTATTTATTCCTCTTTGTCCATATCTTTAAAAACAATCTTGTAATTGCAGGTGCTTTACAAGCATCAGATGGAGCTGGATGAGAAAAAGAAAAAGGCACTTGATAAGCAACTTGAGTTTCTTTTGGGGCAAACTGAGAGGTAGATTTTTTTTTTTTGGCTTAATGCATTTGCCTTGAGTTCTTTGCTGTGCATTGGATACCGCTTCTGAAAAAATTCTCATTATGCATCCACATGTAATGTGAAATGACCTAATCCTTCTGTTGTATATTTTCAGGTACTCAACAATGTTAGCAGAAAATCTTGTGGATACTCATAAACCAGTGCAACAACATACTACACAAGATCAACTGAATATTAAATATAAAGAAGTGGATAATGATGTAAATGAATCTATAGAACTAAATTTTGGTAAGCAGGAATTTATGGTTTCATCGTTATTTACTTGATAACCTCAAAAGGATGACATACTTTTTACTAATCAAAAATATATTTAACACATTCTGACAGGATCTCAGTCGAATACTGCAGACATGGATGAAGATTATAGTATACGATCTGAAGATGAGTCAGTATGTTTTCTAATAGTTTTGTTGTCATATATATGGTAGTATATGCCTCTCATATGCAAATTATTGCTGGGAAATCTTATGACTTTGCTGCTTATTCCGCTTGTTGCTTTCAAAAAATAATTGGGCTCTGGGTTTATATCATTTATCATGTTCTTATCAAGGGAGAGTAGCAAGTATTGGGTGCTATTTGGTGGCCAATCTCAGGAGGCAGTAGCTGAAGTGGTTTCTTATCAATTTTGTTATTATTTGATTTAGAAAGAATATACTTAGGAAAGGGTAAACGGCAAAGTTGGCTACAGAAGACATGCAGTAATGTGCATACTTTTTGTCTACACAGTGGAGTAAAATTGTAAGATGATCTTCCACCTATTAGATAAAATTGTATAATGATCTTAAGCTTATCTTGGAAGATAGTGGAAAATATAGGATTGGAAAGTACTGCAGATCAATGGAATTCAGTTCTCATTCTCGTGGTTCCTGTATCTGCCTGTTTAACGAAGCAGCCAAAGGAACACAGATTTCTTGTGGGAAATATCAAATGACAGCTCAATAGAAAAGGGGGAATAGAAAGAAGATAGTATGTTGACCACAATTAGGGATAAGTATAACCCATTTTTGCTGATAGTTATAACTTATAGTTGCAGGCTTGCAGCATCATATTTCTTGTGGTTAATATTTCAATTATCGTGTTGTTGAGAAAGTTACCTGCATTTGTATATTCTCAAATATTCAACTTTTCTTGCACACAAGTCGGTATTGTAGCATTCTCTTCTTTTGTATTCTTACAGATTGGATGCCATTGCAGTTTTACACCTTATGTGGTTTCCATAGATCTGTATCATTGATATCCTATGTTTTCTGTTCTCTTGGTTTCTTAGTTTTTGCATTCTTAGAATTCTTTTCAACATAATGTTGCTGTTTTAGGAAGATGATGAGCACACGATGGAGGAAGACGAGGCCCTTATAACTGAAGAAGAAAGGCAAGAAGAATTGACAGCTTTGCACAATGAAGTAGATCTGCCACTTGAGGAGCTTCTCAAACATTATGCAGTGAACAAAGGTGATATTTTCATCATGACTTAATGTTGTTTTCCATAATGGTCTATTTGGGTCTCCTAATGGAGTTACCACAAGTTTGAAGCAGATCTACTTCTACGCAAAAGCAAACTGGCTAATGTCTGGCTTGCATTCCCCCAGCTACCCTTCTTCTATCCCTCCCAAACCCTGGATGAGACATGATCTTGTGTGTAAAGATGGACCACCGCACTTCCTTTAGGCACTTACCAGATGGCAAGAGTTTGTGGCTAGTTTTTGGGTTTTGTCAAACAACCCCATGAAACTGGCGTTTGCATTGAACTACTCTCTACCACTTCCTTAAGAGCACTAGCAACAAATACTTTAAAGCTTGTTTCCTTTCTTAAATATAGGAAAAATTTGAAAAAAAACTACAAAAAAGGCACCTGCAGCATATGGCCTATAAAATTTGTTCCCTTTCCTAAACCACTAGGTACCACTGTAGTCTCCAAATGAATTATTATAATTCTAAAATACACGCTACCCAATAATACAATAAAATGACAAAAAGGGGAAAGTGAGAAAAAAAAGAATAAAATAAAAGTAAAGAAAAAATATTTAATTGATATAGGGAAAGATAAGAGAATCTATTGTGGAGTGTTTTGTTCTAAGGAAACAAAAAATAATTTTATTCTCTAAATTTAGGAAAAATGGTTGGGTGTCTACGGCTAGTACTCTAAGGCACTTGCCAAATTGCTAGAGTTTTCAAGGTCAAGCCTTGGCCTTGGGTGGCTAGTTTTTGGGTTTTGTCAAACAACCCCATGAAACTTGTGTTTGCATTGCACTACTCCCTTCATGCTATCC
This sequence comes from Betula pendula, assembly GCA_900184695.1. Lineage (NCBI taxonomy): Eukaryota > Viridiplantae > Streptophyta > Magnoliopsida > Fagales > Betulaceae > Betula > Betula pendula. The sequence continues at coordinate 128,164 of FXXK01000030.1, read as the reverse complement.
TCCATGATATATTGGTATATAAGTCTCATGCAATACAAATTGCTTATTTACATGTAATTATAATGATGTAGCTAAAAATTACTGGTCATAGATATCTCTCTTGCTCTGTCTCTAATGTTGGCTCATTGGACAATTTCCTTTTTTATTTAGCACATGATTAATTTTGATAAATATGAGCATATTTAGTTGGTGGAGAAAGTAGTCCGGAAAATGATGAAGACAAGGCTGAGCCTCAGAGCAGAGAAAGGTCTCCAGAAACGGATGGGGATAGGGCTGAACCAACACCCATGAGGGAAGATCATGGAAACGGTAAGAAGCAGCTAATTAACCACATTATCTTCTGAAATATGTGACTGTCTCTAATGTAGCTGTGGGGTGGGCTGTAGGCAAAGGAAATGATCTTTCTCCTGTTAGTGAGATTGACAGAACCAACTCAGTCATAGCCACTGGTCGTCGTTGTGTAAGTTGTATGTGTTTGTGGTTGTGACTACTGAATTGTGGAGCAAGATAAGACCTCAACATAATACCTATTTTCTAATTTCAGGGTGAAAATAATGGTGACTTACCCGTTTTAGAAAACCATCCATTAGGAAGTGAGACATGTCAAGCTAGTGATCTGTCAAAAGTTGCTGGGGAGTCGGCCAAACATCATGTGCTATATGATTTTAGTGATGAACAGGTAAGAATAGAAGTTCTTCTGTTTTGTTTTCCTATAAAAACTACAGGGTATATTTTGCAAAAGGGCTTCATCAGGTTTTGCGGGTTAGAGTGTGAAATTTATATGGGATTCAATTAAAGTCATAGTTCTAGCTCTAATTATTGTTACTGTGTGGGCTTGCTAATTGCAATTATTCATGTTTCATGATCTCATTATGTGCATATTTTGGACTTGTTACACCATATTGTAGGAATTCTTTATTAATGTACTTGCGTCTCAATGTCAACACACATCCGCAAATTAATTATGTTGACACATGTACATGTATTTGGTATGTACATGTAAAGTTACATAGTTTGCATTTTATTCTACCTTAGTTGTGATACACCTTCCTTCTTTTGGTACAACTTTTGTTTGTATGAAGAAAAAGAAACAAAGAGATATGTGCTATGTGCATAAAACTACTTTTTTTTTGTTAGTTAATTTTATATAGACTAGCAAGAAAGTGATGGACATGAATATGTAGGAGTTGAATATTAAGTGTAGAAGTTAGAGTAAGAACATTTTGTAAAAAATCATTTACATTTAAATGGATTTTGATGTGTTGTTTTAAAAAATCAACATCACGTTCTTATGCTGTTTGCCTGACATGTATCTCAAATTATGTAGGAAGATGCTGACTTTGTTCTTGCTGCTGGGGAAGAAAAGGTATTGAATAAAGTGAAGCATGCTTCTTATCATCTTCCCACTGTTGGTTTCTGTTTCTGGTGTCCTTTGTTATACAGGAGGCATGCTCTTTTTATTATAATGATATCAGAAAATTCCCTTGTTGAGACTTTGATGTCAAATGAGTTGCTGGTACAGATACATGATGTCAGAAATGCTTTAAAGAATTATCTGCGCTCAGTAGTATTACTATTTTGAAGTTCTCTCGCCGAACATTGTGCTGTACTCAATATTCTGTGAAGTTTTTTTTTTTTTTTTTTTTTGATAAATAAAGAGAAAATATATTAAAAGCGCAAAAACGCAGTCCTGACACACATGAAGTATACAATAGGACCACTTAAGAAGTGGAAGAGAAATGTACAAGAAAATCATTAAAGCTTATCACTAAAGGAGCTAGATAAGCAGCTGTCCAAGAATAAAGAAAGTGAAAAAAGAAAGACTTGAGCTCTTCAGTCGATTTTTTTTTGTCTTCGAAATTTCAATCATTTTGTTCCCTTCAATATTCTGTGAAGTTATTTTTATTTTTTCTGTTTCTGTTGATATGACCAGAATCTATAAGCTGGTGGTTGTGCTATAGCATATTATTTGATCAAAGGCAAAAGTTCAGGCTTAAATAACATGGCATTATGTAACTTAAGGGGCTTTCCATCATTTTCAGTGGTTGAATTAGTAGGTTGGGGATGTGGTTCCATTGATATGTGAAGTTTTCTCTGCTGTAAACAACAGATGAGGTCAGGAGAGATGTTGTGACCATTTATCCCTAGATTCTACTTGATAACCATGGTTTCAATTATATATGCAAAGTGCAAACCTGTGTTTGGGTTGTTCTAAGTCTCTGGTCTGAAAGCGACGAATAAGCTAAACAGTAGGTGCTAGGCTGCTAGGTGTCCCCAACTCATAGTCCCCCTTATGCTGTAAAAAGCAGTCTTTCCAGCGCGCTTGGGTGGCGCAGGCCGTGCAATGAGTTCTGTCCTGGTTGTTGGCTACAACGCGGGGTGGATTTCGCTGGGCTGGCTGTGGGATCTTCTGTAAGAGGAGTGTTCGATTGGTTTTGTGTGGTTGATGAAACGTCCTATGGTTGACTGAAACGAAGATGGTGCAGGGGTGCAACGAAATTGTTTTGGCGTTAAGAGTCACTGATTGAACACAGTGGTAATCACTCGATTGTTATGAAAAACAATCGAATCTTCTTTGATACCAATTTGATGCGGGACAAACAATAAACACAAAACCCACACAGTGAAATTAAGGAAAGAAGCTAAAAGTAGGGAGAGAAAGAAGCTAGAAAGAGAGAACCTAGGGGAAGAAGAGAGAAAAAGCAGCAAGGGGAAAGAGAGAAAGAAAGAGGGGGGAGAAACGAAGAGAGAGAGAGTCAATTTCTCATTAATTTTAATTCCATCAAATTGTTGCCGGTGACGTCCATTTATTGACTTACCTAACATAATCTAGGGTAACACCCATTTATTTTTGGGGGAGGTTTGGGGATTATGTGGATCTTCTTCTTCATTGTGAGGCTGTCTGTGCTTTATGGAATACCATCTTCAACCGCTTTGGGTTATCTTGGGTTATGCCTTTTTGAGTGATTGATTTGTTCGCTTGCTGGTGGACTGGTGGTCATTCGCACAGTGCTATTGTGTGAAAGATGATGCCTTCTTGTCTCATGTGGTGCTTTTAGAGGAAAATGAAATGATCAAAATTTCGAGGATTAAGAAAGATCGATAGAGCTCAAGTCTTTTTTTTCTCACTCTCTTCATTCTTGGACAGATGTTTATTTAGCTCCCTTAGTGATAAGCTTTAATGATCGTCCATAATAAGAATCTTTCTAAGAGCCGTCGACTAAGTAAACAAAGCCACTTTCACAGGAGCCTTGGTCTTTCAAATGCTTTTCCAAGAAAAGGGACGAACATTGTTACACGTGAGGACTCTGTAAAAGGATTTAACATCGAACTTCTCTTTGTAGGAGGGGATCCACCAAAGCTTGTCTTCCCCCTCTCTTTTTGCACGAAAGGAATATAAAAAAGTGAAGAAGGAAGCCACGGTGACCAACTCCCAATCATGAGCCGTATGAATAAAGCTAACATCCATTGAAGGGAGCCACTAGAATAGTCCAGGTGAACAGCCACAAAAGCATTCTTCTCACGAGCTGTCATATAAGATCGGGAAAGCTATTTTAAGGGACAACTCTCCACACCACACATCATTCCAGAATCTAATCTTAGACCCATCTCTCGGCTCAAATTTGGTGTGGCTACAGAACAAACTCCACCCCTTTTTAATATTCTTCCATAACCCCACTCCATGCGGCCCATTGGGAGCAAGAGAACACCACCCACCCCCCATACTACCAAATTTAGCATCCACAACAATTCTCCACCAAGCCTCTCTTTCATGCACATAACGCCATAACCACTTTCCTAAAAGGCCCTATTGAAGGTCCTCAAGTTCCGAATCCCCAAATCTCCCTCAGAAATAAGAGAGCAAACCTTACACCAGTAAATGTGTCTTACCCTAGTGACAGATGTCTATATAAAAGGCATGGGGAGTCTGTGGATCATCTTCTTCTTCATTGTGAGGCTGCTTGTGCTTTATGGAATACCATCTTTAGCCGCTTTGGGTTGTATTGGGTTATGCCTCTTCGAGTGATTGATTTGTTCGCCTGTTGGTGGACTTGTGGTTGCTCCTAGAGTGCTATTGTGTGAAAGATGATGCCTTTTTGCCTTATGTGGTGCCTATTGTGCTGTTGTGCTTTCTTTTTTCACTCTCTGTATTCTTGGATAGCTATTTATTTAGATCCCTTAGTGATAAGCTTTAATGATTTCCTTCTACATTTCTCTTCCCTTTTTTAGGCAGTCTTATTGTATACTTCCTGCATGCCAAGATTGCGCTTTTGCGCATTTTATATAATTTCTCTTATTTATAAAAAAAAACCCATTTATTGACTTATCTAACATAATCCAGGGCGATCATCTTGTGTTGTAGTATTTCTTCTCTTCTGGTGACATATCTAGGCCTTTTGCCAGGAGCATCGTTTAAAGCCAAATCTATATGAGATGACATTTATTGAGAAGATATAACATTGTTTGGTTGGATGGAAGAGGATATATTTGTCTTAGGGTGGGAGGGTTGCCTTGATTAAAAGTACTTTATTTTAATATACCTACTTGTTGTCTCTTTTCCCCCTCCCAGTTGGTGTTGCCAACCGCATAGAGAAGTTGCAACGGAACTTTTTGTGGGTGGTATTGATGAAGAGTTCAAATTGGTTTGCTGGCCTAAGGTTTGTTTTCCGATCTTAGGAGGGTTGGGGGTCTGTAATTTACTTTTGTTCAATCGAGCTCTTTTGGGAAAGTTATTTTGGCGTTATATTTGTGAAAGAGAAGCTTTGTGGAGCATGGTAATGGATGCTAAATATGGTAGCGCGTCAGGTGGGTGGGGTTATGGAAGAATATTATGAAAGGTTGGAGGGAATTCTCTAGTCATATTAGATTTGAGGTCGGTGATGGCTCTAATATTAGATTCTTACATGATGTGTGGTGTGGGGATCAGGCCCTTGAGGTAGCTTTTCTGAACTTGTTCAGTTTGGCTCGATGTAAGGATGCCTATGTGGCAGACCATTTGGTGCTTTCGAGCGACTCTTATTAATAGAATGCTAATTTTCTTAGGGCGGCTCATGATTGGAGGTGGATTTCTTTTTACCTTGTTCTTTGATTTGTTATATTCCCTTGAGATGGAGTGGCAAAGACAAACTTTGTTGGGTACTTTCTAAGAGAGGGTTGTTTGATGTTAGATCTTACTACAATGTCCTTGTTTCCCATGATAACACTCATTTCCCTTGGAGGAGTATTTGGCAAAATAAGGGTCCTTTGAGAGTGTTATTCTTTGCTTCGTTGGCATCTTGGGGAAGATCTAACCATTGATAATCTTAGAAAACATCTCATTGTGGTTTAATAGTATTGTGTGTGTAAGAAGAGTGGGGAGTCAGTGGACCACTTTTTACTCCATTGTGATATGGCTAGTGCCCTTTGGAATACCTTTTTCAGCCTTGTAGGGTTGGCTTGGGTTATGCCTTGTTGAGTTGTAGACCTTTCTGCTTGTTGGAAAGGGCTATATGGAAGATGGTCCCCGTTGTGCGTTATGTGGTGTCCTTGGAGGGAAAGAAATTTTCGATGTTTTGAAGACCGTGAACGGAAGATGGAGGATTTAAAGAATTTTTTCTCTAACACTCTTTACCTATGGACTGCTACCTTTGATTCAAGTACTTCTATTTTTCATGTTTTTCTTGAGCTTTTTTCTTGTATACTTCCTATGTACTTAGGTTATGCATATTTAATAAATTGAGTTTACTTGTCAAAACAAAATTTTAGTGATGTAAGTTGGAGAAATTTTATTGTTGTCAAATCATGGAGGAGTGTTTTCTTATTTCAAGTGAAGTTAATAGTAATCTAGTGCTTTAGTCAGAATTAGGTTCAAAGTGGCTGAATGATTGAGTGACATATATTTTAAGTTATACTCGGTGATTTCAAGTTGCTATGCCTATTTCTGATTTACTTCAATGTCCAGGATGATGAGACAACCTTGTTAGAGGAGGAGGAACTGGCAAAAGCAGATTCAAGCAATCCCATGGATGAGGTAAAGAGCAAGCAAAGCTTTTTTTGTCTGTCAACTTTGAATATCCTAGGTCAAAAGTTTCAGGTTATTTGCTTCTGTATCCTAAAGATTTTTGTCCAGCCTGCTGGTTGTTACCATGTTCTTGGTTATTTCCGTTAATTTATACCTTCTGAGTGATGCAACTATTTTGCAGATTTCGTTACTGCAAGAGGAGAGTGAAATACCTGTACAAGAATTGCTTGCAAGGTATAAAAAGGTAGGTTTAATGTTTGCTTCTGCTTACTGCTTGGGTGGTTTGCGTCATGTTTTGATTTTGTTCTGTTATCAACATCTGTTTATTAGGGCTTCAATGATGACGAACTTACAGACGAGGAATCCGACTATGCGTCTGCTTTATCAGAGAATCTCGTGGATTCTCCAGCCCATGAAGACATTGAACTTGAGCAGCAAGCAATGTCTCTGGATGAAGATGTTGAAACCGGTGAAGTTGCACATTCTTCTGCAGAAGAGCAGCAAATGGGACCACATGAGAAAACAGAAGAAGGGTCGGAAAGTGAGAATAGAATTGCTGATGCAGCAGCGGCTGCAAGATCAGCACAACCGACGGGGAACACCTTTTCCACAACTAAAGTCCGTACTAAGTACCCATTTCTTATGAAGCTTCCTCTTCGTGAGTATCAACATATTGGTTTGGATTGGCTTGTTACAATGTATGAGAAAAGACTTAATGGGATCCTAGCTGATGAAATGGGGCTCGGAAAGACAATTATGACAATCGCGCTGCTTGCACACCTAGCATGTGAAAAGGGAATATGGGGCCCTCATCTCATTGTCGTCCCCACAAGTGTCATGCTTAATTGGGAGACTGAATTTCTGAAATGGTGTCCTGCTTTTAAAATTTTGACTTATTTTGGAAGTGCAAAAGAACGCAAATATAAAAGGCAAGGCTGGTTGAAACAAAACTCGTTTCATGTATGCATAACGACCTACAGACTGGTTATTCAAGATTCGAAAGTTTTCAAGCGTAAGAAGTGGAAATATTTGATCCTAGATGAGGCTCATTTGATTAAAAATTGGAAGTCACAAAGATGGCAAACTCTTTTGAATTTCAACTCAAAACGGCGTATCTTATTAACTGGGACACCTTTGCAGAATGATCTCATGGAACTCTGGTCTCTAATGCATTTTTTGATGCCCCACATCTTTCAATCTCATCAGGAATTCAAAGATTGGTTCAGTAATCCAATATCAGGAATGGTTGAGGGACAAGAGAAAGTAAATAAAGAAGTTGTTGATCGTCTTCATAATGTCCTTCGTCCTTTTATACTCCGTCGGTTGAAACGAGATGTGGAGAAGCAGCTCCCTATGAAACATGAACATGTCATTAACTGTAGACTGTCAAAGAGGCAGCGTAATTTGTATGAAGATTTTATTGCTAGCTCGGAAACACAAGCTACTCTTGCCAATGGAAACTTTTTTGGGATGATTAGCGTTATCATGCAACTTCGCAAAGTTTGTAATCATCCTGACTTATTCGAGGGTCGTCCAATTGTCAGTTCTTTTGATATGGGTGGTATTGACATCCAATTGAGTTCTTTTGTTTGTTCAATGCTTTCACCAGGTCCATTTTCTAATGTAGACCTTAGGGGTTTGGGATTTTTATTTACTCATCTTGATTTTAGCATGACTTCTTGGGAGAGTGCTGAAGTGAAAGCCATTGCTACCCCCTCAAGTTTAATCAAGGAGCGTGCTGACTTGCATAACATAGAAGAAATTGGGCCAGGATTTAAACATCGAAAAAAGTTGCATGGAACCAATATTTTTGAAGAGATCAGTAAGGCAATCATGGAGGAGAGACTAAGAGAAGCAAAGGAGCGGGCAGCTGCTATGGCATGGTGGAATTCCTTGAGGTGCGAGAAAAAACCCATGTACTCAACAACACTAAGGAAAACTGTTACCATAGAGCATCCTGTTTATGATATTCATCATCTGAAGGCCAACCCTTTGTCCTACTTGTACTCCTCGAAGCTCGCGGACATTGTCCTCTCACCAGTGGATCGCTTCCAGAGAATGTTAGACCTTGTCGAAAGTTTCATGTTTGCAATACCAGCTGCACGGGCCCCGGCACCTGTTTTCTGGTGCAGTAAATCTGGGACTTCTGTGTTTCTGCACCCAACTTATAAGCAAAACTGTTCTGAAATATTATCACCCCTTCTATCACCTACCAGACCTGCAATTGTCCGGCGGCAAGTGTATTTCCCAGACAGGCGCCTTATACAATTTGACTGTGGTAAATTGCAGCAGCTTGCAATTTTGCTCAGAAAATTAAAATCAGAAGGTCATCGAGCATTAATATTCACCCAGATGACAAAGATGCTTGATCTCTTGGAGGCTTTCATTAATTTGTATGGTTACACTTACATGCGATTAGATGGATCGACGCAGCCAGAAGAGAGGCAGACCTTAATGCAACGCTTTAACACAAATCCAAAGATCTTTCTTTTCATCTTATCAACTCGTAGTGGGGGTGTTGGTATCAACTTAGTTGGGGCAGATACAGTTATTTTCTATGATAGTGACTGGAATCCTGCTATGGATCAGCAAGCTCAGGATCGATGCCACCGGATAGGACAGACACGTGAAGTTCATATTTATCGGTTAATCAGTGAGAGCACAATTGAAGAGAACATTTTAAAGAAAGCAAATCAGAAACGTGCTCTTGATGATCTAGTTATACAAAGTGGAGGCTACAACACTGAATTCTTCAAAAAGCTAGATCCTATGGAGCTTTTCTCTGGCCATAGAACACTTCAAATCAAGAATTTGCAGAAGGAAAAGAATAACAATGGAAATGAGGTTTCTGTTTCTAATGCAGATGTGGAGGCTGCTTTGAAGTATGCAGAAGATGAAGCAGATTACATGGCATTGAAGAAAGTCGAAGAAGAAGAAGCTGTGGACAACCAGGAGTTTACAGAAGAAGCCATTGGGAGGTTGGAAGAAGATGAATTTGCAAATGAAGATGATCTGAAGGTTGATGAGCCTGTAGATCAGGGTGGCTTGATCACAACTTCTATTAAAGAAACTGGAGTGATTTTGAATGGGAGTAATCTTAATGAAGATAGAGCTCCCGCTGTTGCTAGCAAAGAAGATGATGTTGATATGTTGGCTGATGTCAAACAAATGGCTGCAGCAGCGGCAGCGGCAGCCGCTGGACAAGCAATTTCATCCTTTGAGAATCAGCTACGTCCAATAGATCAATATGCAATTCGATTTCTGGAATTCTGGGATCCCATTATAGACAAGGCAGCAGTGGAATCTCAAGCCAGGTTTGAGGAGACAGAGTGGGAACTGGACCGCATTGAGAGGTATAAGGAGGAAATGGAAGCTGAGATTGATGAAGATGAGGAACCCCTTGTATATGAGAGTAAGTGCCCTTTTTATTTTTTTTCCTTAATTGGCTTGCTCAAAGTGACTTCTATTAGGTCCTTACTTTCTGCAACTGAATATTTCAGTTAATTTTCTAGTAATGTTACTTCATGAGACATGCTATCTGACCATAAGAAATAATGTTACTTCATGAGACATGCTCCATTAAAGTGTCATATTTATTAACTCCGTAATCACTTGTAAATTTGCATGGTTTGTTGACTGTTTACCTGTTTTAGGATGGGATGCTGACTTTGCAACTGAGGCATATCGACAGGAAGTTGAGGCCTTGGCTCATCACCAGGTTCATAATATAAACTTTATGTTGCACACTCTTCTGTGGACGTATTTCAATTCAACCCTTTACTTTTTTTGGTTGTTGTAGTTGATGGAGGAACTGGAGTGTGAAGCTAAGGAGAAGGAAGCTGCAGAGGATGATAATGGTGATTCTATAAAGTAAGACAACACTGTATTGTCACTGAGATAAGTTCGTTATTTCTTATTTTTTGGGGAAAGTTTCTAGAATCATACTAAGGCAATTAGTGGATGAATTGGCTATTTTTATTTTTAAAATTTATTTCTGGCTCTGTAGAGTAACTTAAAAATCATGGTGGGAAGTTAATGTTCTGGTTTTATCACAACCTCATTAAAGTAGTTGATTTGAAAAAAGAAAAAATAAAAACAAAACAATTAGACAGGGCTTTTGAACTGTCATTTCCTCTTGTTCCCAAAAAGCCTGTTTGTCATTATTTTGAAAATAATATTGGAACTTGACTGGAGTATTGACTGTCCTTAACCAGAAGCTTGGGATCAATTATGGATCTCACAAGCCAGCTTAACATTAGACAGTCATCTAAGTATCTATGGTTCATAGTCATGGATTATTTCATAGAAATTGACAGATTCCTTCATAATAGGGATATTGACAATGGTCTTGGTGTTGGACACAATTGTAAGTCATCTGAGATGGTGACTCCAAAATAAAATGTTCATTCGAAGAGTTTGCAAAATTATCCCCATTAGCCAAACACAATACAGATGCTGGAATTGAAGTATTTTTCTTAAATCAGTTTCTTGTTGAGCAAATCTAGAATTTTTTTTACTAATCCAAGTAAAACAGATGTCAGCTCTAACTCAAATGACACTTCCTCCCCCATAAATGGAGTGAAGGGTGAAGTCATAGGCTTGAGACTTACTGGTTGCATGTATAACTTATCAAACCCTAAAAAAGAAGACGAAGAATGTCAGCTTGGGGACTCGTTTGTAGCTCAGCATTGTCCTTGATAAATAATACAGCTGACAGAAGTATTTGTGTTTGACATGGATGACTATGTCAGAATAAGGCATGAAAGTTTGATCATTGTGTTGTAGTATCCTTAATGTGGGAATGTGAGTGGTCCTTTAAGTGTATTGGGATTTGACGTTCAATGACTAATCTATTGCTGTTTTCAGGAATGAAATGTCAAGTGATCCTAAACCCAAGTATAAAAAGAAGCCAAAGAAAGCCAAGTTCAAATCTCTGAAGAAAGGATCTTTAGCATCTGAATTGAAACCTGTGAAGGAAGAGGCACCAACAGAACCTATGTCAACAGATGATGAGATTATTTGTCACGAGATGATCACCTCTTCAGATATTGTTTCCCCAATTTCAAGTGTGCAGAAAAAACGCAAAAAGGCTGAATCAACACTGGATGGTGAAGAAGAAAAGACTTCGAAAAAGAAGTCTAAGAAACTCAAGAAGCCACGCCCTGAAAAATGTTCTTTAGATTTAGATTCGAACTTGTCAGGTGTGCAGCATGATGAACCTATAGATTCAAAACCATGTGAGAGTGTTGTGGATATTGAGCAAAGACCAGCAAGTAGGAGCAGGATGGGAGGAAAAGTATCCATTACTACCATGACGGTAAAGCGGGTTTTAATGATAAAACCAGAGAAACTAAAGAAGGCAAACATTTGGTCAAGGGAGTGTGTTCCGTCTGCTGATTTTTGGTTGCCACAGGAGGACGCAATATTATGTGCTGTCGTACATGAATATGGCCCTCATTGGAGCTTGGTTAGTGAGACTCTGTACGGGATGGCAGCCGGTGGATATTATCGGGGAAGATATCGCCATCCTGTCCATTGTTGTGAGAGGTTTAGAGAACTCATCCAGATACATGTTTTGTCTGCACCAGACAATCCTAATATTGAAAAGGTCAGCAATACAGGCTCTGGAAAGGCTCTTCTCAAAGTAACAGAGGTAGGCATAGTAATTTCCAACTTGCCTTGAATTTACTGCTTTGCACATCTGCATGCTGCAGTGTCAACCGTATGTCAATTATTTACAAGTTGGTCCACTGCAAACAAAACAAATAGAATAAGTTTGATAATACTAATTAGAAATTTATTTTGATAAAGATTGAATAAGGAATCCTTGGTCATCAATTTTCTTTTGTGGCAGGATAACATTCAAATGCTTTTGGATGTCGCTGCTAAGCAGCCAGATAGAGAGTTACTCCTTCAGAAGCACTTTACTGCCCTGCTTTCTTCTGTCTGGAAGGTGACAGCACGTGGTGATCGCAGGCCTAGCATCTCATCACCTCGAAATGGTCTCCATCTTGGTGGAAGGTTCTTTACTTCTTCTGTTAGCCGGATTTCTCAGAATTTCATGCAGGGACATGCAGAAAGGATTAAATTCACTAATTTGGGACAGAGTAGCAAGATGCTAGCAGCTGCCCTCCATGATGCCCATTATAGAAGACAAGATGAAGATGAGAGAGTTTCCCTTCCCAACCAGGGGGATGACGCTTCAGCTGGAACTGAAAAATTAGAATTAACACTGGAATTCCAGAAAGAAATGAGTGGTGCCATGGTTCCTTTGCCATCTGTTATAAGCTTATCAATATTTGGGGCAGATCCTCCTCCATCTGTAAGCAATGATTCTGGAGAAGATCATCATCTTAAGGCTTTCCGAAATATGGCTGAGGACCGTTTCAGGTATGGCCTGATGCAACCATTTAGTTTACTTGTTTCATAACTTAGATTTGCCAACAACCGTTTATAATCGAAGTTCCCTCTTATGACAAAATTCTCCAGAGTTTATTTCTTAGCCGTAAAATTGGTCGTCTTTAAACTGAAATATTTGCCTTTTCATTTACCAATCAATATAGAAATTTCTTGTAGTAGGTCGCTAGGTAAGAAATTTGTTTGGTTCTTGTGGAGAAGTAGCTATCAAAATTCAGCATTTGCTCATTTGGCCTTTGATAGTGGAATTGCCCCCCTTCACCTTTTCAATGTTGTGTAATCATGGTTTCGTTCCTTCAGGGTATCTCACCTACTGTTTTTTATTTTTTATTTTTCCGACAATACCATTTGGAGATACAAACTGAGAGGTCATTTTACATCATTAAGGCAAAAGATTATGAACTATTATATGTATGACAAAAAATAGTTTGTCATGCTATTGGAACATATGCTGCAGTTGCTAATAGAGTGTACTGCCTACTTCTCAGGGCTTCTGCAAGAGCTTGTGTTGAAGATAGTTTGGGATGGGCATCCTCTGTATTCCCAACAAATGACGTCAGGTCTAGATCAGCATCAAAGTTACCATCATTGGGAAAGCACAAGCTATCCATCTCTGACTCGATAAAGCCTTCTAAATCAAAGTTCAAAAGAACTTCAATGGAGCATGGCGAGATGCCGGACCATACTGCTGAGCCACTGCTGGGACCATTGCCAGCAGCTGCACTGAAGGATCCTATTATAAGGTTTGACCTGACTCAACCTATCATCCCAGATGTTGGGATCGACAATGTGGATGGTATTTTACCTTCTAGCTTGGATATGGGGCTTTCAACGGAAATGGAGTGTTTTGAAGTGGTCCCACATCACTATGTTCCTGACTTCATCTCTGGCCTGGATGATTATCCATTATTGCCAGAATATACAGACATTGGCTAGGGGGTTCATCCAGGAGCATGAACCAGAAGAAATCCTGAGTTGGACCTCATTATTTTTGCGAATCACTGACCATCAATTCTGGGCATTATTACTGTGCCTTCGGTTGGCGGCATGTGGTACATTGGAAGCACTTTTTTTTTTTTTTAATTAAAACAAAAAAATCAAGAGCGGTTTGGCATGTCTGCACATCGAAGCAGCGGCCTGTAGGAGGATCCTGGATAGGGAGTACATAATGTAACATAAAAAGTTGCTAGTTAGTTACTAGTTAGTTTCAATTTCTTATTGGGGAATCTGTGCAAATTTTGTTGGGGTTTCAATTGAAATGTTTATGTGGGCACATTTTGCCCTGGAAAGTTATTAATGAAAATAGAAAGTTAGTACAGCTCGGTTTCCTTTGAAATCTCTCTCCAGTGCATGTGACATGTTTATGCATGACTGGGGTCGCATCTTTCTTAAAATAATGGTTTTATTAACTTATGTTTATGCATGTCGGGGGAGCAGCCTTACTACAATAACACGGCTGAGTGATTTTGACTTACAAAAGAATAATTAATGTGGTTGAGCTTTTGTGCAGGGTGATCCTTTTGAGAGCTACAAGCCTACAAGTTGGAACAGAATAATTATGTACGGTAATATCTGTCGTACTCAAATATAAATATTTCATGCATGCGGCTATCGAAGAAGTCCATTTCAAGATGAGTTGTGATTATGTGGCTGAGAGTCTGAGACCCTTGATCTGGTTCTTTCTAAATGTTAGTCGTGGTTCATTTAGGCTTCCAAAGTGTCAGTCTTGCAGCTGGTCACAGTGGATTAGGATCTTAAAACAATTTTTTTAAAAAAAATGTAGATTTTCAATTTATAGAATTTAGGCTGTTTTTTTTTATTAAAATGCTTGAAAAATGTCACCCATTAAAATTATGGCCTGTTATTGAGGCTGTTAGAAATAATTGCCCTTCAAAAAGAATTTTTCTTCACTTTTATAAAGACGCTTTTTCTTCAGAAAAAAAAAAAAAAAAAAAAAAAACATGATAATCATTAAAGGTCAAATTACACCTCCAAATTTATATGCCAAGCAGAATACCTTTTGTAAAGATCGTCTAACAGCCATTGTGGTGTTATTGTACACACCATTGAAATATGTTACAAATTACACATGTATCCACCTGGTTACAAGTTCAACAAATGCAAATCCAATTCTCATCTTCCTAATCAAGTTCAAGAATCTGAGCATGAAGTTCCTCAATTGTTTGTTACTCATGAGCTATGTCAGCAGTTATTAGCTTTACTCAAGTTTCAATCATCTAAAGCGCTTCCTTTTGCTCATTAAGTAGCTAGTATTCCTGCTACCCAAGATCACTTATTTTCAAATGTGTAAGGTGATCTTCTTTCTCTTTATGTGTCTGCTTTTTTGGATACTTAGTACTCTATTTTTTTCATCTTCAATTCGTTTCCCAGTAATAATTAGAGTGATAATCCTTGGATAATTGATACTTGAGCTACTGATCATATGATCAGTACCATATCCTCTTTCACTTCTATTACTGCTATAGTTTTCACTTGTGTCAAATTATCAAATGGTTGGTTTGCTTCCGTTACCCATGTTGGCACAGTAAAAATATCAGACACTCATTCTCATTGAAATCCTTTGTGTTCCTTTTTTTTTTTTTTTTTTCTTTTTTCTTTCAATTTAATCTCTGCTAGCAAACTTATCAAAACTATACATTGTTGTCTCACTTTTCTTGCTGGTTTTTGCTTTTTACAACATCTCTCCAATTGGAAGACAATTAAAGTGGGTATAGAACAAAGATTTGTTTCATTTACTGCATAAACTACAATCAAAGTCAATTTCAGCTCAAATTTTTTTTGCTTCAATAAAGGAAATTAATGTTATATGTAGAACTTTTGTTCCTATTTTATCCTCCAAATGTCATGTAGCCTTTAAAAATTATCATTTGATCAAAATTTAATAGTAATCAATCTAAAATTGAATAGTAATTTCAAAAGTCATATCACATATGGGGGATAAAACATGGACATAAAATCATACTTATAGCATTACTCTCCTTTATCGAAGCAGAAAAACTTAAGGTAAAACTGACTTTGATTGTGGTTGATGCAGTAAATAAAACAAGCCTCCTTGTTCTGTATCCACTTGACTCCAATCATCTTCCAATTGAACATATGTTGCATATATATATATATATATATATATAAAATGCAAAAAAGGAGTGTAATGATAAGACTTGAAATGCAAAAGAGCAAAGGAAATTTCATTCCTTCCTTTTTCTCCTGTTAGAGGGAGAGGGAGAGGTCGAGTGAAAGGTACAGAAAAAGAGCGAAAAAAAAAAGGTTTTCTTTTTTCTTTTTAAATATTTATATCTATATATTTATAATTTTTTTGTTTTTGTTTTTAGTAATTTTTTATTAGAGAAGATATGTGTCAAATTTTGATTTAAAGATGATGTGGCACACTACGATTTTCGTCAAGATTGCAAACCGCAAGTCAATATGAGGAGTTAAGTCACTTTTTTAACCTTAAAAAGCTTATTACAAAAACTGATTTTACATTAAAGTAATGCTATTTAGTTGAGTGGGTTGCAAACTCAATGGGCTTCTACGATAGGCCGACAGAACGGGCTCCCAAGAAAAAAGGCCGAAAATACGAACTTGTACTGCCTTCCTTAAAAACACTACTAACTTTCACCTTACGTAAGCGCACGTGACGTAGCGTAATTCATTTTTACTGAACCGCGCG
Source organism: Betula pendula (assembly GCA_900184695.1). Taxonomy (NCBI): domain Eukaryota; kingdom Viridiplantae; phylum Streptophyta; class Magnoliopsida; order Fagales; family Betulaceae; genus Betula; species Betula pendula. Next base: position 112,055 of record FXXK01000030.1, on the reverse strand, counting down.
GAATCTGAAATTGCAAACACCTTCGTAACCCTAATCATGGAGACCCACGAATTATTTACCCGCACAGAAATACACATTAAATTTTGCGTAGTGGTTAATAAAAGTTAAAAAAAATAATAAATTATAAATAGCGGTTTTATTAATTAATATCCCCACTCCCGACCTTTCCCACTCTCTCTTTTGGAAAGCCCACCACGGCAAGCCTGTTCTCCGCCACAAAAACCCTCGTCTAGGGTTAGGATTAGGGTAGGGTTTTTTGCTCGTTAGTTCAACCGTTTTTGCTTGGGGTTTTGGTTTCTCTGTGGTTCTTGAGGTATTCTTTGGGGTTCTCTGTGGAACTTCGAATTGTTGTGTTTGGATCTGGATCTGTGAGGTTCGCCGATGGATATTCGTAAGAGAGGGAGGCCTGAAGCTGGGTTGAACGCTAATGGCGGCTTCAAGAAGTCCAAGCAAGGTTCGTGACGCTCTTTCTCTTCCAATTTTGGCATGTTTATGTGCTGGTTGTGCTTTGTTATGCGTGTGCTTCTCTGTTTGGTTGCTGAGAAACTGTACTGGGTTAATAAAATTTCAAGAGTGTAATGATTTCTTTGTCTTCGTGCGTTAAGCTGCTTTTGCTTCCTTCTGGGTTTGTTAAATTTCAGTTACTTAGTTACATGTATGTGTGGCGGTATTTAAGTAATTGTCAGCTATATTTGTGCGGGTTTTACTTAAAAGATTGAGCTACAATTTTGTATTTATTTATGGGGGCTATTCATGCAAATAAAAATTTGTAATTCAATTGTGTATTTAGGCCTGACGGGTTTTCTAATATGTGCTAAGTGTTTACCAACAAAAAAATCCGGTTAAAACTCATTTGGGATTTTGAGTTTTTGAAGACTGAAATAGCAAAACAGTGAGAAGAGAACTTTTTATGAACAACTTACTCAATTATTGGAAAGATTGTCAACTGGATCTTATTCTAGTTGATAATCACGGTTAGGCTGCCCTAAATTTTAAAGCACTTGCACTCTCTTTATTGAGGGCATTGGAAAGTCAAAACTGCCCTTTCTCACCTTGAAAAAAAGAAAATTAATTCACTAAACTTACTTATTACCTGTATTTAACTTAAAGAATGCTTTGTCATAGATTATTTGGACATTTGTTGTAGAAAGGAACTTTTTATGAGTGAAATTTTACGGTATTAAGATTTTAATGAGTTTGGAATATTCAGAACAATTAGAGGAAGAATCCAGAGTAATATTAACTGAGAAAAAATAACTAATTTTTTGCAACAGAAATGGACTCAACTGGTGTAGGAAGCAAATCGAAGCCATGCACCAAGTTTTTCAGGTTCAAATCTTTTCTCATCTAAAGAAACTTTTTGAGATTGGTCTTTTCTTCTAATGTTTTTAAATTTCTGTAACAATTTAATTTATGATTCTACAAGATAAGAATTGTGAACCTTCACTAATGAACTGGGCATTCATAGCTCTTATACAGGTACATACTGTGCGGTCTAACAGAATAGTGCTGTTATTAATGACGTACAAAAGATAACCATTTGCCAGAATAAAGTTGGCATTAAGGATGTTACATGGAAATTGATCTTTTTTCTTGTAATTCATTTATACTGTACCTTATAGCTAAATTGAAGTCCAAGCACTTACCCACCAATCCAGTGGAAATAATCTAATGGTATTTCTCCATCCTTAAGTGGATTGTTACAGAAATTGAACCCACCAATTCTCTCGGTAAGATACAAATTTTAATGTGTTGAAGTGTGATAAATCGCGTTCAGGTATGTCAAAATAATATATCATGCCATGCATAGCAAGACAAACATTTTTGTAATTAAATAGTCCACGAAGATATGCCTATTGGTCTCTCATTTTTATTTTTAAAGTTACCTTCACTACATTTTTCCCCCTTTTGGGGATTTCTTTTTCCTTTACTTCCTGTTTACCAAGATTGCGTTTTGCGCTTTTAATGATAATTCGCTTAAAGAGAGAAGAATGGGGAGAGGGGGGTGTTCTCTAAGATCTGGTAGTCCTTTTTCAGCAGCCCTTTGTGCTAATGTATTGACTTTGATTTCTCAGTATATGTTATTTTCTTTAAAAACTTTTTTTTGATAAGTAAAATCTTAATAAAAGCGTAATTCTGGTACACAGGAAGTATACAAGAGAAACGCTTAATTAGAAGAAGAAAAAAGTACAAGGAATTCATTATAACTAAGCACTAAGAGAGTCAAAGAAGCAGTTGTCCAAGTGAATAGGCTAAAAACTTTATATGCGCTTTGTGGATTTTTTTTTCTTGTATTAATTGCTAGATATGTTTGTGTGGGTTACTCTTGCATTATGTAATTTTTGTTTCCATACATTTTCATTGAGGGTTTTTGTCACTAGATCTGGATAACAATAGAACCAATATCTTCTGTTTTGTTTGTTTCTTTTTGCGGGTTGATTCTCAGAAACACACAGAAAATACAATTAGGAATGGATTCGTTAAAAGAAGACAGAGAATCACAATTTAGGAAGAAGAGGATTAGAATGGGGGAACTCAGTATAATTTTGTATCAAGAAAGGAGATAGATTGGGAAAAGGATCGTTTCCATTTCAAATGAAATGGAAAGGATCTTGGTCCGATTGATTGTTGCCTTTGGTTTACTGAAGGATCTTGGTCCGAGAAAGCTCTGTGTGGCTCCCTAAGACTAGTTGATGTTTCCTTTATATGCATAGATATCATGTTATCCATGCTTACCTGCCTTCTCTTATCTGTACCTGTCCTAGAAACCTAGCAAGGCGAAACCATGCACCTTTACCTAACTCTCTGTGCTGTCTTATAGTAAAGAAGTTCATCAATGAAGATTACGTCTTCATGGGGAAAATGCTGGACTAATCCTTTAGTTCTACTAGTGATATCAGTTAGAGCGTCTTAGATCTATTCCATTTGACTCCCTGTCCGGTGAAACCAAGCTAGATGCAGTAACCCTCAATTTGTATATAGGAATAAACTTTTGGAATTTTCTCATCCACACCACCCAAAGTTTTGTGATAATACTGCCTCATTATAAACCTATCTTCTCTCCATAATCGAGATCTCTCCCTGATAGAGAATAGAAAACAATATATAGCTATGGGTAGTGATCTGGTTTTCTATTGTTATGGCATATGCTTATACTTGACCACTGTTTTTTCCTGCAACAATCTGAAAACACAGAAAGGAAGTGCACATAGAGTGTGGTTTATTTACATTTAAAGCACTAGTCTTAGAACCTTGGTAGGCAACAGAATGTTTAAGCTACCAATAATTTAGTTTACATCTAATGAATTATGAAACTGCGACCTAACTTTTTTATTTTTTGTGGGCTTCTAGTCCAGTGGTAATTGTTGGCCTTGTTTCAGTATCCAAAAATTTATTCGGATGTAACAATCTGGTGAATTATTGTGCTGGATTTGGTCTTTATTTTGCTTCAGATGCAGTATCTTGCTATCAATTGTTTAGTGTGATCTGACTTATCAAAAAATAAAAATTTGTTTAGTGTGGTTTGACATGTTATGCTTTGAATTGCAGCACTGCCGGCTGTCCCTTTGGTGAGAGTTGCCACTTTCTGCATTTTGTTCCTGGTGGTTATAATGCTGTGGCCCAGATGATGAATCTAGCCCCGGCTGTTCCTGCAGCATCCAGAAACGTGGCTGGGCCACCAGCCATCCCTAATGGCTCTACACCTTCAGTTAAAACTCGCATGTGCAACAAGTATAATACTGCTGAAGGCTGCAAATTTGGTGACAAGTGCCATTTCGCTCATAATGAGTGGGAACTTGGTAAGCCTATCGCTTCATCCCATGAGGATCTGCGTGCAATGGGACCTATTCCAGGCCGTATGGGTGGTGGTCGTATGGAGGCACCCCCACCAGGCGCTGCTGCTAGCTTTGGTGCGTCAGCCACTGCAAAAATCAGTGTTGATGCTTCCCTTGCTGGAGCCATCATTGGGAAGGGTGGTGTGAACTCCAAGCAGATATGTCGGCAGACAGGAGCCAAGCTTTCAATTCGAGAACACGAGTCTGATCCTAATCTAAGGAACATTGAACTTGAGGGGACTTTTGAACAGATTAAGGAAGCAAGTGGCATGGTGAGACAACTAATCGTGACCGTTTCAATTGCTGGCCCTCCAAAATCCCATGGAATGCCTGGGGCTGCGGCTCCACCGGGAAGCAACTATAAGACTAAGCTGTGTGAAAATTTTGCTAAAGGATCCTGCACTTTTGGAGAAAGATGTCACTTTGCTCATGGTGGTGCTGAATTGCGCAAGGCAGGAGTTTGAAGACTTAATTTGTGGTTTTCCCGTAATTAGTTCATGGCATTAGTTGTTATGCAGTGTTGTATTAGTGGGAGGTCTGTTTTGGATTGTCGTTATGCAATGCAACGTAGTGGATTTGATGAGATTATGACATGAGTTTTTGGGATTCTTGTTTATTTCGAAAACTATCATAGCCTCTAGTATCCATAATTTACCTTCTAAAACTAGATGTTTTTAATGTTAATGCTTAACGTGGTATTGTGGTTTTATTTTCCCGCCTATATATTATATGTATATGTTGAATTTGAGCAATGTTAGTAGAAACGCATGTCTTTATGTTTTTATAAAATTGATATGATTTTTAAAATTATCATTAGATTAAAATTTATTAGTCATTTATTATAAATTTAATGATAATTTTAAAAATTAAATTAAATCAATTGTGAGATGGTACAATTAGGGTATGTTTCCTTCTAGCAATGCTCGATGAATTTGGCCAATTCAGGGTAATTAGAGGAGATTGAACAGTCCTTTTTTTTTTTCCCCTATGCTTGAATAGTTGAATAGTACAAAAATCTTTGATTTTCTTGTGCACCAAAGCTTCTGTATTGAAGATTTCTTCATTGAGTTTGTGCTTTTAGCCTGACTAATTATCGAGCATCGGTTATATTAATAAATTGATTCAAAGCGAACGGAATGTTGGCCTCGAAGAACCTAACCCAAATACTCAAGGTTATGTGCCTGTATGAAAGCGCATAATAGTCTAGAGATTTTTAAAGGTTAGTGCCTTTTTTATTTATTTATTTTTCTTTTCTTTTTTCAGTTACCATTTTATGCGGCTCTCAGAAAGGATTTGGTAATTTATTTGACCTATTTTTTACTTTTTTTGTTATGTTTTTGTTTTTTGTACTATTTTTTTGTTTTGTTTTGAGATTATTGTTAATGAGCTCACTCATTTTTTGGTGTTTAATCTTTTGTAATCCTTTTACCATTTTATAATTAAGATTTTTTTTTTTTAATATTTATAACATTCATTTTTGTATATATATTTATCAAATGACTCAACAATTAAGTCAATTACGTTGACTACTAATCCCAATCTAAATCAATGTTCAGTTTGACTGTGGTTAAGTTAAACTCGTTCTTTATAATTTTAGCCATATTTTAGTCACCAGTTTTTCTTTTTCTTTTTCCTTTTTTTTTTTTTTTTTGACATTTGAGGTTAACGAAAAAAGTCGAGGAAGGAAATTCCTACTGATCTCTTAAATTTTTCAGCTAGGAAGAAAGAATAACCCAAATCTCTAGAGTCTAGACTACAAAAAAGTGAAAAAAACTGTAGCAATCAGACTAATTGGCACCTTCCTTTAAGATTTAATAGCCTTGGGTGGTCCCATTATGTAATTTTAGAAAAACACGGGCCCCATATCAGGGCCTGGGCCCAATTCCAAATTTCGTGGACGCTGGTTTTTCTTTTTTAATTTTATTTAAAATAAAAAGAATCATATTAGTATATTTATATGGGGTCTATTCACCAATATCATCATTTCTCTCATCTACGTACGGCCGTTTTGTATTTTATAATTTATTGCTTTCTTTTATCAATGTTTTGGTAAAACAAATTTTCAAGACTCTTTAAATATCTACTGTCCTTCTCACTCATACTTAAATGATTATTGTATTCCTTTTTTTTTTTAGGAGTAGGCATGACCACTTTGATCCCTCTTCTTTTTTTTCACTTTCGTTTATAAAATAAATAAATAAATAAATAAAAAATAATGACTATTGTGATTTTTTTTTTGTTGTCAAATTCTCCAAAAAAAAAAAAAAAAAAACTAGAACGTCTCCTCAAACTCATACATTTTTGTAGACGTTGAAAAAACTCTTAAAAAAAATTATCCAACAGCTTTATTTTTTAATATAAAAAATTGTGTATTTTATATTTTTCTCTAGTATTTATTTAAAATAATATTAATTAAATACTCTATTTCTTTTAGTCTTTAATTTGAAAAATATTTAAATAGTATATAAAAATAATAAAAAAAAATAATTATGGTGAAATATACTTCAAATATTTAAATAGAGAAATAAAAAATAATTTGATTCACTATGTTTAAGAAAAATTAAAAAAAAAAAACTGTTATTTATGCTCTAATATTTAAATGCATATATTTAAATTGATAATTTTTTATAAAATTATCATTAAATCTGTAATTTTTATATAAATCATTATATGAGAACCATATATCTAAGAATATTTTCAAAAATGAAAAGAGAAAGAATGACAAAAAAAATTAAATATAACATTTTTCAAGAATTCATATCGTTTTCGCAACTTATGGAAATAACTAGATCGCCTTTGTCCTAAATTTAGTCTATTTAGACACGTTTAATTTCCAAACCAAATAAATTTGAGACTCATCTTTCAACCCACACACGTTAATCATGCTTTCCAGTACTAAAACTACATCCCATCTCATAATATCCAACGAGATCCTCTATTTTTTTTTTCCTTTATTATAATACTAAATAAAAAGCAAAAATTATCTTTTTCCCATGATTTTTGCCAGATCCAAACATTACATTGTCACTTACAAAAAAAAAAATTACATTGTTCAACCTTTTCCGGTTAGATCGTAAGATAAAATTTTGAAAAATGATAAAAAAAAAAAAATTATACATCATCTCATCTTCCATATATTTTACATATATTTTCACTCTTATGACCCTTTTTTTTTCTTTTTTCTTTTTTATAAAAAGTAATTCACTTTATCCTTTGCGGCTTTACAGCACCTCAAACTCATAACAAAACTTAACGAATAATAAAACTTAACAAATGTTAAAATAAGAACCTTAAAATCGATTAACTATTTTGTAAACATTTTCACTTTGTTTAACTCCTTAAAAAAAAAAATAATCTCTATTTAAAAAAATATTCTCAAACAACTTTTTTGACCTTTTTCTTACAAAAAAAAATTAAAATTTATTTTTAAATTATATCATATCAATCACTCTTATTATTAATAATAATAATATTTTTTTAAAAAAAAACTGAACAAAATTATTTACCAAAACAACCTTTGTTATTTTATTCATACGGGACACTCGACTACAAAGTTAGCATGTAAAGGTCAGCCAGAAAACGCCACCTTAGATGCGGGAATTCAAAACACAAACAGGCGGAGAAAAAACATTAAAAACAAAAACAAAAACCACAAAAACAAAAAATAAAATAAAAAAACTGTTAAAAAAATAAAATAAAATAACTGTTACTCATAACATTTCACTGTGCCCCATTTATGCTGAACGAGAAGTTCATGTACGGGCACCACCAGTGCCATACCCATCCACACGTGGGTCATGGGCAGTGGTCCTTCCTGTGCCAGCTGTGTTGGTCCCAGTGGGGTGCGACCCCACCACACCTTCGTTTCCTTTTCCACCTGGCTGCCCAGTGCCATGTCCAGGCAAGGCTGACGTTGGGTTGTTTCCGGTGGTATGGCCCATGCCGCCCATGGCCCCCGTGCCACCCTTGGCTGCCGCGTTGCGGGCACGCGCTTCCTGCTCTTCGCGATCTGCCTGGCGTATTCTGTCCTCTTTCTTTTTGGTGGCCATTTCTTTCTGCGCTGGGTCATGGGCTTTCACCTGTTCCATCTGCACAACCACATTTCATAAATTAATTCCATTATTCCAATAAAAATAATATTGTTCAATATAAAAGAACCAAAACAAAACAAAAAAAAAAAAACCGAACATGTTTATACCTTCTCATCTACGGTGGCCTTGCTCTTCTCTGCGCTACACTTAGCGGTGGCCGCCACGTTGGCTGCCGCTTCCTTCGCACCCCCCGTTGCATTCTTTCCAGCCTGCATTTTCACTCTTTCTTTTCTTCTGTGTTTAATTGTTTTTCACTCCAATTGCTTGAGAATACTCAACACACTGGTAATGATGGAGCTAGTCCAATGACTCGAGACTAAATAGATTTTCAGGCCGTCTCGCATAGCGACACGTAGCAAGAGTAATAAGCAACGTGGAAGCTAGGAAGAATGTTCTGGGTCTTCAAGGACACGTGTCTGAGAGAGAGTTTGATTCTCTGTGTGTGTCGGGAAGCGGGGAGTTAATTGCTACGCGACTACGCGTATCGTAATCCGTCGGATTGTTGTCGTTCAAGCCGCCCTCATCTCCTTTTAACCCAGAGGAGACAAATATCCTATTAAATATGAAAATATCTAACAAATATCTTATAAATATCCGATAAAGTGTTAATGGGGTTACCTTTAGTAAGAATCAACTCCAGTTAAAAAAAAAAAAAACTATTAGACCCTAATTTTAATGATTATTAGAAACTTGAGTAATAATACTCATATGCCCAAGTACTACACACTTTACGTGACAGTTATTTGTTATTTTTTTTTTAAAAAAAAAAACAAATTTCTCTGCATTCAGCTTAAACTTATGAGTCTCATTACTCTTAAAACTTATTAAATATGTTAGTTTATGCACCACATGTAGGATGTTTATACGATAATGTTATGCAATATTACTCATTTCATTAGTAGTCTATTGGATTAATTATTCTTAAAAAAATATATTGAATATCAATTGTATCCTATTAAGTAAGGTTATGTCAACTATTTTTGTGGCACGTAACATTATTTATTTACTTTTTATTCGCAACCGATAATATTGAATCCACTAATTGTATTATTCTTCTTCTATTTGCAAGACTAAAAGGTGTCGGTCGATCTCAAGTTAGTCTATTGGATTTGGATATATATTGATATCTTTTTCAGATAAATATACTAATTAAAGCATAGAAGCTGCCAGAAAATCCATCAGGTCTTTACCTGACGGTGACGGCTGAGCCCCACTCTGGCCTCGCGACCTGTTGAGTCGAGTGTAATGACCAAGGATACGTCAAACTAAAAAAAAACCCTCCACTAGAATCACGTTAAAATAGATCATGAAAAAGTGGTTGCCTAGCACTTTCACGTATTTTTATTCAAATGGAACCACCAACTACAAAGTTTAACATGGATGTGAGGTCCAGCCATAAAACACAACACCTTATATGCCGAAAAACACAAAACACACGGAGAAAAAAGATTACAAAAACATCAAACGAAGTATCAAATATTGCACATGACATTTCACTGTGCCCGGCCCATTCATGCTCAAAGCCAGGCTCGATCAACTAGTAGGTACCACCGGTGCCATACCCCGGGTCGGTCCCTTCCAAACGGGGGTCATGGGCAGTTGTCCTTCCTGTGCTAGCTGTGTGGGTCCCAATGGGGTGTGACCCCATCACACCTTCGTTCACCTGCCCTGCTGGCTGACCAGTGCCGTGGCCAGGCAAGGTTGACATCGGGTGGGTTCCGGTGGTATGGCCTGTGGCCCCTGTGGTTGGGTATGTGGCGGTGGTCCCTGCGCCACTCGCAATATAACGAGCGTCATGAGCTCCAGTCTTTTCCGCCTGTTTGGCTACCACGTTGTGGGCACGCGCCGCCTCCTTTTCGAGTTCAGCCTGGGTTTTCTTCTGTTCTTTCTTTTGGGTGGCCATTTCTTTCTGCACTGGGTCACGGGCTTGCATCTTTTCTACCTGCACAATTTTATTCCAATGAGATTTGACAGTTTTACGAGCCAAATCCTTAATAATATAGAACAATCAATGACTTATTTCATTTTCTTTTATATGAATGAAAAAAAAAAAAAAAAACTTTTTTTTTTGTTTTTGCGAGCCTAATCCTTATTAATCCATGGCTTAATATAGAACAAATTATATATACCTTCTCCTCCATGATGGCCTTGGTCTTCTCCAAGCCAGACTTAGCGGAGGCCGCTATGTTGGCTGCCGTTTCCTTTGCAGAAGCCGTTACATTCTTCCCTGTCTGCATTTTTCAGCCTTCTTTCTTCTCTTCTCTCGTTTAATTGTTTTTCACTTCAATTGCTTATGGATTATTACAACCACTGTAGCAATGAAGAACATGTTAAGGACCTCTTTAACTAAATAGGTTTTTAGGTCGTCCCGCGTGGAGACACGAAGAACGGGTAAAAACGCAGCGTGGCAGCTCTGCATGATGCTTTTTGGTTCTTCTTCTGACACGTCACGGGAACGTGTCCGAGAGATATTGATTCTCTCTCTGCGGTGACAGTTGTGGAAGTTTAGACCTACGTGGCAACTTGGTAAGAACTGTGGCGACACGAAGCGGGAGCTGCTACGAGTGTCGTGTCCGTTGGACTGTCGTCGTTTAAGCCGCCCTTATCTCCTTTGAACCCCTCTGCTTTGGATGGATCAATTTCCTTTTCTATTATTTTTATAAGTCAATAAAATTAATGCATGAAGGTAACGTGAATAATGAAATGGAATAGCTATTTCTTTTTGTTAGTTTGATTGTAATCATGAAATAAAATTTTGAATATGTTATTGTTTGATACAATGCAATATGCTTCTTAACATAATTATATAAAAATTAAATTTCTTAAAACATCTTTATAATATAATTTTAATATTTTTATATAAACTTAAAAAATTGTGCATAAAATTTTTAACAGAATTATATATATGGTATGTTGTAACATATACGTACATTTTTATTAACCGAATTATAAACAATTTTAATTTACATTGTTATAAACAATTGTAAGAGGCTTAAAGCACCCTTATGTTATAACTGTTTTTTTTTTTTTTTTCAACTCATGTCACATGAATTGTGCAAAATAGATCGAAAAGCGGTAAAGAACATTATTACCATATTTATTTTGTGCTATCTCTTATAATTTACATTATACAAAACATGCAATTAAGTACATGAAAAAAAAAAAGGTATCATACACTAATTACACAAGGCAGGGCATAGTGAACCACAAGGCGGGTTTGTTGATCGATGATGAAGGGTTCAACTTGCCCGGACTGCCATAGCCCATCGCGATAGACACTATCCTCCTCGATGGGAATCATCCCAGCATCTTTAACCCCATCGTCCTCTTAACTTGTCTCATTGGCATCATCAACACCACATTGGCCTTTGTCCCCATAGACCCGTCCTCATTGCTCTCGTGGTGGTTCGACGTGAACACATTGCGACTGTAAAACCTTGGGGACGATCGACACATTGTGAAGAATATCGTTACATGGTCTCTCAAACATGGTCGTGGTCGATGCTAACGAGCTTGCGAAAGGGCCACGCAGGGTCGATCTTGGTGGCTTTGTTGTGGTCAAGCCGAAAAGTTGCATGGGTCACGATAGGGACTCACAACACATGGTGGCCCATGGCAGAAAGTGGTGGTGGTGATGTAGTGTGGTGGTCCTTTTCAAATGTCCGGCATGGAAGAGTGGGGAGAGAAGGCGTGCATTCTCAATCGAGGGCTTTTGTGTGAATTGCTATTTCCAACTAAAAATAAGTAGTTATTCATCATTTTGAGAAATTACTATTCTTGTGAAATAGTTATTCTCATGAATAATAAAATAACCAAGTGAATGGAATAACTATTTCACATGGCACTTGAATAAGTATTTCATTTCAGCCTCTGACCCGCATACCAAACATGCCCTAAAAGAAAGAAAACATATAGACAAACAAATAATGAGTAAAGTCTGCATAGATAAGGGAGGGACCTTGTTAAGTTAAGCACAATCCAATGGCATTGCAATTAATTTTCCAAGCTAATCGCCAAGAAAAATCGTCTAGGAGGGCAAAAGCATCCCTGATAATTACGTCATTCTTCCATTCACACTAACCTCCCTTGTTTCTAATTGTTGAAATAACTTGAAGCGAATCTCCTTTAAACAAAATATTATCCAACCCCGGGGCCTTTGTTTCTCTTATTGCCAGAAGAGCAGCTTTAACCTTTAATTAAAAGGTCTCCTGACATCTCGTGACCTGTGACCTGTGGAAGCAGAAATCTCGTGACCTGTGGCTTTCTAGTTCTGATCTGAACACCAAGTTTTTTCATGCCTCCACTGCCATCCGAAGAAGGTCAAATTCTATATCTTCAATTGCTTTGGATAATGGATCCTTTTTGTATAATAGACAGGAGATTGGCTCACATTTTGCTGCTCATTTTAATAATCTGTATTCCTCTTTGTTTCCTGTCTTGGATGAGGAACTGAGCTCTCTTTTCCCCCCTGTGGTTTCGGACTCTGATAACTCTGAGCTCTGCCTAATCCCAGAGGAGGCTGATATTAAAAATGCTATAGCTCAGCTAGGTCTTACAAAAGCTCCAGGCCCAGATGGGTTAACGGGACTATTTTTCAAAACCTACTGGAAAACCATTCGTCTAAGTGTGATTAATTTTGTTCAAAGCTTCTTCAGACATGGTTTATGTTAAGAGAATTAAATCACTCTCATTTAGCCCTGATTCCTAAGGTGGAGAATCCGTCAAAGGTCTCTCAGTTTCGGCCAATTAGCTTATCAAACTTCTCTTACAAAATCATTCAAAGATTTTGGTAAATAGGTTAAAACCTTTGCTGCAAAACATCATCTCTCCGAATCAATCAGCCTTCTTGCAAGGTCGATCCATACAAGATAATTCCATCTTAGCACACGAGCTATTCCAGTCTATGAAGAAGAAGCAAGGTAGAAGTGGTCTAATGGCTCTAAAAGTTGACATGGAAAAAGCATTTGACCGTATGGAGTGGAGCTTTTTTGAAAAAATTCTCTCTTGTCTGGGCTTCAATTCTCATTGGACTCAAATGATTATTCAATGTATTTCCACTGCCTCCTTTTCTATTTTACTGAATGGCTCTCCATTTGGTATGTTTTTTCCTCAGCGTGGAATAAGGCAAGGGGATCCTTTGTCCCATTTCCTCTTTATTTTAGGCATGGAAGCCTTGTCTCGTATATTGATCAAAGAAGAGCAAGCTGGGAGACTTCACGGGATCAAGATTTCTCGACGTAGCCCCTCAGTTTCTCATCTTCTTTACGCTGATGATATTCTGATTTTCTCCAAAGGGTCCATCTCGGAAGCTAATAGCATTCTAAGCTATCTCAACAAGTTTTCTTCTTGGTCAGGGCAGAAGATCAACAGGGATAAATCTTCTATTTTTCTAAGCTCTAATAGCTCCAGTTCCTCCAAGGCAGCTCTTCTATCCTCTCTGAATATGAGGCTTATACCATCAAATGCTAAGCACCTTGGAGTGCCGCTCTTTTTTTTTTAGGAATAAAAGCTGGCCTTTGAGGACCTAAAATCTCGGATTCTTAAAAAGATAGCAGGCTGGAAAGCTAAGCTGCTATCCCAAGCAGCTCGTACTGTCCTTCTCAGATCCGTGGCTAACTCCATGCCAAGCTACTCCATGTCTCTCTTCCTGCTCTCCAAGACTTTCTGTCTTTCACTTGACTCTACTTTTAGAAAGTTTTGGCGGGGTTTCCCTGCAGAAAAAAAGCATAATCTCACCCTTTTGAGCTGGGACTGAATATGCTCCCCTAAAGCTTTGGGGGGTCTTGGTCTGAGGAAAATGGAGTTCCAAAATGCCTCTTTGCTGGCTAAACTCGGGTGGAAGGTCCTTAGTGGTGCAAATCTTCTCTGGGTAAGGGCGTTGTCCTCCAAATATCTGCGCAGGGATAATTTCCTCTTCGTTCAGCTCTCCCCCACTGCTTCTTGGATATGGAGAGGAATCTTAAATTGCAGGAAAGTGGTTCAAGATGGTGCGTGTTTGTCAGTTTCCTCTGGGCTTAATGTCAGTATCTGGAAAGACCAGTGGGTTCCTTCCATACAGGGTTTTAAGCCTTCCCCTAAAGCTGGCCTTCCCTCTCTCCCAAACCTCACGGTGTCGGACCTCATTACCTATCCAGTTAGAAATTGGAACTCTCCACTGATAAACTTTCTCTTTGACTCTGAGTCAGCCTCTCAAATCCACGCTATTCATATCTCCAGCGTCTCTGCCCCAGATTGTTGGATATGGACTGCCTCTCCTAGTGGCTTGTTCTCGATTAAATCAGCTCACGAAGTTGCCAGCCGCCAAGCTTCCTTTTCTGATTCTCTTCTTTTCAACTCGGATTGGCAGCTGCTTTGGGGGCTCAAGCTTCAAGCTAGATTGAAGTTATTTTTGTGGAGGCTAGTCTGGAACATCTTGCCTATTAGACCTAATATTTTCAGATTTGTTGCTAATCTTGATCCTGATTTGGTGAACTGCCCTCTGTGTAATGGTCCCCCGAAATCCCTGCATCATATCTTCCTTAGCTGCCCTCTTTCTAGAATTCTTTGGCTTAATTCTAGATGGCCTCTTAACACCATGGCGTTTGCTCAACTCCCGTTTATTTCTTGGATCAAAGCAGTTTTGCATCCTCATTCCGTGCTAGGCGTTCCCATCGCTGACGTTAAGGAATTTCAGATATCTGCCTTAGTTTTGATGGACTCTATTTGGTTTGCCCGTAACAAACTTCTTTTTTATGGGGTTAAATCGGAGCCTGTTGGTCTGCTGAAAAGAATTAAGTCTTCCACTGCCCAGCACTTGGAGGCCTGGTTCCTACGTAGACCAGTCACCTCGCAATGGAAGCCTCCTCCTCCTGGCTTTCTTAAAGCAAACTTTGATGTAGCCATATGGCCCAATTTTGCTGTGGCAGCTGCTACACTCCGTGATTCCTTGGGTAATTTCTTGGTTGTTCATTCCCTGAGACTTCCTTTTGTTGATGCTAATAAAGGGGAAGCCCTTGTTGCGCTGCTAGCAATCAGAATAGCCCAGTCCTTTGGTTGCACTTCTCTGATCCTGGAAGGTGACTCGTTGCTTACTATTCTAGCAGAGGCAAAGCCTAGTTTCAGTGCTGAGTGGAATACCGAGTCTATCTTCTTGGATATTAGACAGATTTTTTCTTCATTTTCTGTGTGGAAAACTTTTAAAATTTCTCGATGTGCTAATGTTGGAGCACACCTTATAGCTAAATGGGCCGCTTCAAACCTTATGTTTGGATGCATTCTCTCTTCTTCCTTTTTTCTCTCGTCTATTCGTATTCGGAGTGGCTGTGACCCTCCCTTGTAATTCCCCTCCCCCCCTGTTTTCCCGGGTTTGAATAGAAAAAAAAAAAAATTAAAAAATTAAAAGGTCTCCTAATGGAATTTGGTCTGTTCATGCATGGAGGATTTTTCTTAATTTTTAAGCCTTGGCATATAGATTAATTTTATTTTTTATATATTAATTTAATATTCAATTCTAAAATACTTCTCATTCATGTTTGGCCTCCTTAATTATCTTAATATATTTCTCATTTATACTTTGGCCCCATTTCATAAAAATTCCTGGTTCAATCCCTCCCTGTGAACGTATTTGATATGTTGTATCTTAATGCTCAGGAGATGTATTTATGCAATTTCATAGTTTAAATTTAATATATATATAGCTATTCCCGCTGCAAGCCTATTATGAAAGACATAATAGTAGTGCCATGTGAATATTATAATTGATGTAATTATCCTGCAGTTCATTACCCTTTAGCCATGTCACTCTTTACTTTTTGTTTCCCGGGGTTCTCTTCCCTCTTAAGATTTTTGTGCATAACAACTTCATTTTGGAACATAAACTTTCAAAAAATTAGCCTCTAAAAAATGATATGTATTCTTTAAGCATGTAAGAAGTACATGTTATTAAAAAAAAAAAAAAAAAAAAAAAAAACACATATTCAAAGTTTGAAAAAAGAAAAAAAGTTGAACAATAAGCATTTTTCATTAAAAATAATATATATATACTATATATATAATATATATATATATATATATATATATATATTATATATATATATATATATATATATATATATATATATATATTTTTTACCTGTTAAATGACAAATATCATTTTTAAAAGTTAGTTTATAGAAAATTTATGTTCTATTGGAAGTCTTCTTTTATCATGTTTTATGGGCCGGGTAGGATCTTAAATCAATTTCCACTTGAGGCTTACTTATGTTTGGTTTCTATATTCCCGAAGTGGTCAATTTCACTGCCACAGAGCCTTCTTAATGGCTTTTAATTTGTTGCAAAGAACGAAGGCTGGAGAGCCCAAGTAAAATCCTTCCCAAGTTCGAGCGACTACCGACAAACTAGATAGATCACACTGGTCCAAAATGCCTCACTTGATGCATTTAACATAATTCGGTTGGCATCGACTTTTCCTCCCAATTCTAACCTAATCTATAAAAATAATCTGTGTCATTTTACATGTGAAAAGTGCATGCTTACCTTTTTAATAAAATTTTTTCCAAATTTGAAATTGCAGTTAAAAAAAAAGCATGCGATTCTTACATGCAAAATGACACATGTCATTTTTATAAATTGAATTTGAGGAACTTTTCTTCCAACCTAGTTTGAATGAAATCTTTATCCATTGGGTTGTGATTAGAAGAGATAAATTGATAGTTGTTTTTTTTGTTTCCCTAATCAAATTAGGAAAAGGGTTACATGTGATCAAAATACCGAAAAATTAAGCAAAAATAACAGTGCAGAAATAAAAATAAATAGTAAAAAAATTAATGAGACAAAGAAATGATCTAATCCTCTCTATAGAGCCACACAAAACAGTTACTGGAGCAAAAATATCACATATGAGGACAAACCTATCAAGTGATAGTTGCCTTTGAAAAAAATTAATAATCTCCGATCATTATTAGCCATCCCCCCTTGTCCATCTTTTCTTTGATATTAGTAAGACCGGTGTGCCGATTGGACCAAGTAAAAGGGTATAGATCTCATTTATTATATATTTTTTTCCAATATTAAAAGCATAGTTAGGTGTTTTGGTGTATTTTTGTTTCTTGACTAGGGAAGATCAAATTTTTGCTATCCAATTAAAGTTCAACTTGAAATAGGTGCTGTTACCAAATTGACCCCGAGTGGATGAGGAAACATTTTCTATACATGACCGATTGAGAATGGATAAACTTGACCTAATTTCTTGCCTCTAAAATATAATCATGAAAGAGGAGGGGAAAATTAAGGTTCTAACGTTTGACCAATTAATTAGTCGGAAAAATTGACCTAATCTATCTATCGGCTGCTACCAAAATATACTCGTGAAAGAGGTTTTTCTTGTTTGTCATGGGGGAAAGTTTCACACCACGAATTTAAAGTATGTGAATTATATTCAAAATGTATGGTTTTCAAGAAATGAAGAAAATTAAACTGGAGGAACACGTGAGAAAGAAGAGAAGAAACTTTGGCATCTTATTGTACCTTTAAATGTGAGTATTTTATCAATTTCCACACGAATTATGAGAAACAAATCAAACCAAAGAGTATTAATTTGAGAATAAAGAAAGAGGCACGCCAATATAAGTAGAGCATGCTTGGTGACATCAATGTCCTATTCATATAATTCGATAATTTGGGTTGATCGTGCTTAAATAAAAGACAGTCAATCAAGTTAGGAGAACTGATCAGTAATATAAATATTATATATTACACTTTTATTTTATCATAACTGATATGGCAGTACTCATTAGTTTTTATATTTCTTTTAACAATAGCTTATCCAAAGACATCAACCAATTAAATTAATAAAATAAAATAAAAATATAATATATAGCATTACTATTTGGAGTTTTAACAAATCTTAAAAAAAATAAGAGAAATGCTTAAACATGTGTGGTAGATGGCCTGCAGTCGGCTCTAGGTGTACTTAGCATTTTTGTTTTTACTTCCTATTAACGTGTACTTAGCATTTTGAAAGGGTCAATCTTTCTCTCAACTAACCAAACAGTTTAAAGGTTCTTCAATGTCTTTTTCATGCATGTTTTTGATTTTAGAACGCTAGCAATAGCCTGGTTAAATTTTGTTATTTTTTTTAAATGTAACAAATATTTGTAAAAAATAATTTGAAACAAACTCTCTAAGGGAACTAAAAGTGGCACTTTAAATTTAGGATGTTACTTTTATTTCTCTTCACATTATTTTAATATAATATTTCGTTTGTTTTGTCGAAAAATATTTTTCATCGTCAAATTTTTTAAGGAAAATTATTTTTTGAGAAAATATATTCCGCTTAAAACATTTTTCGACATTTAACGCATACGGAAAAATCGCATTTTTTTTAATATTTTTATTCAAACCTATTAACCAATAAAAATCAATTTGTATTCAAAACATAAAAGTACTAATATTAAAAAAAAAAAAAAATTAAAAAATTAACCTAAAAATTTGAGTTTCGACAGTGGTTCTACGGAATTTCAGTGGACGTCAGGCGATTTGAGAATGAGAAGTTTAAACTTAGAAAATGATTTACGGTTTTAAAAAATTCAAATCATTTACAGAAATTAAATAAACTTATTCGATCAAACCGAAAATATTTTCCGTTGCACCAAACGCCGAGAAATACGAAAAATTATTTTACGCCGAAACAAACAGAACCTAAGAAGGTTTTATATTTTCTCTCTTTCCTCTATCTTTTCTAACAATATTTAAATGATTTTTTTTTTCTTTTTCTTCTCTAACATTTAATTTAAAGAATATTTAAATAAAACAGCAAAAATATAAAAAAAACTATTGTGAAGTTTATTTGAATAAAGAAACAAAAAAAGTTTAGTTCTCTACATTTTAGACAAATTTTAAAAAAACTACTATTAGTAATCTTAATTTTTTTTTTAATCTTATTCTTATTATTCTAATATTTAAAATATTAATTTTCTAAACTCAGTCAATTTTAGTATAACACGATTTATGCTTCTAGAAAGGTTGTTGATAAAGACGGATCGAGAATACCTCTTACGATCTTAAATTGAAGTGAACCTCTTGTTCGAACAAATTAATGGGGCTACAGCAGATTCTTTCAATTAACTTTGGAAGGCTATCGATCTCTTAGCCGGCCTATAATGAATAGGTTGACGTAGACTAGCCAATTTTTTCAGCTGCAATTTATTTCTTGTACGAGAATCGAAATATTAGCTGAACAATCAAAAACTTCCATGTAATATAAGTCTTCGTCAATTCTCAAAGGGTCCATCTCCATGTGTAGAGACAAAGAGTCGTGGTACACGTTGCTAGCACGTCTGCAAATCCTCACCTTGTAAAGATATGTCATTTTTATTTTTATTTTTATTTCGCATGCCTTCAGAGAGCATGCGGACGTCCCCTTAAAAAAATAGGATGAAGAAAATGGGAAATGAACATGATTTTCACAAGTCAGTTATATTAGGCTGCGATTTATAAATTTTTTTTAGATATGAATCCGAATGGATTCCGGATCAAGTGCATGCATGAATCTGTCGTACGGCTGAAATTTGATTAGGTATACCGAGCTAATTTAGCTAAGAGCATTCTCATCTGGTTCTCTATTGTAGGAATATTTTTATAGTAGGGAGCCAAAATAGATTTTTGACTATTTTATTGTTCACATCCGGCTCCCTACTTTAAGAAAAAAAGTAGAAAACATGAAATAGCTCCCTTTAGAGCATTCTCATCTGGATCTTTATTTTATCCTTTAAAGTAGGGAGTAAAATCAGTTTTCCTTACTTTAGAAAGCCATTTTTTTAAACATCTACATCTGGCTCCCTACTTTAGATACCTACTTTGACTTTTCATTTAATATTAATATTTTTTAAAAATTTAATTCTTTCTCTAAAAGAAAAAACAAATAAAATTAAAAAATTAAAAAGTAGGAGAGAGAACTAATATTTATTATAAAAAAGAAGAGTAGGGAGTGAAATGGCTTCCTACTAGTAGGGAGCCATTTCATGCTCCCTACTTTTTTCCTCAAAGTAGGGAGCCGGATGTGAGCAATAAAATTGTCAAAAATCCATTTTGCTCCCACTATAAGATATCCCTATAGTAGGGAGCCGGATGAGAATGCTCTTTCCTAAGAGCTATTTCACCTCCCTACTCTTCTTTTTTAATAAAATATTAGTTTCTCTTCCTATTTTTAAATTTATTTGTTTTCTCCTTTTTAAAAAATATTAATATTTAAATAAAAAAGTCAAAGTGGATCCCTAAAGTAGAGAGTCGGATGTAGGTGTTTAGAAAAAGTGGCTCTCTAAAATAGGAAAAACTGATTTTACTCCTTACTTTAAAGATAAAAATAAAAAATCGAATGAGAATGCTCTAAGGTATACGTAGTTGAAGAATGATTGTTATACGTAGTTATACTATAATAATACCTACCATGATTTCCGTATACTGAACCTACAATTTTTTTGGTAAGCCGTTACGCAATCAGAAGCCTACGGGGAACCAAAACTCCATGAAGATGACGATAAAACCAAATCAATTCAAAAGGACAACACAACCAATGTTTGACTGAGTATTCACGTGTTGACGATAAAAAACCAAAGCAATTCAAAGATAACGCATAACCAATTTGACCATGTATTCACGTGTTGTTAGTCTTCCGCTGTACGTAATTAATTTCTGTTTTACTTTTAGGTTTCGTGGGCTCAACGTAAAATATTTTGTTTTATTTATTTATTTATTTTTTGTATGTAGTGCGATTAAAAATAATAGTCAAATTTATTAAAGTTTCTTTAATTTTCATAAATATTTTTTGCTTTTTTAAAATCATAAACTATATATGTTTTCAAATTTGAGTTTTTCGTTATCAAATTGCCGAAGTTCTCCATACCTCTATCTGCCGAATCATGCTAGAAGTTGTTGGAAGTCGCTGCATGTTTTCTGTTGTTGCTAATTTTCTGTATAAGTCATACGGTAAAAAATATTTTCAATGAAATCTTTTAAAATATTATTCGAAGTTTGGCTTGTATGAAAAACAAGCGACGATGAAAAACGGCTGTCGACTTTCAGCAACTTCTGGCGGTGGTCCGATAGTTTTCAATGGTGGTCCTATACACTGGCGAACTCCAACGATTTGAGAATGAGAAGCTCAAATCAATAAAAATGATTTATAATTTTAAAGGAAGGGAAATGACTTTACAAAAATTAAATAAGGTTTGCATTGTCAAATCGAAAATATTTTTGATTTGACCATAATTTTCGATCATACCAACACAAAAAAATATTAAAAAGTAATTTTTAAAAAAATTTTACATCAAAACAAACATAACATTAAACTCAAATATAAAGCTCATGACATATATTGTTACTAGATAATTGTCTATAAATGGAAGCAATTGCCCAGTGAATTAAGTGGGCTGTTTTACCAATCTTTTTGTGTTACAATGACGAACGATCATGGAGACCGGTATGCACCACGGCCCTGCAATTTCTTTTAAAAAATTTGATGTGTAACAAGAATTTTCGAGGATGGTTAAAAGGCCTCTACACATAGCAAACTATAAAGAATTTCCACGAATTGTTAAAAAGTTTAAGGTTTGACTATCAGGCTAGATATGACTGATACATAGCAAAGGGTAGGGTACTAGCTAGCTTTGCTAGGCTTCCAAGATTCATAAAATTCTATTAGCATTATATTCTCTCTCCTACATGTCACAAGTGACAAGTGACAATTGACAATTTGACAATTTGACAAAGACACAATTTTAGCCATGTATAATTTATTGTATAATTATTTTTGTTGTAACAGTTTTCGAGTCTGATCCTGCGTAAACCTGAGAGCAAAAAGAGATTAGACACAAGAGCTTGTCGATGGTTGTCGGCGGGGGATAGTTCCGATGCCTAAATCAGTTTTCTTTCTTGGAAGCGAATCTCTATCTGAAAAAGATTTAGAATATTGAATGAATTCTATTACTTACCCCTTAACCGAACTTCCTTATCTTTTTATATAGTTGCAGACCCCCAAGGTTCATTTAATGATCCTCTGCGGTGGGGCCTTAAAATCCCAATTTTCTTCCATGCCCATGAGGGCCATTTAAGATCCCTCCCCACGTGTCACACATATATTGATCAACGACGTAGAGGCCTTTCACTGGCTTGTCACATCAATTGTACCTTGTGAGTGGGTGAATCTTGAGAACATGTAGGAGTGACAATTGAGGTTGGCTGCCTTAAATGCAAGCCATAATGAACCTTGTCATTCCTCTATCAAGGCTCATCTTCATTTTCAGTGAAAGAAACGAACCTAGACTTTACGACCCTTTATGCAGCAATCGACCCTTGCAACAAAGGTCGGTATTACGTAGTCAAGGATCGTTGTCTGAAAGTTTGGATTAACTCATGGGACAAGGGCTCACATATAATTGCTGGCCCAACCTCCAACAATTTCTACCCATACTATTATACATATAATTATTTTTATTATATGATTGTGTATTTTGTTATTTATCATTTTTGATTATTTTTTATGGGGTTGTAATTTAAATTAAAATTTTTTGATTCATGAATCATATTGTATGATAAATTATTTTATTTTTGTTTTAAATTTAATATGTCATTATTTTAGTTTGGACTCCTATAATAATAAGTTTATGAACCTACCACTGATATTGAGGAGGAATAGTAAATTTCAATGGTATTAATTTTCTAACAAGTTAACTAAAACGTTTTGAAACCCTGCATAAGCATCAAAATTATATTTTATTAAAGATCGAGACTTACAAAAAAATCTGTCCGAGATTTTGTTTCTTATTAAGGTCTGAGTTTACGCAAATGACGATTGATTACTGCAAGCTAATTATATGTAACGAGGAAATGGTACTGATGGGCGAGGATGGTTCCACGTGGTAGCGATGAAACTGATCAACAAACTAATTATGAAATCGAGGTGAGAGAGGAAGACACGCACAAGTACGAGTGGAAGAAAATTTTTCCACAAAATTATGTCAAGAATTTCCTCAATATTTAATAAGTACAGCAAGTAAATTGACGTGATTAGACGTTTATGAAACTCACATGACGACCAAAATCAAAATATCAATCTTAACGAAAGAGAAATCTACACGTAACGATTGTGATTTTTTAACTCCCGCGTCAAATAATGAATATTTGGAAGGTAAACCTTTGGGAGCATTTTGTAAAAAGCTTATTTGTTTGAATTGTGTTGAAATATATAATTTTTATATTCAAAAGAGTTTTTTTAAAAATAAAGTATTATTTTTAAACTTTGTTCAAACGTACGTTTTAGGCTTTTTTAAAAAAATAAAAAAAATCAAGAAAGTCAACAAAAATACTTGTTGAGTTTTTTTAGCAATTGACTGACATGACAAAATCTTTGTCACCCATTTGGACATAAAAATAAAATGGAGGGAATGATTTTTAAAGTAATAAAAAATAGGGAAATTTTTTTTTTTTTTTTTTTTAAAAACTTTGTGACCAATCTTTATATATATATATAGTATTGAGTAATGATACAAGTCACCTTTCATATCTATTTTGTATCAACTAAAAGTGACGTGGTTTTTAAAATCATCATTAGATCAAAAGTCAATAATCATCAATAATAAATTTAATGGTAATTTTTAAAAAGCCGCATCACTTTTAATTGACACAAGGTAAATATAGAGAGTGACATATATATATATATATATATATATATATGTTGAACAAATAGCATAATTTATTGACAAATAAAAATCAAACAAAAGCAAATTGCTCCTCGATTAGAATACCATAAATACAATTTAAAATTTTTTAATCCAAACTCAATCTATGATACTCTTAATGGCCTCACTAGCTAAAATATGAGCGGCTGAATCCGCTTCCCTCTTTACATAATAAATCTACCAAAATCTTAGTTGAATTATATGAACAAATTTGCTCTAATTTTTATTATTCTCTTTGATTGCAGCCATAGACGTAGGAGGGGCCCCTACCCCCCCCCCCCAATTGTAAGAAAAAAAAAATTAGGCCAAATTATATTTTTTTTTAACCAATTTGCACCTACCCAATACAAATTTTGGCCCTACTCATTAAATTTTTTGGTCCTATCCAATAAATATTTTTGCCTTTACCCATTAAAACTTAAAAGCCCTAATTATATAAAAATTATGAAAAAAATTATATTTAACCCCTAAGTTTTCATCTGATTATAATTTAGTTATAGGGTATTCAATTTTAAAAATACAATCTTTAAGTTTTAATCAAGTTTTAAATTGGTCCCTTAATTATTTTATAGTCAAAGTTAACGATTTTCTATTTATTAAGTGTGTTTTATTTGACACGTCAGGGTTTATCTTAGCATCAAAGTTAATAGTTTTTCTTATAACACTTCAAATTTAGAAAATTATGACGATAAATAAAATTGTTTTTGTTTTTGGAGTTGGTTTCTTTTTTTAAAAAAATTTATTATTTTTTTTATGGATGATTTGGAGCTTAATGATATGATATTGATATTAGGTGTTGATATGAACACTAATATATCAATTGAGACACATGTGACATATGACAAACTATTCATTTTGATGGAAAAGTGATAGATGAACCTATTTAAAATCTAGGTAAAACCTAAGAACCATATTTTTGAAATTATAAACATAAGGACTAAATTCAAATCAGATAAAAATCTAATGGCTAAATATGATTTTTCTTTAAAAATTGTAAACAAATTCCTTAAAATCGTAAGATTTTAAATGCAAGAACTGAAGAGCAACAACAAAAAAAAGATTTGCCACGTGAGTTTTAGGATAAGGTTATCTTCCTAAATTGATCCACTAGAATTACATTTTATTTGATATCTTAAAGACCCCGATTCATGAAAAAAAAAAAAAAAATGATTTAAAAAAAAATTACTTTGGCCTCTTCCCATAAAACTTTTTAGTTTCGTTCTTGACTACAACCACGATTTATAAAGCATCTTTTTTCAAAATTATATCATAAAAACTTATTTTCCTGTTAAATTCCACAACATTTAAAGCTATTAAAAAGCTTCAACCACAACAAACTTTACCAAGAAAGATTTTATAATACTACGTGATGTCAAGACTACTCCCTCATGGTCCCTTTTTATACAGTTCGATTTTTAGGGCTGGTATTATAATACCAACCCTAATACGCTAATGACCTTTTCCGCAACAACATCTCAATTAATGTTGCTTCTGCCTGGGGAGAAAATTCCGTACCTTATGCAGTTGTGTGTTATCCCTCCTTAATATATATAAAGATAATAGAATTCCAAATTTTTGCGAGTCTCTCATTTGACCAACAAAGGTTAAGGTTCGTGTGTCTTTAAAAGTTTGAACAATATTAAAAAAAAGAAAAGAAAAGAAAAAAAAAAAAGAGGGGTTTGAACAATTATGATTAAAATATTAATATTCTAATATTTAATCATGTATAATATTGGGAGAGGCGGCATGACCCTTGCAGGGAAAAGAAATATGACAGTTTTGCCCTCTTACTAAAAACCAACGGGTGTAGTGGATTCTGGTGCCACATGCAGTAAGTACCCTTCACATATTTTTGTCGTTGGCTTTGTTTGGCAAGCATTGTTACCCGCAGGCCACTCTGGATTCGGATTCAAGGCAATCAGAGGAGGCCTCCTTTGGGGTGGCCCGCGACCACCTCTAAAAGTGGCTATCAACAGTTATCTCATAAAGAGGTGGCCGAACACCTACCCCCACCCCTTCCCTTTCCTTTGTCTAACTTATCTCTTTTTATAGGACAGTGGTTGGCAACATCCTGGGATGTTGCTACAGTGCAACATCCCCCACATGAACAGTGATTTTACTGTTCATGTGTCCTGGGATGTTGCACTGTAACAACATCCCAGGATGTTGTTTATAATTATCCCTTTTTATATATTTGTTTTGACAAGTAGCATGTTCTAAATTGTTAGATGTAGCAATTGTCGGGATCTTGATCCAACTATCAGACTAACTGGTAGTAGGTAGCAAAAACAAACTAGCAAAGGGTAGGCTATTAGGCTCCAAGATCCATAAAATTACATTAGTTCTATACTCTCTCTCCCCTACATGCCATAAGTGACTATTGACCGTTGACAATTTAACAAAGACACAAGTTTAGCCATATATAATTTATTGTATAATTATTCATATCCATACTATTATACATATAATTATTTTTATTATATAATCGTGTATTTTGTTATTTATCAACTTTGATTATATTTTATAGGGTTGTAAGGTCTGAGTTTACGCAAATGGCGATTGATTACTGCAAGCTAATTATGTAGAACGAGGAAATGGTATTGATGGGCGAGGAAGGTTCCACGTGGTAACAAAGGGGACGTTTGGTAAGAGATCTAACTGTACTGTTTATAGACTTTATTTTTCTCAAAAAAAAAATTTCACTTTTTATATCACATTAATTATTTTTTAACAACTTTTTTTATCTTTTATGTTATATCTAATATTTTTTATTACCGTTCTAATAAAATAATCACTAAAAAATAAAATTTTTACTTTTCCATATAAAAAATTTATAACATTTCTTCTATTTAATATCACATCAAAAATTAACAATCTCCTAACTTGTAATTCCTCCTTTGTCAAACACTCTGGACCCGTTTGGCAAACGGTTTCACTGTTTAGGGGTAGGTACTGTTCATCACTTTTCCTAAACCCAAAAAAAATATTCCCACTTTTTATATCACATCAACAACTTTTAACAACCCCCTACTTTTATATCACATCAAAAAGTCAACAACCCACCTACCCCAACCCATAACCTTTGCCAAACACGCCCTCTAAAAAGTACGAGGGGAAAATTTTTCCACAAACTATGTCAAGAATTTCGACAATATTTAATAAGTACGTCAAGTAAATTGACATGATTAGATGTTTAAGAATGATATTAAACTCGCATAACGACAAAAATCAAAATAAGAAATCTACACGTAACGATTGTGATTTTTTAACTCCCGCGTCAAATAATGAATATTTGGAAGTAAACCTTTGGGAGCATTTTGTAAAAGCTCATTTGGAATTGTGTTGAAAAACATAATTTTTATATACAAAAGAGGTTTTTTAAAATAAAGTTTTATTTTTAAATTTTTTTTAAGCGTGCGTTTTAACTTTCTTTTGTTGTCAAAAAAAAAAAAAAAAAAACTTGTTGAGTTTTTTTAGCAATTGACTGACATGACAAAAACTTTGTCACCCATTTGGACATAAAAATAAAATGGAGGAAATGATTTTTGAAGTAATAAAAAATAGGGAAAGTTTTTATTTTTTAAAAAACTTTGTGACCAATCTTTTATATATATATATGTTGAACAAATAGCATAATTTATTGACAAATAAAAATCAAACAAAAGCAAATTGCTCATTAATTATAATACCATAAATATTATTTGAAATTTTTTCAACCGAAACTCTATCTACAATATTTTTAATGGCCTCACTAGCTAAACACATGAGCTGTTGAATTTGCCTTCCTCTTTACATGGTAAATCTGCCAAGATCTCAATTGACGAAATTTCAATTTAATTTCATATACTATATGAACAAATTTGCTCTAATTTTTATTATCTTATTTGACCGTAGCCACAATTTGTAAAGCATTTTTTTCTAAAATTATCTCATAAAAACTCATTTTTTTATTAAATGCCACAGCATATAAAACTGTCAAAGCTTCGATTACAACAAATTCTACCAAAAAAAGATTTAATAATATTAAATGCTGCCAAGACTAATCCCTCACGGTCCCTTACTATAATACCAAGCCCAATACACTGATCACCCTTGTACACAACAACATCTCAATTAATGTTGCTTCTGCCTGGGGAGAAAATTCCGTACCTTATGCACTTGTGTGTTAATCCTCCTAACTATATATAAAGATAATAGAATTCCAAAATTTTGCCAGTCTCTCATTTGACCAACCAAGGCTAAGGTTCGTGTGTCTTTAAATGTTTGAACAATATTAAAAAATAAAAAAATAAAAAGGAAGAAGAAGAGGGGTTTGAACAATGATGATTAAAATATTCATATTCTAATATTTAATCATGTATAGGATTGGGAGAGGCGGCATGACCTTGCAGGGAAAAGAAATATGACAAATTTGCCCTCTTACTAAAACCAACGGGCGGAGAGGATTAATTCTGGTGCGGCATGCAGTTACCCTTCACAAATTTTTGTCGTGGCTTTGTTTGGTAAAGCATTGTTATCAAAAGAAAAATAAATAGAAATCATCTTTTCATTTTTTATTTTTTTAATTTGTTTTTAGCATCTTGCAAAACAGTACTCCAACTCATACATCACTCATTTGAGAAGAGGTTATTATTTTATTTTGTTTTGTTTTTTATCTTTTTCTGAGGGAAGTTGGAAACGAGACGTCAAGATGGATGTCAGTAAAAAGATTCCCCTGGGGGTACCAAAAAGATTAGGACAATCTCCCACTCACATGACACAACCCCAGATATTTTTCAGAACGTACGGTTCATATTGAATCTGCATCTGTCATCAGGCCGGAGGCCACCATTCAAGCCAATGCCAGATTGCCACGTACGCAGAATATGCTGAGGCTAATAACCTTCCTCCCACCCTTTCAAGTGCTCGTGAAATTAAATTTATTATTAAATTTAAATTTAATAGTATTCATTTAAATTTAACTATAATTTTTTTTGGTGTTATATGAGATAATGTGCACTGAGTCTATATTTAGTAGGTAAAATATCTACTCAATTAAAAAAAATATATTTTATTAGAATATTATTTTTATTATTATAAAAAAATAACTATTTTTAAATTAAGTGAATAATTATTTATATATATAATATATATATATAATATTACTATATATATATATTTCAACACAAACACCATTTATTTCAAAATTAATCAATTCTATCTTTTTAAATTTCTAATAGAAGAAAAGAAAAAAAGTGAAATAAAATGGTCTTAAAGTATATACATAGCTTAATATTTAAAATAACCATTTTTATAGTTATTAGAGATAATTATTTTTTTAATTTTAAAAAAAGTCATTTCACCATAAAAATAGCTATTTCAAAATTAATCTATTTTATCTTCTTCTATTTTTAATAAAAACTAATTTACCTTATTCTATTTTTTTAATAAAAGCTATTTATGTTAATAGAATATTCATTTCCAGTTCCAAACTAAATTATAGAATGTTCAAGTAAAAATGTGTGCGTGTGGACCCCAGTATACAGAAAGAGAGGGTTTGAGGAGGGAAAGGAAAGCTTAAATACCGGCCTTTGTGGAAGGCCAAGGGAGAGGCCGGCTATTCATCGGCCAGAGTCTCCGCCAAACACAAAAAACATAAAGAGGGAGAGAAGGTGGTAGAGAGGGAAGGAGAGATTCAGTGAAGGTCGAGAGCTGCTCTATTTCCAGGTAATCCCTTTGTGCAATTGTTTCTCTTTGGTTTGGTTCGTGAAAAGTTCGATTTTGTGCTCACATTTTTCGCTTTGCGATTGAATGTAAAGATTTTATGCAAATCAAAGCCGGAAATTTTCCTTTCCTGGTGTAACATGTGTAGATCTAAGTATAAATGACCGGTTTTGTTCCTAAATCTTCTCCAAGATTGAGATCTTTGCCTTCAGGTTATAGTGTTTTTATTTCCAGCTCTGATTCTGAGCACAATCACAGAATGCATGCATTAATACGATGAGCAAAGATTATTTCTTTTTTTTTTTCCTTTGTTTATAAGGGTTTTGAACTTTCATAATTAGATCTAAACCTCATCTTTTAGGATCTAATCCTGTTTCGGAGTTTCCCCAGTCTGTTATGCCTATAGATTTAATTTATTATATTCTATATTAATTTTAGTTGTTAATCTTGTTTCATATCTAAGCTTTCGATCCGCCAGCACAGCAAAATCTCTGTTTTTTTTTTTTTTGATCTATTAATTTTCTAAGATTCGTATATGTGCTTCTGAGGATTATATATTGCTGAGAAAACT
Organism: Betula pendula; assembly: GCA_900184695.1. Taxonomy (NCBI): domain Eukaryota; kingdom Viridiplantae; phylum Streptophyta; class Magnoliopsida; order Fagales; family Betulaceae; genus Betula; species Betula pendula. Next base: position 82,141 of record FXXK01000030.1, on the reverse strand, counting down.
TATTTTTTGTATCTGTGATTATAAACTGTAATATATCTTAGTTTCTGCTTTCATGGTTGTTAATTTTTTTTTGAACGCATGAAACACATATTGTTCTTTCCCCTCTTTTCCTACGAGCTCCACTTTGGTAGAATTATTTTCCAGTAAGTCAGATTTTCTCCTTTTCTGATATTGGGAAACAAAATACTTTTAATTTTGATTGAACGCCGACTCTCGAGTCGTTGGTGAGACGCCGTCACGCCCGCAAAGCTTTTCGGCTGACCTTTCAGTTCTACCAAACCCACAAGCTTATCAATAAAAACGTAGCGTTTGATCTGAACTGTTGCAGTTGATAAATGTTTGAAAAATTTCTTTAGATTCGCTTTTTATTTAGTTGCTGCTAAAAAAAAAAAACTATTTGGTGCGTGCCAAAAAAAATGCGATACAAGTGCGATTCTCTGAACGCTGGCTGGCCCGAGGACAAAACAATTGCTTTCAATTTGTGTGGACTCCATCTATTGTATCTGGGCATTTTAAATATTCGATTAAAAGACTTTTTTAAAAAGAAAAAAGCATATACCGCATAAATGTTCTTCGTAGCAGACAAAATAAGCAAGTTGGTAAAGGTGGCCACTTGAGGGTAATCGGGTAATGGTTAAAATAGTTTTGTTGGTTCAGGATAATTTGGTGCGTCTATTTGTTCGTATTCACAATATTTGGAAAATTAGAAAACGATTTTGAATGTTACCTATGAGCAAGGCACTTGGATCCCGTACAGTTATAATTGTCTGTCCGAGAGGGACCTGCCCGAGCAACTACCTCGGGCAGATTTCTCGAAGGAATTGTTTTCTACAGCATTTACAGTGTACTGATTCCTAAATTAAATGAATGTATTAATGGTATACAAAGTTTAAAAAACCAACTATTTTATTCCTTAAATTTGTTAATACATATTGATGCGTTCAGTCATATATATATATATATATACTATTTTGCCCGTTTACTCGATGTATTTGTATAGTTGTTTATGTGATTGATTATCATTCTATATTAGCAATTATTATTTTAATATATTATGAATCGGAATTATTTTGGTAATATCATTGTTGCAAATGAGTCAATTTTTATCATTTAATTTTTTGAGTAATATTTTTTTTTTTTCAAATTTTATAGAAATAATATAGGAATTGCAGGCTTAATAAAAATAGAAATAAAGAAATATCAAAATCAATAAGGGTAATTATGGTATAAAACTTTTTCGATGAGATTGTTTTGGGTGAGTAAGGTGGTTGACTTGTTAGGCAAATTTTTTGAAAGAGTTCTTGCAAAGGATTAAGTGATAGTCGAAATGGTCCCTCGCTAGGTCAAATCTAACTATATTATTTAGTAATAATGGTGTTGTAGCAACGAATTAAGTAATACTTTTTTATTTATTACGAATTAAGTAATACTTAATGGAGAGTATTGTATTCTGCTACGTGCAGATTTGTTCCAGCTGTATTTTACACAGCTGGAGTGTTTTGTAGTGTTGAGTTTTGTTAGTAAAAATTATTCATTCATTAAAAAAAAAAAAGTTAATGGAGAGTATAATTAAATCTCTTAATATTTAATTAACCAAAAAATATTAAAAAAATATTGAGATTTTTGTTCTTTTTTTTTGAAATATGGGTTCTCTTATATACTTCTCATATATTTAGAGATGGCCCATATGTGTTTTATTTTAATATATATTACTTATTGAAAAAATTAACCAAAACAAATCTCAAATCTTTTCAAGAAATGGGCTCTCATAGATCAGAAATTCACAATTGGCTTCTCTTACCTTGGTGTGCGTTATGTGAGTGTGACACCTATCCCATTTTGTGGTAGGTGTCTGTCGCGCCGAAAATCTAAGCTTTATTCCACTTTTTCTATGTAGATTACTGTTCCTTGCTCTCAATATAATAATTATCAACCGGGCTTACCCGGACCTAAAAGCCTAAGGTGCGTGTCACGCTTGCCCTAATACCCTTGACCAAGCTAATAGGATTCGTGGATGAGTCGCTTTTGGTACATTTACTCTTTGTTCCGCATTTAGTTTATGCGCGTGAACGATTTAGGTAGATCAAATTATTTGAATATAAAACATGAGTTGATTTAGTACCCGTACCAAATCCCGTTAGTGACTCACAAAAATTAGAAAATTAGAAAATTAGCGGTGACAACTTCCTAGAGGACACTAGAATCAGGGCTGAACTAGGATTTTAGCTTTGAGGGTGAAGTTACGGAAGCGATTATATGTATTAAGATTTGGAAGGATAAAGGATTGTCTATAAAAGGTTCTACTGTATTTCGGTTCTTACAATATTTCTTATTTGAGGCCGGCATGTTCACTACACTATTTTATATGACGGAGGATTTTTGTGTTCGTTAAATTAACGTGTGTCGTGGCGGTATGGGCCAATATAGGGGACCAATGACTCACGTTTTCCTTTGGTGATGATGCAAACACTCCTTCAGTCGTTAAGTGGACCCATTGGAAAGTTGAGCTCTTTTGGAGCTTATAATTCACCTTTCTTTCTGTAGTAGTGAGTCGAACCCCACTAATAGTTAGTATTCTTACTTTCCTTTGTGCCTTTTCTTTCCATTAATTGCTTTTTTCTTGGTCCAATCCCATTCAACTTTAATCACATATTTGAACTTTTTCCTTATTTATTTTCACCTTTTTCCTTCCTTTCCATTGCATGAAGGAATATCCTTAGGTTTTTATTCGATACTTGTGGCCAAATCAACCAAGACTTGCACCCTCTTCTTCAATTATGAAGAAATAAAGATGAATAACCAAGACTCTACTCAATCAATTAAAAATTTGAGTTTCAAGTGTGTTGTCCACTCAGTTTGTGGTGTTTTCTAAGGCTTTGTCTGATGTATATGTTGTTACACTCCAATCCCAAAAAGGGACTAAGGTCATGAAATAGTTTGACAAGAAATTCTTAAATTTCAAATTTCTAAGACCCTTGTTTAGGAAAAATATAAATATAATAATCTTTTCTGCCTACGTGGCACTTGTTCTTTCTGCTAAGTAGTTGAAAATTTGACTAAACGGTAGAAAATTTGGCTTTCAATTTTTTTTTGTCTTTTTCTTAGTTTGCTGTGCTGCTGGTTGTAGCTGTTGGGTGTTCTGAATATGCCTCTCTGAGGTTTTGTTTGGATTCTTTAGTTTTGGTTCCCTGTATGGTTAAATATAGAGAGAATTCTTTTTTTGTTGTAAAGTTGCTGAGCAAGTCGTGGTCCAGTGGAGTTATTCTCTTACTGGAGTGAACGGTGTAATTCTGTATGTGGTATGAAATTTGATATTCATCCAACAAAAAAAGAAAAGAAAAGAAAAGTCCACACTTAAGGTTTCTTGAAAATCTTAGACTGTTGGTAGAGAACTCAAGTTGGGGGGAGGGGAGGAGGTTCTAGCAAGGAGCGTTGATGAGAGAGTTTTTCAGAGGGAGCGTGTTTAAGAGAGATCCTAGCAAATGCTTGTGGGCTGCTTTTATTCTTATTCTTATTCTTATACCTCTCTATAATAGCAGAATTTTCCAATAAAACCATTGAGCTGAGCACCTCTTAGAATAGCTCTTTGAACTTAGATAACTTACTGGGATCTGGTTTTCTTTCTTAAGTTTCCTTAGAATACAGTCTGAAATAATCACATAATTCTCACTATTTCACTCTTTTTTACAGGTTAGAGAACAATGGGTGCCGGTGGTCGAATGGCTGTTCCCCCAACTCATAAGAAGTCTGAATCTGACAGTCTGAAGCGAGTTCCGCACTCAAAGCCCCCATTCACTCTTGGCCAGCTCAAGAAATCCATCCCACCTCATTGTTTTCAGCGATCTGTACTCCACTCATTCTCCTATGTCGTCTATGACCTCACCATAGCTTTTCTCTTCTATTATGTTGCTACGAATTATTTCCACCACCTTCCTCAACCTCTCTCTTACCTGGCTTGGCCAATTTATGGGTTTGTCCAAGGTTGTGTCTTAACTGGCGTTTGGGTCATAGCTCACGAGTGTGGCCACCATGCCTTCAGTGACTACCAATTGCTTGATGACATTGTTGGCCTAATCCTCCACTCCTTTCTTCTCGTACCTTATTTCTCTTGGAAGTATAGCCATGGCCGCCACCATTCTAATACCGGTTCCCTCGAGCGGGATGAAGTCTTTGTCCCCAAGAAAAAATCCAGTATAGCATGGTACTCCAAATACCTTAACAATCCACCAGGCCGAGTCCTGACACTTGCTATCACACTCACTCTAGGCTGGCCTCTGTACCTAGCGTTTAACGTTTCCGGCAGGCCCTATGATCGGTTTGCATGCCACTATGACCCTCATGGCCCTATCTACTCGGATCGTCAACGACTCCAAATATACATTTCTGATGCTAGTGTTCTTGCTGTCTCTTACGGGCTCTACCGTCTTGCCATTGCAAAAGGACTTGCTTGGGTTCTCTGTGTTTACGGCGGACCATTGTTGGTTGTGAATGGTTTTTTGGTGTTGATCACGTTTTTGCAGCACACCCACGCCTCATTGCCGCATTATGATTCCTCTGAGTGGGACTGGTTGCGAGGAGCGTTGGCAACTGTTGATAGAGATTATGGAATCTTGAATAAGGTTTTCCATAACATCACAGATACTCATGTGGCACATCATCTGTTCTCGACAATGCCTCATTATCATGCAATGGAAGCGACAAAGGCGATAAAGCCAATTTTGGGGGATTACTATCAGTTTGATGGGACACCGGTTTACAAGGCAATGTATAGGGAGGCCAAGGAATGCATTTATGTTGATGAAGATGGCCAGAGCAAAGGTGTGTTCTGGTACGGCAATAAGCTGTGATGATTAAAACTGGCAATAATGCTGGTTGGTAAGTTTCAGATTCTTGTTTGCTTGCTTTGAATCGGACCTCTAGTTTTACTTGTGCTTTTCCAATAATTTTGTTAACCCCATATCTTGGTGGAAATGGACACAAGCATTATTTGATGCCCGGTTTATGTTCTTTTATCTGTAATATGTATGTTGGCTTCTTTCTTGAACAATAAAGCATAGAGCCAGCACCTTTTACTCTATTTTGAGACTTCTAGAAAGGTTTTGATCTCCTACTCTCTCTATCTCTCCCCTTCCCCCTCCTACCGGCGCAATTTTCATATGTATGGGTTAGCCGAACTTTTTGAATTACAATGATTACATCCACAAGAAGCGCATATAAATTCTGCAGGATTTACAAAGAAAATTGTGTTCCAACATTTTTTCATCACGTAAATCTTTACCAATTCATAAAATAATAATAATAAATATTCAAAGTTTTCAAAATTATTTCATCCTGACAATTATTGTAGTGCCTCTTTGTTGTGGCGTTAAGGAAAGCACTTGCGGAGTCGAATTGAGGGTCTTTAAAGTGTCATATTAATATAAGGCTATAATTTCGAAATATCATAATCTAACGCTCCATGCGGATTATTATTATTATTATTATTTTCGTTATAATTTCGAAAAAGGATTTGTATTCGTAAGTTATTATTTATAAAGAGATTCGAATTTCTTACAATTAGACTTCCCGAATTTCAAAAAAAATTTGGAATGGGTTGTCTGCACCCTAAACTATCAGGGCAAGTGAACTTCACAATTTTTTTCTTGTGGGCCGCCTGAAAAATCTATGACAAAATACTATGGGATTCTGTGGCAATAGCCCAACTAAAATGGCCAGTCCAACAGACTACTTCAACCATAGTACAGCCTCAGCTAATACCGGTCTTAAAAGCACTCACATTAGGCTTAATAAATAGTTAAAAAGGTATTTTAGTTAGCCTTACAATAAAAAATGCCTCACATCCGGCTCAGCAAATTGGCTAAAGGTTTGCTATTCATCAATAATCAATAATTTATATTGATAAAAAAAAATCAATGAGATTTTATATTTTCTTTGGGAATAGAGAAAATAGATAAAAAAAAAAAATTAAATAAAAAGTGAGAGTAGATAGCTAAAATGCTGAACCGGATATAAATGTTTTAATAAAGTAAATAGCTAAAATAGAAAGAAGAAAAAAAAGAAAAAAAAAGTGTTATTTAGCTAAATAGTTGTTGAACCGGATATAACTGTTCTAATACATGTGGTGAACAGCCGGCTGGCCCGGCTTGATTCATTCTTTTTGTAGGCTTCTCTGAGCAGCCCTATGGCCTGGTCCAGTCTAGTGGCCTTTGGCAGAAAGTGCTCAACTACATGGGTCAATTTCTTTTTTTTGATGATTTTCACCATGTGCTACCATGTATCAGATTTCAGCAGTAGTGATCATTAGATTTTCTATTTCTAAGCTTTTATGAGTTCCTAGTTCCTTCCTCTGTGGATCGGGAGGACTCATTTTATGGTTCATATTAAATTTTATAAATTTAGTAGTGTATATATTGCTATATAGAGATGAAACTAGGATTTCTTATTAGGATAGGCCAAAACATTAATAAAGGGTCAGTTTAATTTTTAGGCCAAAAAATATATATACTTAACTATGTATAAATATTTTAGAAAATTTATTTCGCTATATAATATTAACCATAAATACATAAATATTTTACTATTTATTTTATTATATAAATATTTTAATTATATGTAATTTGTAATTAGAAGAGGGAGGAGGCATCGCTATTATTGGCACCCCTCTAGTTCCATCCATGTTGGCATGTCATTTAAAATTTTAAATGATGTGATACCATACACATAGTATGATACAATAAAATGAAATTTAAATATAAAAATAATCATTCCCTCCCCCCCCCCTCCCCTCCCCCTCCTCCTTTTTAACAATAATAATAACAATATCTCAAACAATGTCATAAATATGTTCACTAGAAGGTTATCGTGATCAACATCATGGTGGTGACAACAAACAATGACCTGTTGAGGCTTAGTTGTTGCTATGACAATTTTGGTGGTTGCACCAAAGAGCATCCAAACATGTCAAACACAGATTTTAAATCATTCTCTCAACTTGTGTGATTTAATTAGTTCAAAAAATGGAAACTTGAGTGATTTGATTATGCTTTCACCTTCCATCACTAGGGTTGAATAAGCATGTTAAGTACTCAAATCTGACCAATAAAAGTAATGATAATATAAATAAATTGTGCTGATAATAAACCTCTTAACTATCATCTTACAATATTTTAGACTCACTGTTGCTGCTTCCTTTTCGACAAAGACTTCCTTAAAAAAAAATTATAGATTCGAGAGTTGCTGGACCGGATGTCTTGGATGGGTTCACACATCGCTTCATTCTTGGCAAGAAACTTGAAAGTTATATGTGATTTAATTAATGGGCCTTGACTTGTAATCTCAAGGTCTTCTCTTCAACAATAAAATGCATGTTTTTACTTGAAATGGGCAATAAACAGTAAAGTCAATGTTTGAATTTAAGATTTTAATTATGATATTATGTGAGATCACTGCTTATTCAATTTAGTTATTTAATTAATATTTTGACAGAAATAAAAAAGAAAATCAAATTGGCATTTTTTCGATAATTATATAGTAGTATGAGACTTTCTGCAAGATCTTGGGTTACTGGTTTTCTTTTAAGCAAAATTAATGATAAGAAACAAAACCATGGATCGTACAGTGATTATGTAAACAAATTTCAACAATTAATAAAATGGTTTACACAAATATGATGATCGACGAACTACATGTATGCTTTAAAAAATCCAAAACAAAAGTTGAATATATTCAGTTATTATCTACACTGCACATTATTTCGAATTTCTTTGTCATGTTGCTGGCAATGTTTGATGATACTAGCTTCAGCTTTGTCTTCTAGCCCTCTTGGCGCTTGATCAGAAATAGGGCAAATTTGTGACTATGAAGGAATATTATTGATAATAAAGTACTTCTTCTTTCAAATTTTACAGTTTGCAAAACAGATTTTAATGCAAGAAAAAGTTTAACAACTTTGTTATCGAACCAAACCATAAGCGGTGGTAATTAAGTGGCCTTAAAGGAAATCTTTAAAGTAGTTGGGATGTATTAGAGTAAGAGTTTGACTTTTAAAATTGGAATATTTAACCCTATTAGTATTAGTTGCCTGGATCTCATTGATGTCATGATGACTGATGAGGCTGAGTCAGGCTATGAATTAGTTGGATTTGAGGGAGTACATGTGGTTCTCACCGTTTAGGCCTTTCTCCCGGCGAGTAGGTGCTACTCTAATCAAGTTTAGATAGAATAGTCATAATTGGTCTCCTCCGCTTGACTTTTTTCATTAAAAAATAAAAACCGATAAAGTGTCCTTCCCAATTAGGGGTGTTCGTCGGTTAAGTCGGTGTCGAAAATAGCATTTTCGCCTTTCGCCAAATCACAGTCGGTAAAGTCGGAAATTGTATCNGACTTTACCGCATGTGGGCTTGTTTCGCCTACCGACATTACCGACTTTTGTCGGTAATGACGGTCGGAAATGTCGGTTAAATCGGTTAATATGGCCCAATAATATAAAAACCTGTTTCAAATTTATATGAATATAATGATTGAAGTCATAAGCCAAAATAAATAAAATTTTGTTTATTGATCGATCATCCAATAAAAAAAGTCATAGACCAGAGCACTACTACATTAATTTGGGAATTAGCATATTGTTGTTCCAATCTCAGCATTAGTACTGAATACTGACCCAAAAAAAGCATTTCACAATGTCTGTCTAAATAGAATAAATATTAACAGCCTAAAATGGCAATGCCCGCCGAACAAGGCAGATTATTATTATTTTAAAAAAGATGAATTAGGCAGAAATTGGTAACAAGGCTATAGTAGAGGAATTGGTTGTACTCATAAATTTTCTGCTTTTGTAATGGTATTAGATAGTTCAGTTTTAGTGCCAAAAAAAAAAAAATAGATAGTTCATTTTTAATCTCATAATAATGTTATTCATTACACTCATTTATCATTTATTGCGTATTTTAAGTGATTTTCATTATCAACCACTTTCACAAAAATAAAAAAAAATTTAAAAACCAGCCCTTTGAAAACCGGCCGCCAGTACAATTCTTCTTACAATAGAGGCCACCAATAATAAGCTCCAAAACAAACAAAATAAATAAAAATTAAAAGGAATTTGAATAAATCAAATGAATGATAGGTCTTTAATTTTTTAGTAATATCAAAAAAACTGTTCGTCACTTAAGGTAAGTATCCACAAGTCAGCAGCTCACAACAAGAGGCGCAACACACTGTCTAAACAAAGTAAAAAAAATATATATAGAGAGAGAGAGAGAGAGACTGAGAGAGACCGACGGAGCAGCAAGAGACCGAGAGGCCGAGAGTCTGAGACGTGGAGATCAGATCAGCGGCGCGTAGTAGGGTTGGAGACTGGAACAGCGGGAGGCTGGCCGGCGACCTCTGGAGCGGCAGGCGATGGAGGCTGGAGGGAGCGCGCTGTGCGTCCCGGTCTAGAAGGCACTAAGGCGGAGATGGAGTTAGATCTTCACGGTCCGTAGGGTTGAAGGAACTGAGTGAAGTGAGAAGTCTGAACTCTGTTTCTCTGAAAGAGAAGAATATATACCCTTCTCAAAACGGCGTCGTTTGAGAAGGGTATATATATTAAAAAATAAAAAAGCATCAAAACGACGTCGTTTTGATGCAATCGGTGAATGTCAGAGAATATCGGTCGGTAGGCGGCCGATACACGGCCAGTTCCGCCTACCGACCGAGAAGTTGACGGAACAGACAAAACCGTTCCGTCTGCTGGCCGCCGGTTGGCGGAACGCGGTCGGAGACGGCCGGTAGACGGCCGGCAGACGGAACGCGAGAATTTGAACAGGCCTATTCCCAATAGGTAAAAAAATACGATGGTCTGATTTAATAAGGCCTGCTTCTTCTTCTTAGTATTTTTCCTCAACGTAGTGGCTGACTCTAATATCAAATGATACATACTTTGAGTAAAACTTACCCATAAAAATCAGCTTACAATGAAAAGAGTGTCCAAAAAGTTATATGCAAATAATTAAAATTATACTTAAGTCATATGAAACGTTTAAAATCGTAATTCCTACCACTCACTAGAGATAACCGATTAGCAAAATCTCAACGTGTTGGACAATCTGCAGATCATCATGGCCTGTTTATGTCACGAGTAAAATTCCTAAAACCCCTCATTGACACAAAGCACTATTTAGCATAAAATATAATCTTATGTACAGTACTAAAAATACTGACTCGAATTTAGGATACCATTTATCATGTTTTATGGACGTGGGGATGGCCAACCCCAAAGAAATTCCGTAATTTGACAGATGTCTTTAGCTTTCGTTTGGTTTAGCAATTTGCCGTTTAAAATTAATAATAATAAAAAAAATTTAAACATCAGTTAATAAAATGATATTTTTTAAAATGTAATTAAATGTTTGGTAATTTTTTTTAAACAAAAATGTTATTATCGGGTAAGTTTTAATAACCTTTCTTTAAAATTGCTGTGAATTTTTAAAGAGAAAAACTTCAATCCGGATGGGCTGTAAATAAGGGTTTTACAGCATCCAAATCATATTTTGACAACTCAGTTAAAAGCATAAAATCTCACCATAAACATTCTATACTCACATACACCAGAATAGCACCCTTAAAAGACGGAGAGAGGGAGAGAGGATTTTACATGGAGGTTTCGCATGGAGGGGGGGGGTTTTGCATGGGGGGATAGGCATTGGACGAGAGGAGGGTTTTTGTGAAGGGAGGGGCGGCGGGGGGTTTGCAGCGGGCCAGGTCTGGTCGGGAGGTTTTGCAGGGCACGCAGGGAAGGGGGGGGGGGGGTTTGCAGCGGCCAGGTCTGGCCGGAGGTTTTGCAGGGGTACGCAGGGGAAGGGGGGGGGGGGTTTGCAGCGGCCAGACCTGGCCGGAGGTTTTGCAGGGGCACGCAGGGGAAAGGGGGGGGGGGGGGTTTGCAGCGGCCAAGTCTGGGCCGTGCTCCGACCAGACCTGGCCACGCGTGACCAGCATCCAGACGGTTGTTGGTCAAGGCCAGGTCTGGTCGGAGCACCGGCCCGATCTGGCCGTGCTTCGGCCAGACCTGGCACGCGTGACCAGCGGCCAGACCAGGCCGCTGTCACGGCGAACCCACCCCCTCCCCGCGGTGGCCAGCGGCCAAACCAGGTCTTGGTCACGGCGAAACCCCCTCCCTCCCCGGGTGGCCAGCGGCCAGAGCTCCCCCTCCCTGCGAAACCCCCCTCCCCCCTCCTCTCTCTCTCGCTCTCTCTGTGTGTTTAAGGGAGCAAATTCAGTGTATGTGAGTGTAGAGTATTTGGTGAGATTTGATGATTTTTGCTGAGTTGTCAGCATATTATTGGGGGCTGTAAAACCTCCCTTTTAAGGATGGTCCGTATCAAAGAGGCTCTCATTTTTAAAACATATCCCCTTGTTTGGTGCATGACAAATGTGAAATTTTTCATATTTTCAAATTGTCATTTTTTTTTTTAAATATGCTCCCAAACAAAGTATTTTTCATAATTTTATTTAAAAACGTATGTTTGGCCTACAAAATCAGCTACTCCAAAAAAGAGCTACCCAAAAATTGGTTTGCCTTAGTGATCTCAATTTATGAAATTTATTGTACTTTGTCATGCCTAAAGCGAAGTTGACTCATATAAGTTTTAACAAAAGAAATGTTATTTAATAGACCATTATATAATTGATATAATGTGACAGTAAAAATTACTTATTAATTTTTCTTTCTTATAAGTCTTTGTTAATTTAAAAATTAATTTTTACTTTCGTTCGACAATATACTAAATATTATTACTTTGAAAAAAAAAAAAAAAAACATGGTTATGATCAAAACTTTAGGGGGACCCACAAAATATGTTTAATTGTCGGTAGCACAGCATGGTTTGAGAGTTGCGACGTTTAAAGAAGAAGTGTCACAATTGTCAAGTCTTTTTCCAGGATTGAATATTTCCACTTGGTTGCAATGAGTTGTACATGATATATATACGATTACCCAAAACAAAGGCAAGAGACAAATCATGCAAATCAATATATTTACATTAATATAGTTATGAGTAATACAGCTTTTTTTACAAGTTTTTTTATAAACTGATTTTATGTTGTATTTTATCATGTCAATCATTAAAATGTGAACTGTCATGTGATAAATTACATAAATCAATACATTTACAATAGTTAAATTTTGGATGCTTAAAATTTGAATTTCTAACGAGTTCTACTAGGAGTAATATAGCTTTTATTATAAGTCTTTTACAAATTGATATGACAATTCAGGCAATACTTACCACATTTACAAACTGTCATGACAATCTACATGATACTTATTACGCCAACCATTAAAATGTGGACTGCTACGTAAATTTGTAAAGAATTATAATAAAAGTTGTAATATCATAAATATTTTTCATTTTTAAATGGTTAAGTATAAGTTAATTAAATGTAAATAAACTCATGTAGCTCTTTAGAGATATGTTTGTTATGCAGGAATTTAGAATAAAAAATGATTAATTCTCGAGAATTCATAAGAAATTGACTTTTATATGGGAAAAAAAAAACTTGAAAATTACAATCCCATGAACTTTATAAAACATGGAAATTATAACTTCTATTTTTCAAGTAAGAAATGTTAATTATCACATCTGTAATATTCATCGGTAACTATCAATTAAAATCACAATTCGATTTAACTTTTCACTAAAAAGTAAATGCACAGAGATAATTTTAGAAAAAGAAAATTATTTTTTCTCCCAAAAATATGTTTATCAATGCATAAAGGTACTTTATCATTTAAAATTATTGATCATATAGCTTATAAAAATATGTATATATAAAATTATTATAAACAATGTAGTTTCAAATTCTAAACCTGTTTGAGGAACAAATATTTTAAATTCATAAAAATTCTAATTCTCGGTATCTTTAGATTTCCCAACAACCGAACATGCCTTAGTAAATATTTGTTTAAAATAAATTAAGACTTTAAAATATCTTGAAAACCGTTTATAATGTAGACATATATAATAATCAGAGAATAATTTATTATTATTAAGTGCCTGCAGTCAACCTGGGTCACCACAAAGATTTTTCAAACAGATCGAGAAAAGAAAAGAACAGAAAAGAAAAATAAAAAAATAAAAAAAAATAGAGGAAGAAAGGCAAAAAAATCATCAAAGAATCACAAAGCCCAGCAGGATCCAGCTAATGCAAATAGCAGCGAAGATACAGAGAGAGAGAGAGAGAGAGTCGTGGGAGCGTGCACCCCAACCACTTGGAACCACGTCAACGGGGTTCGCTTTTTAGTTGGCTCGGCGTAGTGGCCGTTAAGATTCTCTCGTACGTACTACAACTTTTTTGATGTGGGCCGGTCCGGCCCAGCCGGCACGAGGCTCGTGTGCCTCTTCCACGGTTTTACCTTTGGTGACGCAAACACGTAAAATGATATCTGCGTGGGTGCGTGGGGGCGTCAGATCTGATGGCGTACCACTTCACGTGCGGATCTGACGGTTACAATACAATCAGGCACGGACGTTCTATACGTATCTCTTTATATTCCTTTGCCAGCAATCATGCTCTCCACCCTTGATATATGTTTTATTTATTTTTTAAAGTATTGGGATTTCTAATCTGGTTACCAATAGAGGTAGAAAAAAAATATCAATTGTGATTCGACAAAGTTTTCTTTAAATTAGGTTAGGGCAAATTTTTTAATTTTGTCTATTAAATTGATTTTTTTTTAAATAATATATATATATATATATAATATACTACATTTTTTATTTTGCAAGTATTTTTATTTGCTAACGTAACAATACCATAAACCTTGATTATTATTATATTTTTTTCTCTTTTAACATAGTAGTATCACATACCATATAAGCATTTCATAAATATCTCATAAAGATAACGTAGCAAGGTCTAGTCGCCATTAAATTCGCCCTTATTAAAAAAAAAAAAAGAATAATGCAAGATATAATATTTTTATTCTACAATTGTCCAACAATGTTGATGTGACACTCCGAATTAATCATTAAATCTTTTTTTTTTAATTGTTTAACAATGATTAACTTAAGGGTTAGTTAGAAGTGCCATGTCAGCCTTGTTAGATAGAATTATAACATTTAACATTACGTATCTAATGACTACTAGACTCGTCAGCTTTGTAAAATATTAATTATTTGTGATATGTTTGTATGGTATGTAACGTTACTATTTTTAACAAATGTTGATCAAAGGATTAATTGGTATTGCTACGTCAATAAGTGAGATACTTGCAGGATAAAAATATGGTTTTCCTTCTCATATTTTTAATAGGATTAACAAAATTGAATCATATTCTTTAGAGCAATGCTACTCTTCACATTAAATTCACATAAGTTAATATAGCATATTTTAAATGATTTTTTTGTAAGTGACTTCTATAAAAGGTTACTTAAAATACGTTAAGTAAAGTCAATGTAAAATAGGTGTAACATTATTCTAATTTAATAGACTAAATTAAAAGATTTTTCTCTTATCCTGATCCGGTTTAAAGAAAATTTGTATCCATTATATATATACAAAAGATTACAGCTTGATAACTATCCCTTTTGATTTAATTGATCTGTACTTTTCAACTAATCTGTTTCCACCATTTTTCTCCTCCCAAAAGTCAATTGTCTTGCACTCAACGAACGGCCAGCCAAAAGAGACCCACTTTTGCGATCCCCACAAATGGCGATAGACAACATCTGGCCCATAAGTTTTTTCTTTATTCTTTTTTAGGTTGTTTATTTGTGTTATCGTATCCAATATTCATATTTTTCTGAATCTTCTTTGTTTAATTATTATCTTATCATCCTATATAACGTGCTAGTTTAAGAATAATATATGAGACTGCAACGTCATTAAGTTTCGCCATTAATGTCACTTTCATGCTATTAGATTCAAAATATATTCGTCCAAAAACTCAACCATCTGTCTATTAATTTATTTGTAGAATTCCCCCCCCTCAAAAAAAAAAAGAAAAAAGAAAAAAGAAACAGGCATGTGATATTGGCTTTAAGAAAAGAAAAGAGAGAAAAATATTGCAACCACATGAAAATGTGAAAAAAAAAATTAAAAAACTAAAAATAAAAATACATGTTATCTACATCAGATGCCTGATATGGAATTCAGCCACAAACACTCACACAACATGTTCATAGTCCAAATAAAACATGTTCATAGTCCAAATGGGTTCTCTTGAATTAAGAGCATATGCTTTTATAATTAGGCAAAAACCCATCATATATAAGACTTTATGAATGCTTAATGAAAATAAATAATACAAACCAAAGCAATGCATTTCAAGTGGGAAGTATCTCAAAACGTTCCAATCATTTTAATATGAATATCCACTAATAAATTTTGTGATAATACACCTTTCATTCGATTGTGAACGAAATTGACTCCAATTACCAAGGATTTCAATTCTCTTCGGTTTATTTATGAGCCGATTTTTTAAAAAAATTAAAGTAATTGTCATTTTACATTTTTAGAACAATTTTACCCATATATAAAAGAATCGGCTCATCTCCAGTTCATTGCCAAAGAACCGGAGAGAATCCAAATTTAATTATTGAGGGCTCTTTGAGCCCAACTATCAAAAGCCGGTCGAACCCCTAAGTAAGAAATTTGAGGCATTCAATGTTGCTTGGACCAGCAAGGCCAAAAAGGACGGGTGGAAGGGCTCATAATGCTCAATTTGAAAGGTATGCTTTGGCTTATGATGTACCTAAAGACTACCATGGGATATAGCACAGGAGATTACCACCGTGCCACATCAAATAACCTCCATGATATTCTCAACAGAGGTTTAGTCATCGTTGTAACCACAAAAGAGTGGGAGCCCAATTCCAGTACTTCCCATAAGCTCATGCCCTACCAAGAAAAAGGCAAGAAAAGGCCGTCTATAAATAGAAGAGAATTCACTCATTTACTGTTTTCTCTTAGTTCCATTTTCCTTCAAACCCTCTTTACTGACTGAAGTATAGGAGGTATTTCCACCGACACAACCGATAAACCTCCATGCTCACCTTTCATCTGTTCAGTAGACACCTTTCATTAGGCCTTTAATTGGCGTGTGATCAACAAACTTAAACTAAAAATTTATACTTTTTATGTTGAACTATTTCAACTGGTTGCTAAATTATAAAACAATTCGAATCATGTTTAGTAGGAATTCTGAATGGTGCAAAATCAAAGAATATTCTTAGATATATTAGGTAAGAGAAATGATTCAATTTTTTACCCGTTCTTCTCTCATTCTTTAATTTTTTAAAATTACTATTGAAATGGGGCTCACAGATCGCATATGAAACCACAGATCCAACAATGATTTTAAAAAGTAAAAAAACGTAGAAGACCATAAGAAGATGTATAGTAAATCCGATTAGGTAATTAAGAATATTAGTAACAAAATAAGAAAAGAAAAGCCAAAGCTATGGAAAATAAAAAAAAATAAAAAAATGGTCGATCTCCTCCAGAGCCTGCAACGCGGATTACGTACGGCTGTCGTTTTGTGCAAGCCATGACATGATTTTTATTCCAACTACGCGGATTTGCGAAGTTTGGAAGTGGTACCCAATATTCAGATATGAGTATTTTGACCAAAATACCCATCATATTATATTTTAGCAAAATTGCTTAATTGGATAAAGTGATTGTGAGAAAGTTGTGTTGAAGCTCAATTCTGAGTTTAAAGTACTCCAATCCCATGATTTTCCATGATGCGTTTGTTTATTTGTCGTTTTGCCCTCAAAACGATATGGTGGTAAATTTAGGTTTTTGGTTGCCATTCTCATGTCTTTAGTAATTATTGTATTGCCTCAATTGGCTTGAAATTATAATGGCTCCTTTTGTTATTTATTTATTTTTTTTGTCTTTTTTTTTTTTTCTCAAAACAAAAATATTAATAAATAACCTAAACACAAAGCATGCATTCATAAAAATACAAAAACGGTTTTCACCTTTATGTCACATCAGAACACTTATTCAAACTAAAAATAAAAAATATCTCTAAAACACTTTAACAAATAGAATCAGTTATTTCATTTTGAAGGGGTGCTTAATTATAATCCTAGCTCCATAGTCAATAATCAGATAGTTAATGTTCAATGCATTATGGTTAATATATATAATGTCATAGCTCAAAATATGGCTTTGTTTTGAAATAATGGGGTAGTATTTATGTCTTATTATTGAAAAATAATCGTTATTATAATCTTCATTTTTTTTTTCCATTCATATTATGGACAAGAAATGAATTCATGGACCACATAAACAGCTGGTAATTAAGTACAAAATGGAACCATTTACTAATTAAGAGAAAATGTGCTTGGTATGCTTAGCACATTAAGGATTTGTTTTCCCCTACGAATAAATGCTTATTTTCCATAAAATCAACCTACAGCACGTTGGCTTTAAAAAAAAAAAAAAACCTACAGCACGTTACATTAGTTTATGGCATCAAAAGGGTTTTTGACATGGCAGATTATATAAACTAGAACCACAATCGAAAGAATCGTGATCATAACTTCTTTTTCATTTTGGCTAAGAAGTTCAGAAGATTGATCCTGTCATAGAATTAATTAACATCGAAATATCTTTTTTTTTTTTTTAAAAAAAAAAAATGTAGAGTACAAAGAGAATAGCAACATCTAATGCCCAACTTGGCTAAAAAAACTTGAAGCATGGTTTTTGAAGGATTAAGATTTTCTGTTATTAGGTTATCCGAATTTTACATAAATTTGAACAGTTTAAGAGAAGAGATTGTAAGAATCACCTACTTTGGACAAATGGGTCTCACATCCTAGGCTACTCAGGCCATGTGAGCCTCGATCGTAACCTTCCTCTTTTATGCTGCCCAACTTTCAACAATTTAAATAGGTTAATAACAAGGGATCCTTTTCCATTTTTGAAAGGCCTAGCTAGGAGGAAGAACAAGGATTTCTCTTTCGGAGTAATGCTAAAAACTATATTTTTATCTCATAACTATCCTATAATACTGACATGGTAGTCTCAACTAATCCTTTGATAAATTCTAACTTGTTTAAAAAAAAAAAAAAAAAGGTCGGTTGAGATTTTTACATCAGCATTATAAGATAATTGTCGAATAAAAATGTGGCCGGTATATAACATTTCTCTTTAGCAAATGAACTTAAGCTGCAAAAATAAGAGTAATACTAAAAATTATATTTTTATATCATAGTTATCCCATAATATTGATGTGGCCGTCTTAACTAATCTTTGAAGTAGTTGTAATAAAATAAAAATAAAAATCTAAACATTGGTTAAGACTGTCATGTCAACATTATATGATAGTTGTGAAAAAAAACGTGATTTATAGAATTTCTCCAAAAGTAATTAGTCCAAGAGAGAATGGAAAACAAGGAGAAGAAAAAGCTCATTCCGTGATTTGAAGGAGGATCAGATGCATCGCGTTCACGTCCTCCTCATAGAATTAACATGTAAATATCTTCTTCTTCTTCTTCTTCTTCTTCTTTTTTTTTTTCTTTAATCTAGAGTACAAAGAAAACAGCAACACTTAATGCCCAACTTGGCTAAAAAAAAAAAAGGATAATGACCAACGTGAACCATGGTTTTTGATTGGCCCAGCTAGGGGGGAAGAACGTACTACAAGAATCTGGCTTGCAAATGAGCCTAATTATTAGCTGAAAAACTAACTAATTAGTCCCTTTGAGGATTAAAAAACAGAAGGCTCATTCCGTCATTTCAAGGGGGATGAGATTCAGATACATGGCGCGTTCACATCCTCCCCTCTTGCTCGATCTGAAAATATACACAAATATATACAAATATACACAACATTGTATTTGTATCCAATCAAAATATGGAAATTTTGGGAACATTGAGCTCCTCTGTCTACTTTATTGACTCGCTTGCAATCTGTCAGTCTGTCAGACAAGTATTCATCCAATACTTGCTCCCAAAAGAGCTTCTTCTTTCTTCCATTTTTATTTTTTTTTTAATCATATAAAATATTATCTATTGTCCTTCCCATTACACAATAAAACACATCACTTCTCCACCTATATAAGCATCCCCTCCTCTCTTCTAAACAAATACACCAACTTCTCCGCACCTCTCTCTCTCTCTCTCTTTCTCTCTCTCTAGTTCGATCTCTCTCCAATTTCCATGGATGAGATGATGATGACAAAGAAACAAAGTTTTAGACCCTGTTCAACTTTACCGGGTCTAGCCATGCACCAAGATTCCAAAAAAATATCAAAAACCAAGCCAAAGATTCGCATAATTCACATATTTGCACCCGAAATCATCAAAACCGACGTGGCAAACTTCCGGGAGTTAGTGCAACGGCTCACCGGGAAACCAACCGAAAAGGGCGGCAAAAAGAAACCGAGAATTCCCAGAAGAGAAGAGCCCAGAAGTGCTGCTTCGTCGTCCGACAAGAAAATGGACCTCCTTGCCGGGTTTCGCGGGGAAAGGGTTAAGGATGAAGAAGGGATGATGTGGAATGGTGAGAATTCGGGTGGTTTTTTGGGTGGCTTTGCAGATTTGGAGGGTTTTATTCAAGAGCTTGGTGAATTTCCGTTTCTACCGTTGGATGCTTCCCACATGCATGGTTTTGGAGAAGCTCAACTCGCCTAGTACGACTGAAACAAAATCAAATGGTTTTTCTTTGTATATCTTTTTTCTCTTCTTCTTCTTCTTTTTTTTTTTTAATGAATGTTTGATCGTTAAGAAATTTGTTTTGTTGGTGTTAGATGGATTAACTAAATTTTATCTTCTAAATTATTACATGATCTCTCTCTATTTTAATTTTCTGATACTCTGAGTCTGAGATCTCTGTGATGTAAATAGAAGGATTTTGCAGAGAATGACTGAATTAATGAGAGAAATTGCACTTAATTTTATACCATTACATTTTTATGTGATAGAAGGAAGCAACTGCAAATATTTTATTGACTTTTTTTTGTTTTGGTTTTTGGTTTCTTGAGAAAATTCAGGTTAGGGTTTTGTCTCTTTCTTTTGGATGTGGCACTAGCTAGCTACCTCGTCTTCCCTACGTGTGCCTCTCTCCCTCTCTTCTCTCTCTTTTATTTAGAATATTGTTTGGCGAACCAAACAAGAACGTGCAGAATTATATAATTGATAATGTATTACTTTTCTTGCAAGACTTACTATATTTTTCATTTATTTGAATTTATCGCTAAAGTCGTCTCCCACTTTTTCATCTTGATACAAACATTAAGCTGAAAACATTGCATGTTGATGTGATTCACAAATTTCAGGCACATCGATCTCCCAAATTTAGTAAGGCAAGTTGGCTTAATCAGAGGCCAGGGAGAATGTTCTAGAATCGAATTTTGTGTTTACACCTAAGTTTTCAATTTCGTTAATTTAATATTTGAGTTTACGTACAAAGATTATTAATTTAAAAATTCTGGTCATTTTTCTATATACTAAATAATAAAAATGATATAAAAAGACTATTATACCCATTTTCTTTTAAAAAAAATAAAAGGGAGTCGTGAGAGTGGCCATAAACTACCCCCCTCAGTTAGGGGTTGGCTACAATCCACCCCCTCTGACATGAGCGACCCCTATGAATTTTTTTAAAAAATTTAATTCTTATTTCTAATTTTTAATTAATGCTTTCAATGAGAATTGTATAATAGTCTTTTCATGTTATTTTTGTTATTTATTCAAGGAAAAATAGCTAGATAACTTAGGTTTAAAATCTTTGTAAACTTGGCTATTAAATTGACCAAATCGAAAACTAAGGTCTAAAACACAAAATTCAAAAACCAGAGACATTAAAAAAAAAAAAAAAATCACATGTAATGTGAGAAAAGTTTCAGTACTACAATGAACTATAACCAGTTTATGAGTTCGCATGATTGATACCCACAGTTGATGTTGTAACCAAACAACTTTAGTGGATTTTTTTTAGGAAAAAAAAAAGGGTCTAAAAAGGGTATGAATTACATGATTTCTGTGCATGTGATTTTCATTTTTTTTTTTTTTTAACCTTTGAAGAAAATGGCTACATCAAACAAGGTCGATCAGAAAAGAAATGATTTTTGTCATGCAAAATTCACTGCCCCCACGGATAAAACTTTTCTATATTATATTAGAATATTAATTAAATTATTAAAATTCATCTTTCTTATCATCTAAATTTTTTAATATAAGTGATGATTTAACATGATATTAAAGCTTTTAGGATAAGTAATGATTTAAAATAAATAATGATTTAATATATTATAAAGGATTTTCACTTTAATATATAACGTAAATTTTAAGTCTCTTAACTAGTAAGTGTACAATGGAATAAATAGAAAACACAGGGGCCAAGCTCCTAAAATAATAATTTGAGTAATGTTAAGGACTATCTATCATTTGAATGAAGCAACTTTCTTTTACAATGTGTGGAGGGGCCGAACCACGAATAGAAGTTTTTTTTTAAAAAAAATTATCATTGAATCTGTGAACTTACACGTGGATCCCTCAAATTCAATAGTGAATTTGTCAATACAAGTATGGAGATGAATAAAAAATAGAAACCAAACATTGCTTAATCCAAAAGCTCCTAGCTAGGCTACCCACCAAAATTTTCAAGAGTAATGATACAAATCATCCTCTATGTTTACCTTGTGTCAATAAAAATTCATGTGACTTTCAAAATCACCATTGGATCAAAAGTTAATAATGATATATTATAAGTTTAATGGTGATTTTAAAAGTCACATCACTTTTGATTGATACAAAGTAGACATAGAGGGTGACATATATATTTACTCAATTTCTAATAATAAAATATCATATGATTGTCTGCCCCCTTCAAAAATAAAATTATATATAGTGGCCTTTCAAAATATGACATGACACTTTTTCACTTGCCCATTATTGTTCTTCAAAGCTTTCTTCCCTCCTCGACAGTTCAACTTTCACTTTCTATTCAGTTTTCTCTTCTTGTGCCTATATATTATAGAGAATTAAAGCCTGGAGAAGACTCAGTATTTGATAAATTATCTTCGATCTTCTTCCTACTCCTCTTCTTCTTCTCTTAGCTAATCTCATTGTGTTGTATTATTTTGGGTTGGTTATGGATAGAGTTAATTACTTGAGCTGTTTGGGTGGTATTAGATTTGGGGGTTCAATGTTGGTCCAAGAGCGTTCAACACCGAAATATCCAAAAGTCCAGGCCAGAACCTTGCCCACACTCAACCCCAACCGCTTCTCGAAGGTCAAAAGCCTGGATTTCTCCACATGGGTCTCTGAGAATCTCTACAAGATCATCACCATCCTACTCCTCATCACCACCCTCTTCTTCCTCTATAATGTTGGCGACATCGCAGCCTTCCTTTACTTTCAAACCTAATCTTAGAATTTAGGATTGACAATTTTTTACACGACACGCAAACTTGACACGAATTCAATACGAAATTAAAAGGGTTAGGGTTGACGAGTTTAATCTGTTTAATTAAATGGGTCGGTTTAAGGTTGACCTATATATTATTCTATACATGCTTTGACATGATCCGAACCCAACACGCAATATAATGACAGTTAATTTTTGACATGATCCACAAACCCGACACGAATTCAATACAAAATTAGAAAGCTAAGGTTGTGGAGTTTGACCCGTTTAATTAAATGAGTTGGATTAAAATTTACCTATATCTTACACCTATGTCTCGACACGACCTGAACCAAACATACGAACATGAATTATATTGCCACCCCCTATAAGAACCTCAAGAAGATCAAATTCCCACAAATCAACTAGTACTTGATCGCGCCCGTTACCAACAAGACTTCTCTTCTTCATCGTCTTCGGTGAGTATGATCCTCGATCACAAGCTTGAGCTTTGGTTGATAGTCAACGGGAGTCATGGGTTTCCGTTGATCCTCAGTGTTTCGATGATGCAGAGAAACATTAAAGAACAAAAGGTAACGTTGAGAATGAATAAGGTATTCATGCATTTTACTACAGTAATTAGCTAGGAGTTGTGAATCATTATAGCAAAATATGTGTTTTATATGATGAGGAGTCCTGCTAGGCGTCCGCACAAAGCGGACGCCTAGCGTCCGTTTCAGTAGGAGAAAAAAAAGAAAAAATGAAAAAAATACTTTTTTTTATTAAAAACAGGTTTAAATTTATCAAATCTCAAATTTATTTTTCCTATGGCTATGAAATGGGGATGAAATAAGCCTGAACCTGTTTTTTATTAAAAAAATATTTTTTTGTTATTTTTTAAGTGTAAAAAATAACAAAAATATTTTTTTTAACAAAAAACAGGTTCAGGCTTATTTCATTCCCATTTCATAGCCATAGGAAAAAATAAATTTGAGATTTGATAAATTTAAACCTGTTTTTTATGAAAAAAAGTGATTTTTTTTAGTTTTTATTTTTTTTAAAAGGGAAAACGGACGCTGGGCGCCCAGCTCTCTACTCTATGGATGAAAATAATCTGGAGTTTTTTTTTTTTTTTTTTTTTTTTTTTTTTTAAAAAACCTTATATGGGAAGATAATCTCGAATTTTAAAGAAGTTGCTAGAGATGCTCTTAGTTTATAGCTATTAGCATGTGTACATTAATCACAACACAAACTTACTAAATTTTTAGGTCAGCTTAGGTGCTTTATTGTTGGGTTGTAAGCATGTGATTAAGTGAAAGCAAGTGGCAAATCTGTCATTTGATAATTACATCTAACCGAATTTACCGAAAATACAAAAAAAAAGAAAAAAAAAAGAACATACAAACCAATCAACCGACCCACATTCATGCATGATATCAAAGACTTTTTTTTTTATTATTATTATTAGGAGATGAAAGACATGTTCACTTGAGTTTATAACTCTAGTGATATCTTAAAGCTGTAAGGTTTGTAAGATTCATTTACAATAAATAATAAATAAAATTATTTATTTTGGGTATTTCAAATGATTATGGAATATACTTTATATTTAAAATTAAGTTCTATGTTTTACTTAATTGAAAGATTTACTTAATTGACTAGATACAAAAACGTCAACTAGTTGTTAAGAAATCTTACTCACCTTAACAATAGATTAAGTGATTGAGAAGCGAACTAACCACCTAATAGTAGTGGAGCTCTAATTTATTTTGGAAATACGAAATTAAAAAAATAAATAAAAAATTGAACATTGGAAATGCAGAAAACATTAATTTATTTTGTTAAATCCCACTTTAAAAAGGGATAAAATACGTTATAAAGACACCATGCTTGAAGTCCCAATTTTATTTTGGCTTTCATATTTTTCCCTTTTAATTCCGTAATTTTTTCCTATAGGGTTAGGGTTTTGGAAAATTTATTTCTCTTAATTAGGAAAAAAAAAAAAAAAAAAAACCAAGTTTGCAGCCAATTGGTTAACATTAATATTAATAAAAAAAAATTTGAAAGAAACATTAATAATAATAATTGACTCGGAAACAACGGCTAAAGTCAACAACTTTGGTAAACTTTATTCGCAAATTGCAGTATTTGGTTCCTTGGGCGGTGATTAAATCGGATTAAGTTGACATATCGGATGCCGTAGCCTGTATGGTGCCGTATTGTGCTGATTTCACTTGGAGATCTATTAATTGATTCAATATCTTGCACAAAAACATAACAAATAAAAATTAATGACATAATTTGTTTATATGTATATGGACAGAAATTAACTACAAACTGAATTGTAGCAATTAGTTACAAATCAATCTAATAAAATGACATGTCTTTTAACATGTGAGAAATACATGTTTTCTTAATAGCATATGCTTCTCACGTGTTTTTTTTTAATAGGATTAATAAGAAATATGTGTTCCTCACATGCTAAGGGACACATGTCATTTTATTAGACTAATTTATAATTAATTACTATAAACCAATTTGTAGCTAATTTCTGTTTATATATATGAACATGTTGCATGTTTATATATTTAAGTGTCGGATTAATTTCAATCAAGCTTCTGGGGCCTTCTGGGGAACATCAATAAGATTGCATAGGTAACGACAATTAGGTAATGTGGGAGCTGCAGGAGCCTTCCTGCTTGAACTCTTCAGGAGCCATATACTGCTTAATTAGACTCATTAGAGATTGCTTAATAAAATATTGCCTTTGCCCTAAAATAGAAAAATGTAAGACGTCCACATCGATATTATTGCAGTAAATGTTAGGGTGTGTATGCATGCATAACTGGAGTAATTCATCGAGTTATTAATTTTTCTTTTTCTCTTTTTTTTCCCCGGAATCCAATCCTTAAATTGTGAGTGACATTACGGAACTAAAGTATGAGTGTGTTTGACAGTGCAAAATTGTGGATTGAAACTACGGTTTAAAACCAAATTGCAGGAAATATATGTTTAGAAGTGTATTTTTAAAAATTTACAATTTAAAAATGTAAAAAAAAATTGTGTTTTCAAATATCAAGTAAATGGTGTGTTTTTAAAAATGCACAATTTTAAAAGTTAAGTTGCAATTTTACTAAACACATAACTGTATTTTTAAAAATTATAATTTCAAATTGCACATTTTAAAATAACTTTTTTTATATCCCACGTTTTGAAATCATAAATTCAAACAAACCTTATATCTTCAAGAAACTCAATTTACCATCTGATTTGCAATAAAAGAATATTATCAAAATTCTTTCCTGGTAACGGATGCAGCACAAACTGAATTGAACCATCCTCAACGTCTGTTCTTTTCTTTTTCTTTTTTTTTTTCTTTTTTCATTCCCCTTGTGGTGGGGCTAACAGTCCGCTCGTCATTTCTTCTTTCAGAAAGTGGTATTACAACTTTTATTACACGTTCTTTACAAACTAACGTAATAGTTCATATAATACTTATTAAATCAGCCACTAAACAATTAAATTTACCTGTCAAATTTTGTTAAATAACTTTTTTATCCACGTGACACTCATTTTGTAAGGAATTATAATAAAAGCTATAGTACCTCAAATATTTTTCTATTTTTTTTTCCTTAAGGCTAATCCACTTGTCATCAACGACAATTTAAACATATACACAGAGCCCTGACAGACAATTTTGAGGTACACGTTATACTCCTTATGTGGATTAATTGTGTATAAAGAATTTTTCCCCGTTATCCGAAAAGAGATGAGTTGATGGAGTTGGAGAGTAGATGCATTTAATATAAAGGCCACTTAAAAAAGTGCTCAGCAATTTGTTTTTTTTCTGCAAAGTGTTTTTTAAGCTGATATACCCCTTGCTTAGAAAATAAAAAATAAAAAGCTGATATAACCCTTGAAACAAGCCTTCTATAATTTGGATATTTATGTCGTATTCACCATTCAATTACCAAATTTTCCTTGTCCGCTTCTGTACAAGTCAAAGTCACCGACAACGAGACCAAGCCAAGGGCAACGCACTCAGCACTCACAGGGACCACAAACAGACAGAACAGGAAGAAGAACAGAAAAACAAAAACAAAAACAAAAACAAAAACAAAAACAAAAACAAAACAAAGCAAAAAATTAATAAACAAGTAAACTGTCAAATGGAGCTATTTATCTCTCCCGTCACCGTGGCGGCGAAGAACACTTTTGTCAAAGTAGCGTGGCACGTGCTAGTCAAGCAAGTTCACACTTCACAGTCACACAATCAAGGAATGGTTCCCCTTTCCTTTTCAGAAAAAATTAAGAAAAAAAATAATAATAATAATCAAGGAATGGACTTTAAACCCAACCACTACCTCCCTCCCTCTTACCCAGTCGAAACTATTATTCTATGGCACAAAAAGATATAATGGTCTTTCAACAAAAAGTAATAGAAGCAGCTCAGAAAGAGAGAGGAAATGTAATTCTTAACTCAAAATGGTAATTAATTGTTGAGAAAATTTTCAGTTCTCATACATGTACAATTCCTAGCTCTCATACTCTGTCAAGGGTTCTGTCAAGGGTTCTGCCAAGGGAGACGAGGAAGAAACCAACCTTGTCAAAACTTCAGGCACTCCAGCAGTATCCCTTATTATCTGTGTTGAAAACCAGCAGAAGAATTTCAGATTGTGAGAAAAATCAACCCCTTTCGCTACCCATTCCCATAAATCAGCCTTTGAGCAAAACTAATAAGTCTTCATGGTTATCTTTTGATATGATGATAATAAGAGAATATGGTGATTTTAAATGTCACGTTTACTGCAAATCCATCTTTAAAACAACCGAGAAAGAAATTGGCACCTTTCAATATGATTTTGCGACAACAGTTTAATGTTGTAATGTTGTGACTTTGAGCCATTAAACACCATCAGATGTAATTAATTAGATTAAATTTTCAAAACTAAAATAACGCAGTATTATTATGGTAGAACTTGGTTGAGACCTCACCATAAGGACCAAATCCATCCTAAATTGCAATCAACTTCCAATAGTAAAGCAGACAAAAACATGACAGCTAATGAGGTTAATTTATACTTCTTATAAAGTAATTAAATCAATGATAATGACAAGAGAGGTGACAAGCTCACAAAAAGAGGTTGTTAGAAATTTACCATTGACTTGATTATGGAGTACCTTTCATACGAAAATGAACTGGGAAGTCAAGGTTGCAATCAATTGGGGATGTAGGGTTTTAGGTTCTTCTTACATTTTTGCCATATCGATCGGAATGTATTAAGGCTTTCTTGAGAAAGCCTTGCCTGAAGGTAAAGGCCATGTACATGGAACCTAAAGATGCATTTGCTTCTACATAGAAATTGGGTTTAGGGTTTAGCTAGATTATGGACAAGGAATGCAAGAGAAGGAATGTTCAAGTCAAATTGTTTGCTGGTGCTGAAAGGATAAGGAGAAGACAACATGAAAGGTATGTAAATGTAGAAAGGGGGTAAAAGGAAAAAGATTTTTTTTTTAAAAAAAAAAAAAACTTTTGAGTAATGACTTTATTTTCCCTATCAGCCAAAAAAGAAAAAAGCGCCTCCACTTTTCCTTCAGGAATGATTCCATAGTAAGGGGTGTTTGGCGCTTCCAAATGCAAGAAAAAGCAAATGAAGCATATTTATCCAAACTTTCCCTGAAAAAAAACATCTCAGTTCCACTTCATCAATAAAAGCAAAGGTTATTTAGGAATTAGAACTCTAACGCACTGTTTTAATTTGCACTAAGAGTTAATACCACAATTTAAGATGGCAGATTTATTTTGTCCACGTTGTCATCTATTTCTGCAGTAACATCAGTGAGACAAATTTTAAGGGCAACACATTTATAAATATTATTTAAATTGATCCAAGGAGAATATGCTCAGTACAATACTTACAAGTATTTCGTCATCAAGATAAGAAATCATAAATAGTCTTTGGGAAGTTCCACCTGTAAACATAAAATATGATTAGCTCGTTATTGGATTTCCTAAAAATTTGAAATCTTTCCATATATAAATTAATAAATAATTTATCATGTTTAAAGAGTCATTTGCAGGGAATACCACCCACTACTACAAAGAACAGTACAGAAATGGAAACAACATCATTTCATAGGCTAAAAACAGCCTCATTTAAATGTGAAAACTTCTTAGGACTTCCTTGTGTTGAAACTCCTGAAGAAAATACGTTACGTGATCAAGATCAATCAAGACCAAGAGGAGGCGTGCACGGATTAGAAGACCACTAGAGGCTCCACATTAGCGAAAGTCTAATGTTTAGGGTTATCTTATCTTTACAATATTTTATCTTCTTTTTTTTTTCTAAGTCAAATTTGATTAAAAAACGAAAGGCGCTCCAAAGTACACAAACAATATACAAAGAAAACACCTAAAGAAAAAAAGCAAAATAAACAACCCAACACCGAAAGAACCCAACCCAACTACCCAACACCCCAAACACCAAACAACCCTCAAACCCAAATCCTACACAAAGCTCTCTTAACACTCGAGCCTTGCCTTTTCCACGCTTAGAAGATGCGCCTACCGAATCATAATTTATGAAAGATTCTAAATTAAGAAGCTCTCTTCTGCCTTTGAAATAAGAGGACACTCCCTTATCCCCCCGAAGATGATTCTCACCAATGGCTATTAGCAAAGCCACTGTCTGCTACCCCTAAAGTAACAATATTTTATCACTTTATCTTCTATTAAGATTTAGGTTCTTAAGGGACAATAAGTTATCTTAGAAGATAATATTATGTTTGCTCTATCTTTATTTATCTTGTACTTTATTCAAAGAAGTGGAGCCTAAATAAAAAAGGAGACGGATTATTGCCAAATGATTGTCGTTTACAAGGAGGCCTAGGGTTC
Source organism: Betula pendula (assembly GCA_900184695.1). NCBI lineage: Eukaryota > Viridiplantae > Streptophyta > Magnoliopsida > Fagales > Betulaceae > Betula > Betula pendula. The sequence goes on along the minus strand of FXXK01000030.1, from coordinate 52,901 downwards.
CTAGAATTACCCTACTACCCTAAAAATCCCCTAGTTACTTCCTTTTTTCTTATCTAGTTTCCTCTTTCATTGCTCATATCATGCGCATCAAACGTTCAATGTGAACACGTAATAATTGGTATCAAAGCAAGCCAACCATGTTCCAACAGAAGTTAGAACGCCTCAAGCAACAACTTGAATAAGAAATGGATTCCTTGAATTTGGGGCAACAACGGATAATGAAGGAGATGCAAAAAATGTTTCTTGCGATGAATGTAAGATTTCCTTATTTTGCCCTCAAGGACAAGGGCCATATTAAGAGGAAGGAATGTTATGTGACAAAGACCGACCAAGACCAAGACCAAGAGGAGGCATGCATGGATTAGAAGACCACCAAAGGCTCAACATTAGTGTAAGTCTAACGTTTAGGGTCATCGTATCTTTATAATGTTTTACCATTTTATCTTTCATTAAGAATTAAATCCGTAAGGGATAATAAGTTATCTTCGAAGATAATACTAGGTCTGTTACCCCAAGGAGTAGCTCAATCTGCTGGGACCATGCCTCATGAAGCGGGGGTCACTAGTTCGAATCAGTCTATGGGTGCCACATCTGAAAATTCATTTGAATAACTAGAAACTTTTTTCTGAAAAGCCAAAAAAAGTTTTTGATAAGTAAATCAATTTTCTTAAAAAGCACAAAGGGCCGCAACCGTGTACACAGAGTATACAAGATAGATCCCCTAAAATGGAGAAAAAGAACAAAAATTTAAAAATTCTGTGAAACTAGAAAAATGAGGACTACTTGTAAGAATGCAGGAAAAGTGCTATCCATATTTGTGCGATCACTCTAAAAGGAATAGTTAATTTGAAGTTCCCTAAAAACATTATATAGACCAATCTCACTTAGTAAGGAACCAATGTGGAACTTAGCATTTATGAGTACCTTTATAATTTACCTACTCTATATGAATTATTCATCTCCCTAATGTCGGACTAGGGTGTTACAATCTCCCTTTTAAATCTTTAACATCCTTGTCATGGCCATGACATGCAATACTCTAGTACCACATAATATTATTAAGTTGTTTTGATACCATTTATAAACGACCCAGAGAAAGCCACACCTGCACTATCACTCCAAAAGAACCAGTCAATTTGGAGTTCCCTATAAAGCTCAGTCTCACCTAGTAAGGAATCAATATGAGATTTAGCATCCATAAGTGCCTTTATAATCTACTTATTCTATATGGGATATTCATCTTCCAAATGTGAGATTGAGGTGTTACACTATTATACGCTGCCATCCAAGCATAATGGATTTAAGTTGTTCCACCGATCCCTCTAAATCTTCAAAGCTCCTAGCATTCTACTCTCTCCAAATACACCACATTAAGCATAGTGAAGCCATTCTCCAAACTTCTAATATGTTCCGCCTTCCCACTTGACATCTCCAACTATCCAACACCTAAATCACCTTTTTAGACATAATCCACTCTAACCCAAAAAGATAGAATATTGCAACCCATATCTCTCTTGCCACCTCCCAATGAAGAAGAAGAAGATCTATGAATTCCAAACTTTTTTACACATACAACACCAATTTACCACTATGACTCTCCTCTTCCTCAGGTTATCCAAAGTTAAGATCCTCTTAAGAGCCGCCGTCCACACAAAAAATGCCACTCTTGAAGAACTTTTAGCTCTCCAAATACTTTTCCAAGGAAATGATGAGCCTACCATTCTGGACAACGCATGAGAAAAGGATTTTACACAATACTTTTGCCCTTTTGGAGGGAATCCAACATATTTTATCATCTCCTCCTTGTTTGAACCTAAAAGAATACAAAAGATGAAAGAATGATGTTACCAAATCCACCTCCCAATCCTACACTGGCCTGATATATATTCCCCTAACTATTTTCATTAGAGAATTGCAAATGATTTGCCACCCATGCCTCCTGAAATCAAGATATACAAAATAGTTATGAGAAAGTAACCTTCAAGGGCTGGCCCCCACATTACAAATCATGCCAAAACCTTATTTTTTATCCATTGCCCACCGCATATCTAACAAATCGGGAAAAAAAAAAAACTCTCCACCCCCTCCTAATATATTTCTACAACAAATGTTATAGCATCTATCGATATTCTTCTACCATCCTTCTATTTTTCAAAATCACCATTGGATCTGTGGTTTCCATGTGTGTCCACACATGGGGACCATAAATCCAATGGTAATTTTGAAAAATAGAAGAATGAAAGAAGGACTAGAGAAGAAAATGTAGCATTTTCCTATTTCTACACTACTACTCCAAAGGGCCCCACTACCTCCTTAGAGCACCAACCTCCTATCATGTTATTATATTCAGTTTCCACCACCAACCTCCACAAAGCTTCCCTCTTGGTAGCATACCGTCATAATCATTTCCTTATAAGAGCTCGATTAAATTGAACCAGATTTTTGACTCCCAACCCTTGGAAGACAACAAATCTTCGACCAACTAACTAAATGGAACTTAAATTCGTCACCAACTCCTCCTCATAGAAAATCCCTTTGAAGTCTCTCAATCCGGTTAACCACACCATAAAAGAAAGAAAGAAAAAAAAAAACAAAAAACACCAACAACGAGGCCTGCCGAAGGCTGGCCTCCACGAGTGGTGGCCGCCACCCCTCATATGTGAGGGGTGGAAATCGCCACCCCTTTAACAAAGAAGGGAGGAGGATCCCCCCCGCCCCCCTTCTGGTTTCCTCGTTTGCAGGAGTGGTGGCCACCACCCCTCATATGAGAGGTGTGAAGAGGGCAGCCTTCACCCTATGGAAGCTAGCCTCCATTTAATAAAAACTAAAAAATTAACTTTCTATTCTTTTTACAAGTAACAAGAACATATGATAAAGTGAGAGCGTGTTTTTCAAAACATTCTTATAAAAGGGTAGAGAAAGTTTTTTAAAAGTGTTTTGTGTTTTGTTTTGAAAAGAGTGTGGAGGTGGATGCCACATTTGAAAACTAGTTTGGAAAACCATTGTCTAAAAAGTCTTTTTCACTATTTAAAAATAGAAAAATATTCTATAAAAGTTTGCCAAACAGAGCCTTAGACTTTACAGGTTCATTTGTTCAACTACAATAGAAATGAATTATTATAAAAAATAAAAAGCTTACCTAGAGGAATTGTCAGCCCACTGGTAATGGCATCCCGAATAGGAACAGGCAGTTGTTGCATCGTGTTAGATGCCTGACCAAGTGCACCTTTCAGCTGTTCAGGTAGTGTTTCTTCAATAATTGTTGGAGACTCCAGAATCCCTTCAACATATTCCTCTTTCATTCGAAGAGGTCCCTCCACAGATAACCTAGTGGACAGAACAAATTTGCTTTCTATCTGCATTTCATCATAAAGCACCCTCAACAATGAAAGCTTAAAAATGAGAAAATTCATACATAATGCAAAAATTTACAGTGGAAAGCAATAATGCCCACATTAATTCTCTCTCTTAATCAGACTTTTTTTCCAATTCAAGTAATAATAATTTCTAGGAAAAAGGGGAAACCTCTTACACAGGATTTGTGAACAAAAATCTCATAAAGAATTACAATAAAAAATATAGGGAATCAATAAAATCTACAAAGATATTGTAAAAGTGGTGCCAAGCATACGAGATCACTTGAACAATGATGGAAAAACACTGATTTTAACTCAACGATAGACACTCCACACCACTAAAAGTACGATTATTCCTTTCACCTACAAATTGTCCACATTAAGCAAAGGAGGTAGCATTCCAAACGAAAAGCTCTTGTGCTTTCCAAATCAACCTTTCCACCCAAAGATCACATCAATCACCTTCACCTTCTTAGATATCATTCATTGGACTCTAGAAACAGAGAAAGCAAAAGACCACAGCTCACTTGCTGCTACAGTATGAATCAACAAATGATCCCCAGTTTCACCACTACACTTACAAATATAGCAACACTTCACTAAAATAATATTTCTTTTAATGAGATTATCTGCTGTCTCTTCATTAGACATTACAAAAAAAAAAAAGAAATCGTCACTCTAGAAATCAAGACTCTGAATATTGGACTATATACAACCTTGACAATTTTACAACCAATGAATTGACAGTCTTGTATGCACTTAAAGTTTTTCTCTGCGAGCACACAAGAAAATGTGTAAGTGAGCTTACTAAAGTTAAGGGTGAGGAAAAGATCTTAGCCACACGTGACCAGCCATCACAAAAGCACCTTTGGCTGATAGTTTCTCAATACTTTTAACAGCTATTTGAACGGAGTGGCAAGCCATTTAGATTTAGTCCTTAGATGACACGAACAACTGCTCATGTGTGCTCAAAAGAAGAAATGCTAAATAACCAATTCATTTTTCCATTAACCAACCACTTAATCTTGTAAAACAATCAAAGAAAGTAAGCCAAAGACTTATTTGAAATATGACCCAATTAAGTTTATTCCTGCTTCACTGTGCCAGTCAAACAGGTTTGGTTCCACATATGCATATCAGAAAACCACTTAAACAAGGACATAAATAGCTTTCTTTTGTTTTTCATGTCTCGTTCTTTTGTAATCAATCAGAACAGCCACATACAGGGCAAAAAGGCACTTCTACTTTTTTGGAGACAAAGAAGTATACCTATATTCTAATTTAGCAATTATCTACACACACAAAGAAAGAGGGGAAAAAAAGAAAGAAAAGAAGATTCCCAACTATTGAAACTGCTACTTATTACTTTTTTTTTTTGGTAAGTAAGAGAAATTTTATTAAAAGGGCAGCTTTGGTACACAGGAAGTATACAAAAGACCACCTAAGTAGAGGAAGAAAAAAGTAAAAGAAACTTCGAATAGTTAACCGCTAAAAGAGCTAAATAAGCAACAGTCCAAGAAAAAATAGTATGGAAAAAGAAGGATTTAAGCTCCTCAAGCATCTTTTCTTGATCCTCAAAAGATCTATCATTTCGCTCCCTCCAAAGGGCACCACATGAGGCAGAGCGGCACCATCTTCCACACAACCGCACTGTTGGAGTGACCCCTAGTCCACCAGCACTTGAACAGCTCAATGACCTGAAGAGACATAACCCAAGACAACCCAAATCGACTGAAAATGGTATCCCATAAGGCACGAGCAGCCTCACAATGAAGAAAAAAATGATCCAAGGACTCCCCCTACCTTTTGCACATACAGCATCTATCGATCACGATGACATGTCTCTTTCTAAGATTATCAATAGTAAGAATTTTCCCAAGAGCCGCAGACCAAGCAAAGAAAGCCACTTTTACAGGAGCTTTGGTCCTCCAAATACTCTTCCACGAAAAAGGTTGAACATCATTGCAAGCTAGAACCCTGTAGAAAGATCTAACGTCAAACTTTGCCTTACGTGAGGGAATCCACCAGAGCCTATCGACCCCTTCCCTTCTCCCGCTGAGAGAATATAATAGAGTGAAAAAGGAAGCAACGGAGTCCAGCTCCCAGTTGTGAGCCGCGCGGACAAAGCTTATCTCTCATTGAAGGGAGCCACTAGAGAAGTCCATATGATCTATAACAAGCGCATCCTTCTCACAAGCAAGGCCAAATAAAACCGGAAAGGCTTCTTTAAGCGGCAATTCACCACACCACACATCAAACCAGAATCTAATTTTGGACTTGTCGCCCAACTCAAATCTGACATGTCTGCAGAACAAACTCCACCCTTGCAGACTCCACCCCCGCCTAATATTATTCCACAACCCCACCCCATGCGGCCCAATAGGAGCAAGAGAGCACCATCCGCCCCCCACACAGCCAAATTTTGCCTCCACAACTAATCTCCACCACGCCTCTCTTTCCTGCGCATAACGTCACAACCACTTCCCTAAGAGAGCCCTATTAAAGGTTCTCAAATTCCGAATTCTCAAACCTCCCTCACAAAAAGGAGAGCACACCATAGACCAATTGACCAGGTGATATTTGAACTCATCACCTAACCCACCCCACAAAAAGTCACAAAACAGCTTCTCGATACGGTTGGCCACACTAGCAGGAATGAGGAACAAGGATAAGAAATACGTGGGCAAACTGGAGAGAGTGCTTTTCATGAGGGTAATCCTGCCGCCTTTAGACAAATACATCCATTTCCAGCCAGCCAACCTTCGCTCAATCTTTTCAACAACCCCATTCCAAATAGACTTTGCTTTGAAAGAAGCCCCTAGAGGAAGCCCAAGATACTTCATTGGCAAAGATGAGACCCCACAACCCATTATGTCGGCCAAGCCTTCCACATTATCAACGTTGCCCACTGGAACCAACTCTGACTTAGCCAGATTAACCTTCAAACCATAGATGGCCTCAAAGCAAAAGAAAAGGACACGGAGATAGCGAAGGTGCTCAGGGATGTCCCCACAGAAGACCAAAGTATCATCTGCAAATAGCAAGTGAAAAATAAGCATTGCTGCTGAGGGCCTAGACCCCACAAAAAAACCAGAGAGAACACCCCTGTCAACAGCAATAGAGAGCATCTTGCTTAGTGCCTCCATAACAATAACAAACAGGGGAGGAGATAGAGGATCGCCCTGCCTCAAACCTCGAGAGCTACCGAAGAAACCAGCCGAAGTACCGTTCATCAAAACAGAGAAGCGCGCCGAAGAGATGCAAAAAGAAATCCAAGAAATCCATTTTTCACCGAATCCGCACCTCCTCGACAAGTATAAAAGAAACCCAAGTTCACATGATCATAGGCTTTCTCGATATCCAGCTTGCAGATTACCCCAGGAATACTAGACTTGATGCGGCTGTCCACACATTCATTAGCAATAAGGGCTGAATCAAGGATTTGCCTACCTTTCACAAAGGCATGTTGAGGGTTCGAAATCACCTTGTCCACCACCCTTTTTAACCTGTTAGCCAAAACTTTGGCGATGATCTTGTAAACACCACTTACAAGACCGATGGGCCGGAAATCCTTGATATCTACAGTCCCACGCTTCTTGGGGATTAAGGCAATAAACGTGGCATTGAAACTTTTAACAAACTTACTGTGAGCATGGAAGTCTTGGAAGACCCCCATAACGTCGGATTTTATCACATCCCAACAGTCTTGGAAGAAAGCCGTGGAAAACCCATCTGGACAGGGGCCTTATCTCTGTTCATGCCCTTTACCACCTCCAAAACCTCCCTTTCCTCAAAGGGGAGCTCTAAGAATTGAGCCTCTACCATATCAATGGAATTGAAGTCCAAGCCATCCAACCTAGGCCGCCAACTGTAAGGTTCTTAAAATAACATCTCATAGAATTGAATTGCTGAATTTCTGATAGTAGCTTGGTCCGAAGAAACAGAGCCATTAACCAAAAGAGACTCAATGGAATTAAATCTCTTATTTGAGTTGGCCACCCGATGAAAGAATTTTGTGCATCTGTCCCCTTCCTTAAGCCACAAGGCTCTAGACTTTTGCCTCCAGCTAATCTCTTCTTGAAGCGAAACCTACTCAAGCTCACAAACAACAGTGCTCCTACGAGTCTTCTCTTCAGCATCTAACCCACAACCCTCCTCCAAGCAATCAAGAGAATTAACTCTTCCAACAAGGCTTTTCTACGAAGCTCCATATTACCGAAAACCTACTCACTCCACTTCTTCAAATCAGCCTTCAAAACCTTAAGCTTTTGAGCGAGAATGAAGCTAGGCTCGCCTTGGAAGGAATAGGACGTCCACCAAAGCCTCACCTGCTCCACAAACCTAACAGCCTTTAACCACATATTCTCGAATTTGAATGGTCTAACTCCTCCTTTGATGCCTACACAATCAAGGAGGATAGGGAAGTGATCAGAGCACAGTCTAGGCAACCTTTTTTGAAGAAGACCCGGGTACTTGGCTTCCCAATCCGAAGAAACCAAAAATCTATCAAGACGGGACCAAGAGGAGATGTTAGACCACGTGATCAATCCCCCTACAAGAGGAAGATCCATAAGACCATGCTCCAAAATAAAGTCCGAGAAATCCATCATTTCTAGGCGAAAGCGAGCTTCCCCTGATCTTTCGTTCGGAAATCGGGTGACATTGAAGTCGCCCCCAATACACCAAGGTAGCTCCCACTCCTTGGTAATTTTAATCGCAACCAGTGGATATTTGTGCCCCTTCTCATGTCATGGCCTACTTGATAATTTTAATTGCAATAGAGGCCCAAGCAAAGTCTCACTTGAATTTCTAATCTATTAGTACAAGAAAAAAGCTCAAGTACTTTGCCAATCCCACTCAGCTCTAGGAATACAACCTTGAGCGCCCCATCAAGCATTACAAGCATGATTACTTGATACTCACATATTGTTCAAAGAAATCAATACTTGTACACTCATATGTTCTACAAATGGTGTCCCAGGATCTAGTCAGGGAGAAGCCCCAGTCATTAAAAAAAAAAAATTGTCTCTCTCTCCACATAAACTCTTGAGCTCATCTGAATGCCGAGCCACGTACATATTATTTCATGGCATACTTACTCTTAAAATTTGTTAAAGTTTCGAGGCATATCTACTGGAAGCTTAATTTATGCCCATAACCGGAAGACACATCAAGAACTGAGAGAACATTATGGCCATAACCTGGATCCACAAATTGTTTACAACTTCGGTGTCTCCAAGCAATTTCAGTAAAGACTTCACGTTAGAACTATGCAGTCACTTGTAATACAATTCACATAGAATTAGTTTCCTCAGTAGTAGGCATAACTTACATAAAGTTCAGCGGTCAATTATGAATTAAGTATGGCATCACTTTTACAATTGGAAGCAAATTTTTTTTATTTTTTGGATACTGAATCACAAAGAAACTTCCTTGCAAGAATAAAACATTTTCACAAGCATCTACAGCAAGGACATAAAAACATGCTCTTAAGTTATTACCGAGTTCAGTAATTTCAACTTTGCTGTAATCTTTGCATATCCATCCTTGATCACCACATCCAATTTTGACAAATTAGCCAAAGTTGAAGGAAATCTCCTACAATGATACAAATATTGAACCAGTGCTATTAGCCACATTCACTTTGACTATATTTTAAATGAAAACCCAAGAGTTTTATAATCACACTCAATACCATTCCAAGTCCCTACCAAAAAGGAGGAAAAGGGTTGAGAATTACTAGAAGTGGAACAATAAACAAAATACTCACTCAAATATAAATCTAGCAGCAGATAGTCCTGGACTCCCAGAGCCAAACCACTCAAAATTCCATCTACCTTCCAGAAAGGGCGACCTGGATAGCTGAGGAAACGGGTTAGCATATCATGGTAAATAGACACATATGGTAACTCTTTGTTTGAATAGGCACCTACGTTGTCGGTCTAGGAGTTGGATTGAGTCGTTCCAAACCAGTTATCCTCTCATTCACATCAATTTGCTGCATATCGGTTGTCTTACCAGTTACTAAAGCCTCAAAACCCCCAGAATCTTTAAACTGAAACCATGGCTCCACAAACAAAAAAAATTCCAATGAGCTCGAGCTTGAGAATTTGTAAAAGAAAATAAATGCACTGCATGAATCAAACCAGAAAATAGAAAATTATACCAATCGAATGTGCGGAGGTTGAAATAGAAGCTATTAGACTAAAGGCTATGACTTCTTGCTCTCCACATATCCTAGACTTGAAGCAAGAAGAAACAACTAATGAATCGATTAAATTATACATTATTAGGTCGCAATGTTATACTGTGTACCTTGCACATTTTCTCAAATCAATAGACTAGGACAACCGAAAAAACGGAAATTAAACATAAGACCAAAGGGCTAACCTAAAATGCGTAAAATTTTCAAGTAGTTTTCATTCTCCAACATTTTCTCAGCAACCAAGCAGAGCGTAAAGCTAAAAATTCGTCTCTACTGAATGAATTCAAAGTTATAACTTATAAAACAACAACGTGCACACAAATCAGCCTAACAAGAGGAAACTATAACAACATAAGGGAACAAACTTGAACAGTAAATTTATTCAAAAATATGTCAATAAATTTAAAAAATAAAAGTGAGACTCACGGCGAGAAGAAGGGATTCTTTAGCGGAAAGCCTCTCCATTTCCTTGGCATAAGCCGCCGGAGCTCCGTGTATAGCCTGCTGAACCATTGCTCTGAGTACGGATCTCCGGCCAAGTCCCGGGCGTACGGACCGTTGGCGGTGAGTATCCGGCGACCTAGCGTAAGAAACCAGCGGAGTAGCCGTGCCTGGGGAAGAGAACGACGAAGACGACGATTCACGACGCGCGTGCATTGAGGAGAGTGCAGGGACTGAACCTTGTATGGAAGCCATTGAAGGAGGAGTTGAAGAGGGAAGCTATGGACCGTGGAGCAGCGAAGTGGACAATACTCGTCGGTTGGGGAGTGGGGCTCAAGGACGATAGGGATACGGCCACGTCGCTCCGAGAGTAGTTTCGTCAGGGATGAGATTCTGTGGTTTATGCAAAACGTTTTTTTTTTTTTTTAATATCTTTTAACGGTTTAAAAAAGCATTTTCTCTTTTTAAAATTAAATACTTTGCTTAAAATATTTAACAAAAAGCTTATTTTAAAAATAATAAATTTTTTATTTATTTAAAAAATGAGTAGTTTCAATTTTTAAAATAGTTACTGAACCTAAATTTTAAATGTTTTAAAACCTAACAAATATTTGAAAAAAATACAAAAAAAAAAAAATAGTGTTTAATTTTACTAAAGGTTTTGACATTATTTTATGTGTTATATTAAAAACGTTATCTCGTAAGACACTTTATATTTATTAGGGTAAATTTGAATAACTTTTTTTTAATTTGGTTTAGAGAAAATTTATATCCAATTTGCTCTCTCATTAAATTCATCTTTTAACTCGCAAAACACGCCAAATCTATTTATTAAGAGATAATAATTAGCCTTTTATTATAGAATCTCACGTTATTTGGGAAGTGTTTTTGAAAAATTTCCCCGGACTATGGGCAACAAACTCACAGTCATGCCAATGGTTACAAACAATGGCAACAATGGTGAACAAAAAAAAAAAAAGAACTGATTATAGTATTAGAATGGTAATATTGATAAAAATTCAAAGTTATATGAAATTTTTGAATAACTTTCTTTCGAATTCAAATAAAGGAAAATGAACATTGTTACTTCAAAGTGTAAAACTTTTATTTTAAAGTTACTCATCAATACACAGGATAAGTTAATTTTAGTATGACGATAACATAAGAAGCAAGTTTATTAAAAAGAAAACCCCTTTTTTTTTGTTCTTTTATGATCTCTCTGCTCATTTATGTTAGAGTTTCAAGAGTTGTGATTGATTTAGGGGGAGAGGAATCCCTCCTCCCTCCCCCCACCCCCCGCTCTGCTCTCCTGCTCCTCTTTCTTCCTTCATGTTTTGCCTCTTTAGAGGTACATTTTGCATATTTGGAGGTAATTTGCCTTTTCAGATGCCCTATCTTGACACTGCAAATTTTTTGATTCCTCCCCTATCCCAAAAAGGCTGGTCTCCTCCTTCTGTTATCGCTCTTAGCCCGAATCTGTCTCGTTGATGTTTTAGATTTAGTTTTTTAAGAATTAGATCTGCTATTAAGTTTGATTAAAATTTAGGCTACCTATGCCTTATATCTAGTCTATCATTACTAGATGGATAGTGAAAATTGTTGTTATAACCCTGTAATTTGATAGCGATGTACTATGTGTATTAGCACTTTATGTTGTAAAATTTTTATACTTTTCTCTGTTATGACTTTGTAATTTTATAGCGATGTGCTATGATTATATGCACTTTATATATTATAAGAGCTTTTTGCTAATCTTTTATCAATAGAATGATGAAAGTCTCACTTAAAAAAAAAAAGAAAAAAAAAAGGAGGTTAATTTTAGTATGGAGAGATTTTGTCTCTTTACAACAACATTAATTTGTTTTATTTGTCAAATCTCAAAATATTCATCTCCCTTTCCATTCCACTCCCATTCCATATTAATCTTTTATTATACTCCTATACAATTAAGTTGATGTGGCAATGCCGATCAATCATTAAATTTTTAATTTTTTAAATAAAGATTGATCTATTTTTTATTTCTTAATAAAGACTAATCCAAAGATTAATTGACACTACAAAATCAATAAATGGTATGAAAGCAGAATAAGAGATGAGTATGTACTATATAGTATTACTCAATCCAAAAAATGGTTAAATCAATTTTTTTTTTTCCATTAGAAAAATGTTAATAAATAATAGGAAAAAGTACACATATTTCCAAAGCTATTTTTTTTCTTTTCTAATACATATCTCCAAATCTACTATTTCATTGTTAATGATCTCTCCAAACTACCAATTGTTAAAATATTTAGGTCAAATCCCATAATATTCTAACACCAATTGTGTCAATATTTTTCTAAACTACTAAAAAATGTCAATGTCCTCAAAGAACAACATTTTCTTTATAATTAATATATATATATAATAAAACAAAAAATGATAAAAATTATTAAAAAAAAACCTAAAAAAATGTTTATAATTGTTTTAGGTTTTTTTGTTAGATTAAGCCGAACTTCTTGGTTGGTTTTTTTTTTTTTGGTTCGAATTATAAGGATATTTTTATATTATTAAAAAACAATTTAAGGACATTTTTATTTTTTTGTTGACTTTGGAAGACATTAATATTTTTCAGATTTAAAAATTTGAAAAAACATTAACAATAAAATGGTAGGTTTTTTTTTTTTTTTTTATTGATAAAATGATAGTTTAAAAGACATGTGTATTTTTCCTAAATAATAATAATAGAAGCGTTACTTATTAAAAAATAATAATAATAATAGTCTATTCATGTTATTTAGTTGGAGTTGCATAAAAAGCACAATTAAAACATAGGATGGAGATGCGGGGTATCGAACCCCGTGCCTCTCGCATGCAAAGCGAGCGCTCTACCGTTTGAGCTACATCCCCAAGCTGTATTTCACATTCAAATCTTAAAATTTGTTAGTAATAGCTCTGAGTATGTACATATAAAGCTTTGCCGATGTGCAAGTGCCGAGTAGTGAAATTTGGTGGTACTTTCTGGTTTCCCGCCATGGAAGCCATGGAAATGGAGTCAGAGAAGAGTCTCCAGAGAAAACAAGCTACCTATACCTCCCTAGTAACCACTATCCTTCTCTTTTTGATTTACTCAACTTTTAACCCCTTCTACCGCAGTACTTCCTCCCTTGCCTTCCGTTTGGTTGCTGAGAAACCGTGGAAAAAAAACACAAAAAGAAAATCAAAGTCTTACCCTGGCCAACTACCAATGGTTCTTAAATCTCCAGCCCCCGTAGCTATTCTTATGGTTTCTCAGTACCCAGACGGTTCCGTCGATTTTCTTATATTCGAAGACCGTTTTGACAAATTGTTATTATTATTTTGTGATTTTGAGTTTGGCATTGTTGATTGCAGGACGAGCAGTTTAAGATTCAGAAGGAGACGTACAGGGGCCAGCAGTACAGCCAGATTTACTTTGCTCGTCTCCACTTGATGCGAACCCTTCTCCATTCCCTCGTTCCCAATTTGAAACCCCATTTACCCGGTAACTTTTGCTTCGAAATCTCCTGGAAATTTATAATTTTTGTGCAATCAAAGTTGGTTTCTTTCCTTTTTGTTCATTTTGGTATTCTGGGTTCTCGCTTGTTTTAATTTTTTAGTTCAATAATGTACATTGTTACTGTGACTTGGGGTTTTAGGTTTTTATTACGACTTCAATTTAGGGTTTAGGTTTGGGCACCTTGTGACTTGTGAGGGTTTGGGTTTTGTTTTCGTAACCTTTGTTTGTTTTTGTTAGTAATAGATGTGTTATGTTAATGTTAACGTAAGGAATTTAGAAATTTATTTGGTTACTGTTAACGTATGGAATTTGGGAGCGCTAGTTGATTCTGAATTTGATATATGATGACTTGGAAGCTAATGTTTAATTGGCACTTTTGTGGCTGATAATTTTGGGTTTGGTAGTTATAAATCATGAAGTTTTGGATTGTTTGGTGAATATTGTGTTTTGGAGAGGGGAATTTGTGATTGAAGTCTTTGGGTTTTAGGGTATTAGGAAATATACAATCTTGACACCCACTTTCTGCTTATCTGGTTTCGTTGGCTCACAGTAGCTAAAATTTATCAGGAGAGAAACGAGGTCATGGGTTTATTGTTCATTTTCTGGGGGCTTATGAGAATTAGTTGGTTAGGTTCTGATCTGGTACTAAGCCCATAATCTCAAAATGGTTGTTTGTGAGGTTTGACAAGGTACTAATTAGATAAAACAGAGAGTAATTAAGATGCGTCTTTGGTTTTGTTGGGTTGCAGTTTGCACAGTTTTGCAGTTGGAACAGGGTAAGGAATGTGTCATTGTCGGAACTTTGTTCAAGCACATGAAACTCAAACCTTGTGTTCTTGATGAGTACTCCAAGGAGGTATTATGGTAGTCAATAAATTAGTTATTTTTTTATATATTTATTTTTTCATGATTGAGATTGGAGTTTTAGAAGCAAAAGCTTTTAATTGCAATCTGCAGAGATCTGTGACTCCGCTGGTCAAGCCTCATAATTTTATGCACCCAGATGATAAACTGGTTTTAGAAGATGACAGTGGAAGAGTTAAGCTTGCTGGGAGTGTGCTCTTACCATCCGTATATGTAACAGGTTTGTATCATTAAAAACATATTCTACAAAACTAAGAAAATTCTTGTCAGGATCTGATGGTAGTTCACTAGTTTGTTTTTAATTTATTGGAGAAAAAAGCAGGAAGAAGAAAACCACATGTTGTCTGGAAATGAATTGCTTAAGATTCTTAGACCCAGTATGGTTGATTTGATCTTTAGTTGCATTAGGGTCAGTTTTCTAGAATTCAGGTTCACTTTTTGGTGGAGTCAATCTATGTGGGGCTTAACCTATGAAGCCTATCTTATTTACTCCCTTTGAATGCTCCTTAATTCTAGCCTAATGAATGCAGCTTTTGTTGAATGTTCTCTTAAATCATCATATACTTCTACTTGGTCTACGATTGGATGGTTATGATTAAACTATGTGTAATGTATAATCAAGTTCTTAATGCAATTTTTATCTCTCTACTTATTTGTGTTTGGGAATAGCATTGAGGGATCTACTCTGTTTATTCTCATTTCCTGAACTTTCTATAAAATTTGAGCTTGATTTTGTTCTTTTCTAAAAAAAATAAAATAAAAATACAACTTGTTGGACCGAAAACTTTTACATCATTATCTTTCTAAAGCATGTTTATTTGCATTAACATGATACATGTGATAGGCATTGTTGTTGCTTTGCATGGAGAGGAAACTGGAGCTGGTGACTTCTTGGTGCAAGATGTCCTAGAAGCTGGCCTAGCACCCCAGATAGAGCTTCCCCTTAAACCAAGTATGATCTGATTTACCGTCCTCCCTTTTTTCTTCTTGATTTTTCTACCTTTAAGTAAATTATTTGCATTGGTGACTTGTTTGTGGGTCAGACACATTCTTTTCCACATACTTCTGGAATAAGAAAAGCTAATAAAATCATGGAACTATTGTGCATGATGTATCAAAGATCAAATGTATAAACATTCATTAGTTTGTGTTAGTTATTCGTTATACAAGAAAAAATCTACTAAGAAAATCAAATTTGTGGGCAAAAGAGAACAATCCAGTTTTTTTTTTTTTATATAAGTAATCGAAATAGCATTAAAGCGCAAAGTGCAACCCATGCACACTGAAAGTATACAAGTGAAACGCCTATCTAGAAGGAGAAAAAAGAACAAGAAAATAATTAAAACTAATCACCAAAGGAGTTATAAACACAGTTGTTCAAGTATAAAGAGAATAAAAAAATGACTTAAGCTCTTCCAAAGTTCTCTTGGGATCCTTGAAATTTTGATCGTTTCTTTCTCTCTCAAGGCACCACAAAATGCAAGGGGGCACCATATTCCACCAGTTCACTAGCAAGCAACCAAATCAAATCACCCGGCTAGGCGTAATCCAGGACAGCCCAAAGCGACTAAAAAAAGCATTCCATAAGACGCCAACAACTTCACAGTGGAGAAGAAGATGGCCCACTGATTCCCCATTTCTCTTGCACATACATGCTGCTTCCTAAGGTTGTCTATAGTAACGATCTTTTCTAGAGCTGCTAACCAAGTGAAAAAAGCCACTTTCAAAGGAACCTTGGTCCGTCAAATACTCTTCCAAGAAAAATGAATGCCATCATTATAGATGAGGACGCTATAAAAGGAGCTAAGATCCTACACCCTTTTGTTTGAAGGGGCACAACAAAGCTTGTTTTCATATTCCCTTCTCACTCTAAAGGAGTACAATAAATTGAAAAACGAAGCCAAGACATCTACCACCCAATTGCAAGCCGCTCTAATAAAGCTTACATTCCATTGATGGGAGCCATTGGAAAGCTCCAAATGAATTGCAACGGAAGCATCCTTCATACAAGCAATGCTATATAAAACCAGAAATTTTTTTTTTTTTATAAGTAATAATCAAATCTCATTAAAAATTCAGAAAAAGCGTAAGGCCTAAGTACACACCTTAAGGGTTTTCTACCCACACCCCACATCATGCCATAATATAATTTTGGAGTGATCTCCCAATTCAAATCTAGTATGACTATAAAACATCCTTCAACCCCTCTAACTTATAAAAATAAAAAAATTCCATAGCCCCATCCCATACGGCCTAGGGGGATCAATAGAACACACTACCCTCCCCGAGAACTACCAAATTTGGAATCAACAATAACTCTCCACCATGCTTCTATCTCATGCACATAACACTACAACCATTTTCCTAAAAGAGCACAATTAAACATCCTTAAGTTCCGAACCTCCAACTCTCTCTCAAAGATTGGAGAGTAGACCTTGGACCAACTAACCGGGTGAAATTTGAAATCTTCACCTATCTCATCCCATAAGAAATCTTGATGGAGCTTCTCTATGCGGTTTGCAATACCAGGAGGAAGGGGAGAAAAGAGATATGAAGTACGTAGGTAAATTGAAAAGGGTGCTCTTTATAATAGTAACCCTTCCACCCTTAGACAAATACATTATTTTTCAACT
Organism: Betula pendula; assembly: GCA_900184695.1. NCBI lineage: Eukaryota > Viridiplantae > Streptophyta > Magnoliopsida > Fagales > Betulaceae > Betula > Betula pendula. Next base: position 35,885 of record FXXK01000030.1, on the reverse strand, counting down.
AGCCAATTGAACCTGCACCTTCTCAACAATACAGTAAGAACTCCTAGTTGACATGACCATAGGCCTTCTTAACATCCAGCTTGCAAAGCACCCCGGATCACTAGACGTACTATCTATACATTCATTCGCTATAAGCACAAAATCAAAGATATGCTTACCTTTAACAAAGGCATTACGGGGCTTCAAAATAATTTTTTCCGCGACCCTTTTCATCCTATTGACAATGACTTTGGCAATAATCTTATAAACACCACTAACAAGACTAACAAGCCTAAAGTCCTTAAGATCAATAGCCTCAGATTTCTTTGAGATGAGAGCAATGAATGTGGCATTAAGGCTTCTTTCAAACTTACTAATAGCATGAAAGTCATGAAACACCTCATAATGTCTATCTTAATCACATCCCAACAAGCTTGGAAGAAATTCATAGAAAAACTATTAGAACTTGGAGCCTTATCACTGTTCATACCTTTCACCATCCTTAGGACCTCACTCTCCTCAAACAGATGTTCTAACCAAGAGCCTCCTCCGCATCTATAGAGTCAAAGGCAAGACCATCCAACTTGGGCCGCCAGCTGAACGGTTATGAAAAAAGACTCCCATAGAATTGAACAATATGTTTCCTAATAACAGGTTGGTTGGAAGAAACTGAGCCATTTACTAACAGCGATTCGATTGAGTTGTACTTCCTATTCAAGTTGGCTACTTGTTGAAAAAACTTTGTACATTCATCACCTTTTTTTTAATTGTGAATTTAAAATCAAACTCATACGCTTTTTAATTATAGCCACCACCTATAAAATAAATCATCTCAGAAGGAAAGATTCACCGGCACATTCACGGATGAAGTATTGAATATGTATATTTTGTGGCAAGTGCACCATCTTGTGGAAGTTAAAAGCAATCGTTTAACTCTTTCTTTTCCATCTTAGATTTTCCTTTAATGTGTGTTATTTCTGTTTACTTGGAAGTGATATTCAGGCCTTTTGCTCCTTATGTTATATTATGCAAAACTAGTCTCTTTTGACTTTTATCATTATTTGAGTATGTTGCTTGGCATATGTTTTACTATTGGTTACTTCGAATAATTGGGAATTGTGATAGCATTGAAGGAAGTTTGTGCAGGTATATATATAGTTGGAACCCAGATGTACCTACTAAATTTGGCTAGTACACACATGACCATCCCCTTCTGTTGTATTCCTAATTGAAGTTATCTGAATTGTATCTGCAGAGTTAGCACATCTTTTTCTCTAAGCTTTGCATTGATTTCATTAATTTTGAATGTACAGGAGAAGACAAGTATGTCGTCTTTGTGTCAGGGTTAAGTGTTGGGAGCAGCACTTTTAATCCTCTCCAGTTTCAGCTTCTTGTTGATCATATAACAGGACATTTAGGAGATGAGAAGGTTCATTTTGTATTTTCCTTCAAGCTGTTATGCTGGTTGCTTTTGGTTGATTTGTTGCTTGCTTTTTAAGTGACAGACTGTCGTAAATGGCTAATTTCATAGAATTATCAACTGAACAGGAACAAAGCATTGCAGCAGAAATAGTTCACATTGTAGTTGCAGGGAATTCTATTGAAATTCCTAGTGGTCTTCTTAATGGACAGGTAATACATTTATTATTTTTGGTTTCTTCTATGGATAAGCAGCTTCAACATTTTCATTTTCTATGATTCTGTTATGTAATAATCACTTTCTATGGTGCTTTCTGTTAATATCTTTGTTATTATTCTTGTGATTGTTAGAAACAATAGATGCTACTATATGTGCTTGAATTATAACTATGCTTTCTCTCCTTTCCCCTTCCCCGTATTGAACAGAATAAAAAAAAATAAACAATGACCTCTTTTCTGGTTTTTTTTTAAGTAGCAGTTATCCACCTCATGATTTCTGATACTTTATGGCGCTTCTGCAAGTTCTGCATAGACTTACACCTATCTTTCTTTGCAAGGTGTTCATATAATTTTCTATTTTAGTTAAATTGACTAGTAGGTCTACTAAACATATTAGACGAAAATGTGTCTTTGGACAGCTGCTTTTGTTTTTCCTTTTGGTGATTAACTATCATGATTTTTTTGTTCTTTTTGCTCCTACTAGCTAGGTGGCTTCTCTTGTATACTTATTATGTATTTGGGGCGCCTTACGCTTTTAATAAAATCTTGATTACTTATTAAAAAAAACAGATTAGAGGAAAATAAAAATGATATGGCCACACATAATAATTTTATGGATGGAAGTTAGTGTTTGTACCAAGACTTAAAAGCTTGTTAGAATTTTATTTTAAAAACCTTTGGACAGGTTGTTTTGATTTGTCCTTTGGCGTTTTTCCTTCTCTTTTTTTCCTCTCTCTGCCAGTCTGTATGCGGCTTCTTCAAAAATGTTGAAGCTTAGGACAGGATCTTTCCTCCCAAGACCCTACTTTGACATGTTCATCCCTGGTTATGGCCTTTGTCTATGTCTCTTGTTTTTGCCACCAGAAGGATTATTGTTCTAGAGATTTAGTTGCTTGATAACTTGCAGAAGAAATGTCTTGCATATGAATTGATAAATTAGTTTTGTATCCTTATTATTAATTAAAAAATTATGAAAATGTCTTCTAACTTATTTTGATAAGACTAATGTACGAAAAATCTAGGATTTCTCAGTTTTGTTTCTTAAAATGGTCAAGAGTGAAAGTTCTAATCATGCTAAGATTCTTTGATATACGACAATAATCCATTATTCCATTTTCCTTAATGGTTGTTTTATTCAATATATGCAGAATTTGGCTTCTAAGGATCAATCAAGACTGTCTGAGCCAGTTAAAGAGCTAGATATCTTGCTGACACAGGTTCTTATCAGTAGTTTGACTGCTAAGTTAGATCCTTTTTCTGTAACCTCATTGTGAATGGAGTTTCTTATGTATTCACTTATTCCTAGATTGCTGCAAGTTTGCCTTTAGATATCATGCCAGGACCAAATGATCCGGCTAACTTCTCCTTACCTCAGCAGGTTTATTCTATGTCCTTGAAAGCATATAGACATTACTATCATCTGCATCAATTGATTTGTTTCTAATGTCTTTTCTTTTCAGCCATTGCATAGATGCCTTTTCCCTGGGTCTTCAGCTTATAACACTTTTAGGTCCTGTACTAACCCTCATTGCTTTGAGCTTGACAATATCAGGTATTGGTCATGGTTTGGTAATAAACGCCCCCCCCCCCCCCCCCCCAAAAAAAAAAAAAAAAAAAAAAAACTTGCATGCTGTGTTGTGGTTTTCAGATTTCTTGGAACATCAGGTCAGAATGTTGATGATCTTGAGAAGTATTCAGAGGCAAAGGATAAAATTGCATTCATGGAAAGGACATTAAGGTGGAGGCATTTGGCGCCAACAGCACCTAATACTCTTGGTATATCTAGAATACTTTCTGCTACATGTTATTCTTTTACTCGTATAATAGGCTTAGTCGTTTGCTTGCTTGGCTCCAATAATTTTTATGGGCTGAACAATTGACTGATTTGAGATAAGACAAAATTATTCAGTGAAGAAATCAGGAGAAGTGATTTTGAATTTTTCATGAGATTGTGTTTGAGTTTCTGTTTGTATAGCTAAATTAGCATTCATGGTGCTATTATTTTCCAGGGTGTTATCCTTTCACGGACAGGGATCCTTTCTTCATTGAGAGCTGTCCTCATGTCTACTTTGTCGGAAATCAGGATAAATACAAAACTGACTTAATAAAGGGTAACTTGTGTTCAACTCATAATTATCAACTCAATCATTACCATTTACTACATGTTACTTTTCAAGCCCCTGGGAAAAAAAAAAATCCATTAAATAGTAACTTTGATTGTAACTTCCAAGTGCAGGATCAGAAGGGCAGTTGGTAAGACTCATATGCATTCCAAAATTCTGTGAGACTGGAGTTGCTGTTGTGGTAAGCTTTTATAACGGTATTAGGGTGCTGAAAATTTTCGGTGGCCTTGCACTAGACTAGAAGCTTTAAACATGTAGACTCACATGCATGCATGTGCATGTGAATATATATTCTCTTCTTATCATTCAATGCCTTTAATCCCTTCCATAATGTAAAGATAAAAACAGTTCAAAGAGAAATGGAACTTGTGCTTTGATGTCAATCCATTTTGCAAGATAGAAGCATTTTAATAGTTCAATCTATGAACTAGGCGTGTCTCTGTTTGCCATACATCCATGGTCCTTTGACTGAGCCTATGTTATGCGTGTAATACTGCTTAAAATATTGGAGGACTGATTAATTGATGGGATCTGAGATTATGCATTACACTATAGGTTTCATCTTCTCTCCAGGATATTAGTATGTTTGACTAATATTAACAGTATCGCAAATGCCAATGAATTATTATTGGCTTTCAAAATTATATTGGGGAACCGAGGATTTTCTTTACTTAAAAGTTTTGCTGGAATTGCATGACACCAATGTGTGATTAGAAGGCTTTATATGGTAATATCGTGCATACATGCTTACATTATTATTTTTCCCGTTTTGCAGCTAAACTTAAGAAATCTTGAATGCCACATTCTTAGTTTTGGGACTGAATTCTGCTCATAAGAACAAGGTATGACGTTTTATTTGTATTTAGAGCTGTAGATGTACTAAAAGTTCAATTTTGATTCATTCTCATAATTATGAATAATGTAGATGTTACAGGATATTGTTAGTGAGAAACTAAAGAAAAGAAGAAAACTAAATCAGGAATTAGTGAAAATTGACTGGAGTCATATATATATATACAGTCATACAAAAAAAAAAAATGTCTCAGAAAATTTTTACTTTTTTTTTTTTATTTTGTTTTGTTTTGTTTTTCTTCCATATTTTAAGAAGACATTTCTAGAGAACAACAAATTGATCCTTACAATTGTATCAAATTGGGTATGATGAAGTCTAATGAAAATGTCCATTTCTCTCTTTTGTAAATACCGCCGTCATGGTGTTTGACTGTCAAGTAGCCGGACAAGGATCTTCCCCATTGCAAGTGAAATGGAGAAGAGGCATTTTAGGGTCAGGATTTTATTTTGTTTTATCTAATGGTATATATGATGCCACATCATTTCACCATGTGACATTATGTACATCGTTAGTAGAAATAAAATAAAATTTTTACCATAAAATGGCTCTTGTCAGTATCTCTTGAAATTGAGAGGATTCCTAGCGAATGTGAAAATTCTGCCATCTTAAATTTTTTGACCTGTAGTTGGATCCCTTCTACTAATTTAAACATTTTTGCTTATAGTTTGGTATTTCCTTACTCCTTTCAATCTCCCATTAATTTTTGAACATAATTACCGTGGATAGAAATACTCTGCAAATCTAAATTGTTTTGTTAGCTGTTAACTTTCTCTATTCAATACCTCAGGTTCTTACAAGGTATTTTTTATTTTTTATTTTTTTATTTTTATGGGAAAAGGGAAAGGAATACAAGGTTAACTTCTGACTGCAACCATCTTTGCTCACAGTGAAAAAGCCAAGGAGACGGATCTCTGAAGTTCAGGCCCGAGCGAATTTTCTTCCCCTTACCCATTTCTATTTTCGTTATCTTCTGTAAAATATTGTAGAATTTCCTTTATATTGTTGGCTTGTAACTTTTTTTTTCCTAAGCATTTTTGGCCTGTAACTTGTTCGTGTATTTTAATATACCATTGTTGTAGCATAGGATACACATGTTTTTGTCCGCCAATGATACTAGAAATCTTTTTTCATGAATTCTGCAGTAAATTTTTTTTTTTCCCTACCATATTCTAAATGCTAAACGTGAAAAATAAACCAAATTATTTTTAGATACAAAGGCATTTGTAAAAATTTACACAAAAAAAATAAAACAAATGATTTTCCAAAACCCGTAAACCATCGCGCGGCCCAAAGTTCAATCTGGCAGCGCCAACGTGTGTCAGCAACATGGGCGGTGGGCGCCATTAGGCGATAATAGTATGACATGCCTAACATTGTTGAGCTGTTTAAGCCATGTGCTCTTCCCCAACGGCTATATTTTCCCATTCTCATTATTCAAATGATTTGCCATCCCAACGGTCCATTTTCCACATAATAAGACACAAACCCAACGTTATTAATCTTACCCGTATATTTTGCCTTTCACTATCAACCTCACTCTCAAAACTCGTACTACAATTTCCCCCTCTTTCTACAATGGACTCTGCTAGCGCTGCCAACGTTCAACATGTGAACAAGAAGTCCTCCGATGAGTTGCTCAAAAAGTTTGCCGAACTGGGTTCTGATTCTGGCGACGAGGCACCGGCGGCAAGGGAGTTGTTAAGGTTGTCCAAGCGCCAGAAAATTAGGAGCAGGATAGCAAGAGACGGTGATCAATGTGAGAGCCCATTAAATGGTAGTACTAGGTTATTGGAGAGGCGGTCGCTTCTTCCTCTGTCGGCCACAAGGAGGTCTGCATTGCTTCGGCAACTTGGCATTGGGAGGTCACAGTTCAGGGCAAGGGATATCAAGAACAAGTCCCTCTTGGGAACCATTGAGAAGGTTAGATTTATTATTATCTTACAATTATCTTATAATGTTGATAAGACAGTTCAAATCAACCACTAAATTTTTTTTTTTTTTAACAATAACTGATCAAAGGGTTAATTGAGACTATGATATTAACATTGTAAAATAATTGTGGGAGAAAAATGTGGCTTTTAGCCTTACTCATATATGTTCATAATTTAGAGGAAAAAATGCAAAATCAGTCTCTATGGTTTACCTAATTTACAATTAGCTTCATGTGGTATTAAAATGAATTCAGAGGTTTCTGAAATATGTTAAAAAAATAATTTACTCTATACTGTCAAATTTTGTCCACTGACTTAATAGATTTCGTTTGTGTGACACTAACTTAAATAGAACATGTGTCACAAATTTATTGGCTTTGACCTATCACACTAACGTAATCTATTAAGTCATTAGACGAAATTTGACTGTATGAAGTAAATTGTTTTTTTAGCATACATCAGTGACTTTTTTGTTCATTTTGATGCCAAATGGCGCTAATTGCAAATTAGGAAAACTACTTAGACTAATTTTATATTTTTTCCTAATTTAGATGCTATTTTATTTTTGTTTGTGTTTGTTTACAATTTAGTTAGTTGGTAAAGGAATCTCGCTGTGCGTGGACCGTAAGAATGAGCTTGACGTTACTTTCTTGGTACGCTAAGTTTATTATTAGCATGACCGAATTATAAGAGTCACTTATTTCGGACAAATGGGCATTCTAAACTGTTCACCCCTCTTTTAAGATAGGCAATTTCACCCAAAAAAAAAAAATCTAATAATCTAATAGCAGAATCCTCATCCCATTTGCTTTTAGAACGCCGTTTGTCGATATTTAGGGTGTGTTTGGATAAGTGATTTCGTAGATAATAAGTGTAATTTTAAATTAAATCATAAAAATTGAATTGTTTGGAAACTATGTTTTTAAAAAATTGCGATTTGAAAACGCAGAAAATCTGCGTTTTCAAATCGCAGCTAAGGGGGTGCTTTTTTGAAAACGCAGAATTTTAAATGCTAAATTGTGATTTTAAAAATCAAACTTTAATTTTACAAAATATTTAACTGCGTTTTTAAAAATCATATTTTTAAAATCCTTATTTTTAAAATCACATTTTTTTGAAATCGCAATTTTAAACATGCCCTTATAATGAATTGCTTGGAATGAAGGACGTGATTTCAAATGTTATCGAAAACTAAATTCGTTAAAAATACAATGAAAATGACAAAAGAATGTAGATTTGTAGGTTAAATAGCGTGATTAGTAGATGTTTGGCCTTTGCACACAATCCAACGTCCAAAGTCTAACCCTAGCTATATTGGGGTTTTAACAACTCTACCTCATTGTGTAGGCGTAGGTCATTCTTATTTCTTACCATTTGACCACCTTTTAAAATATGCTTAGATTAACTTGTCCCTGTCGTCGTGGTGTATACCATTATCAATAGAACTTTTCTGTAGAAATTGCGGCTTTTGGCCGGAAGGAACAAAGATTGAAAGTTCGTTTTGGCCTAAGCTTGATTAGAAATTATTATTTTAATTACTATGGTTTTTGCTATGACTCTTTATAAATTCACATGATAATCTAAATGAATGCCGCGTGGTACAATATGAGTGATAAAATTAAGCAACAAATTTAATTGGTAAATTTTAGAAAAATATTTAAAGTACTATAATTTTTACTATATAATTATTTACAAATAAACGTAATAATACATAGTTGGTAAAATAATTAATTGATAGGTTAATTTTTTTTACTTAATTATTTCATCAATTACAGACTGCCACATCAATTTGTAAATAATTTTAGAATAAAAATTGTAATACTTTAACACTACTTTAAATTTAATCATTTAGTGAAAGCCAACCCAACCCAACCACCGAGCCTTAATTCATGGTGTAACTACATGTCTAGAGCTGCTAATACTTGCTATGATGCGAGTCCTAAATTTACAATGAAAGGAAGAAAAAATAAAACATAAGTATTTACCTTGTACTAATGTTAGTGTTCCTTAGGATTTACCTGCTCTATTACTTCTTTCTTGAGTCTCTAATGAGTTATATATGGTAAATTTTGCAGACATGGCGTAAAACTGTAGAAGGGGCTTCAAAAGTTTTTATTGAGAAGCATTACCACCGGCATAAGCGTCTGATAAATGACATTGTCTAGGTGTTGAGCTCTCTCTCTCCACTTCAGATTTTGAAGCTTTTTGATGTGGCATTAGTAACCTTGGGAAGCCTTTGTAAATTGGCATTAAATTTACTTATCAGTATATAAGTATTTATTTTCATCTATAACATAAAATTAAAATGTTTACTCAGAAAAAATAAGAATAAATTAAGATGAATTGAAGTTAGTTAAATGCTTATTATCAGCTTTTATCTATCATCTCTCTCTCTCTACCTCCCCCCCTCCCCCCTCTCACACAAAAGATTCCATATAATTTTAAAGAAATTATAAATTCTTAAATGATGTGAATTCGTGTCGTTTTCTGCAACAAATGGCATAATAAATGCTATATATTAAAAATGTAACATGTTACCAATAAGAATTGAGTATAATTTCATTAGATTCTTGAGCTTTATGTCGTAGAAAAGCTTTATGCCAAAAACTATAATTTGGTTTACTGAAAAAGAAGCGTCTCTTCAAGAGTGAAGAAAAAAACTTTTTTAAATGGGTTTTTTTTTTTTTACTACCTCGATATGAATTCACATGATTTGAGAGTGGATCATGATCCTACACATCTAGAACTGACAATTTTTTACATAACTTGCGAACCTAACATGAATTCAACACGAAGTTAATGGGTTAGGGTTGAAATGTCTAATTCGTTTAATTAAATGGATTGGGTTAAGATTGACTTATATAGTCTTTATACATATACCTCGAAACGATTTAAATTCGACACGCGACACAATTTTTGACACAGCTTGCAAATCCAACATAAAACTAACACAAAATTAGTGGATTAGGGTCGAGTGGTCTAATTTATTTAACTAAATGAGTTAAGTTAGGGTTGACTTATATAGTCTTATAGATATATTTCAACACGACTTGAACTTGATGTGCGACACTAATGCTATCAATTTTTGATTCGACCTGCAAACCCAACATTAATTATTCAATACAAAATTAACAAACGAAGATTAAAGTATCCGACTTATTTAATAGGCCGAATTAAAATAAACATGTATTTTATCTTATAATCATACTCCGACGTAATCTGGACACAAAAGTGTCACTCTCGACACACCACATACATCTTCAAAGACAAGGGGCATGAAAAGAAAAGGGGGGTCTTGTCTTGGTTGAGATGACAAAAGAGCATCTTTTACATTTACAACGCGCCCTCAAGGCTCTAAAGTCCAATTGTCGACGGAGATGGCTTTGTGGATTGCCGGATTGGGACTATAATTGCACGGTTGAAAGCTTTGGAAGAATATGCAAATGATTCACAAAACGAAGTGGTTTTTGGCGTGGAAAGCAAAAAAAGAATTGAAACTAAAGCCGATATAGTACTATCATCTTTGAAGTTTGAACTGATTCAATATGACTTGAGAGGTTTCTTGATGTACTACTGAGAATATTCTTTTCCCCATATCTTATATTTCATCGAAATGGATTTCTGCCGACCGAAGTTTTACGGTTTAATATTATTGATCATCAAGTCCGAGATTTACTCTCTTTTGCTGCACTTTTTTGGTACATATCTACCATTCACACGGCGAGTAAGATAAAGGAAAGAGACGACATTTCAAAAGATTTTGATTGGGAACACCTAAAAAGTATATAAAGACATCAAGACAGGGTTGAAGAAAACTGAAATACAGGGGTGTTGGTCGCTTTTGGAAAAGATGATGATAACTTGATAACCTTAAACTTTTCACAAGTCTTTGGACGAAGAAAAAAACATGACAACTACTTGAACGTTTCAAAGTGCTCTTTGATGAGCTTGCGACACTTTTTGAACAATAAGAAAAAGAAAAAGAAAAAATCTTGCACATTACTATTAGTTCTACTCTTCACACTTATTTATTACATTTATTTCACATCAATTACATGACGTATTTTAAGTAACTTTTTATATCAACCACTTAAAAAAAAAAAAGAAATGAAATTTCACTTACATCCCTCGAAGTATAAGTGATTTTGCAATCATTACTTCAAAGTTTAAAAGTTTGTAATGTTGATATTTCATGTTTCCGTGTCTTTTAATTTCACCAATTTTTTGTTAAAATTTTCAAAATGTTCTCATTAGTTCTTTTTATTAAAAAAAATAAAAAAAATTAGGTGACCCACGGCTTGGTTGTGGGTCATCCAAGGCATTATTTATTTATTTATTTGAATATTTTATTTTAAAAAAATAAGGGTATTTTTTTTTTTAAAAAAATGATGAAATTAAAAGGGACTGAAACATAAGATACTGATATTCTAAATTTTTAAACTTTAAGGTTATGATTACAAACAACTTATACTCTAAAGGATATGAGTGAGGTTTTCAAAAAAAAAAAAAAAACCTTATATAAAAAATAACATTACTTCACACATAATACATCATAAGCCGTGTGAGATGGATGAAACGTGGACGGTGAATGTCACAATTTAATGGGTTGGCGGCAATAAATCTTAATTGCAACTGTACCCATCTATACCCCCTTTGGGGATTAGATCAGATAATGGTAGGTAAACGGGATAGTGAATGCAATAAGAGCAGGCTTGTGACACACAAAAGTTGATTCACAGGTCGCATGTGGTTTTTCCCCTTTCGTTTACCAAGCAAAACAAATCCTGCCCTGTAATTCATACAAAACAGGGTGCGTAATTGATAACCACACCTACTCAATCACACGCGTCCTATACCCCCGAATTATCATCGCTTCCCACAAGTCAACATAGTTTGGAAAGCATATGGACCAGATGCAATTGCCAAATACTAAAGAGGAATGCTATCCGTAACTAAGGTCAGAATATATGAAAAATATAATTAGGAATTGACTGAAATTTTTTACTAACTTTGTTGTAGGAAAATTTTTTAAGTTGTCTTTAAAAATTTCACATGTTTTTTAGCGCATAATTATTTTAATAGTACGCGCTTTTTACATTTTTTTTAATAGCATAAATAAAAAATTTATATCCTTTAAGAATTTCTCGTTAATTCTCTTGGTTGGCTTCAATCTAACCATCATGCAGAGTGGTTACAACCACCCCATGGTTTGACGGGGTGACCAATTATCCTCTTATCTCTAAAGAAAGTAGTCAGTTACCTATGAAAGAAGAAGGGCAAAATTATATTTTTTATTTTTGCATTGATGTGGTAGTGAGGCATATGAACACATAAGATAGTTGTATTTAAATTGTCTGGTTAGCATTTTTTAACATTAAGAGTGTGTTTGACACTACGACTTTGCAAATTTAAAGTGTAATTTTAACAAAATCACAAATTTAAAAATTTTAAAAATTAAATTGTAATTTTAGAGGCTAAAATACAAGTTTACTAAATGTTTAATTAGGTTTTTAAATCACAATTTAAAATTGACCCAAAATATAAGAGAATTAAAAACAATATCTGATTTTAATTTGTCTTGTCAAAAGAATATAATATTAGGAAGACCTATAAGCAACAGGGGTCCATAGCTCAGTGGTAGAGCATTTGACTGCAGATCAAGAGGTCACCGGTTCGAACCCGGTTGGGCCCTCTTTTGAATTTTTTGTTTTTTAATCTTTTTGTGTTGGGACCCACTCAATCTGATACAATATTGGCGTTAGGTGTACTCAACTAGTGCGTCCCTCTGAGCCCTTTTTAATTAACAAAAACATTTTCCTAAGAAATACTCAGTTAATTTGCATCTGCCCACGCGGTTTCGTCAACTTTCCCTTCTCTCTTCCATCCATCACACTTCTTCTCCTTCTTTTTCCCCTCTGTAAAACCTCTGTCTCTCTCTCTCAAACCCGAAACCTAGAATTTCACACTTCCCCCTCTACCACAAAGACACTCTACAACCACAGATTTCGCCTTCGGTTTCCACACACACACACACACACACTCTCTGTTTAGTCTGATCTCCCAACTCTTTGGTGTCTTATTTTCTTCACTCTTTCATCAAATTTGCAATCTTTAATTTCACTGCCTTCTGTCTCTCCCTTTATGCACTTTGATCCATCACTCATTCTTCAGTACCCTTTTCCACAATTTAAAACAAAACCAAAAAAAAAAAAGTCTTCTGGGTCTATCCCATCTTCACAAAATTTCGAACTTTTTTCTACAAAATTTCATACCCTTCTGGTTCTTTTGCAAAAATCCAATCTCTTTTTGCTTCTGAATTCTCTGGGCTTTGCTGGTGAGGGAAATGAGGGATGCTCTCGTGGCTGGTAAGGATGGCCTCAGCGTGTTGGAAGCCAGTAAGACGGTATGCCCGTATGAACAAGGATGATAGTAATGACGGTGATTCTTCTCTTGGAGATTCGCTCCTATGGTCCAAAGACCTCGAAAAGCATTCCTTAGGCGAGTTCTCCTTCGCCGTAGTCCAGGCCAACGATGTCATCGAGGATCAGAGCCAGGTAGAGACCGGCCAAAGCGCCACCTTTGCTGGCGTATACGACGGCCATGGCGGTCCTGAGGCGTCTCGCTATATATGTGACAATCTTTTTCTTCATCTAGTCAGTGAGTCTTTTGGGTTCCTCTAGAATTCTTTATTTTGTTTTAATTTATTGGTTTGTTTTGTTGACAGTATATTTTTATTCTTATTCTAGTTTATATGTTGGTATTATGATACAAGTTATCTTAGTTTGGAACAACTTTGCTGGAGGAGTTTGAATATTGCTAGTTTAATAATATGTTGTATTTTTTGATGGTGGGTCAATCATCAATGAGTTTTGTATTGGGGTTTGGTTGTTTTGGTAGGAATTTTCAGCAAGCCAGTGTATGGAATTTATGGTGAATGAACAGATTTGCAGGACGAATCCGAATATTGGTTGTTGGATAACATAACGTGTTTTTGTTGGTATGTCAGTTGAGTTTTGTACTGAGGGTTAAATGGTTTGGTAGGAATTTTAAGCAAAGCCAATATATGGAATTTGTGGCGAAATTGTATGTGTTTGTTTGTCTCCCTGTTTGCTGTGTGATGCAAGGTTTTTGCGTTTGTAAGACTGAGTTTTTGCGGTTTATTAGCGGTGACTGGAATAGAGGACTTAAGTTGTTGGGGTTTCCTATGGTTGTGCAAAAGTAAATCATTAATTGGTTTCTTCAATTTTGCAAAATTAAGAAGATCTCGTTTTCCCTGTAGAAATGTTATAGTTTATTTTGGGGTATTTGGAATTTAATGCTCAGAACCCTTGCTGCATGGTCCACATACACAAATTGTAGTTCAATTCAATTTTTATTGACATTTCTTAAAGTCACTATTGAGGGATTTGGAAAATAGGGCGGTGATTTCAATATACTGAAACTCTTTCCATACATGCTAACACACTTTTAGACTTGTAAAAGTACAGTAGATGCTGAAAATTTTGAAGAAAGGATCTGTTTTCAACCACTAGAGCATTTCTTTTATTGTGTTGGTATATACAAACTGGAGAAAATGAAAGGAAAGAAAAGAAAATGCTTATCAGGCATGTCAGTTTTTCTGTTCATTCTTTACTGTACAAAAATTGGTTTTTGAACCTGTTTTTTCTTTTTGTTTTTCTCATCCAAGTTTTCAGTCTGGCTTTCGTGTATCCATTCTAGTTAGGAGTCTTTCTGTTATTGGAGGGTTGGATTTGATTTTCTTTAAAAAAACATGTGTTTCCTCATAACAGGCTGTTTGAAATATTAAGATGGTATTGCATTTGCTATTCCTTTTGGAAAGAAATCATCTTGACATCAACACACCTAATATGAGGTCTAGAGCATGTGTTCCTTTTTTTTTTTTTGACAATTGGATCTAGATTGATATGGTTTACAAAATTGAATTTGCTAGATTTTGATTTTTGTTTTCTTGGTATATCTTTGCTGATGATAGTAACCACTATTTTCTGCTACCTAGTATTATTTAAACAAGGGATTTCATGTAAACATAGACGGAAATTTTGTCAACCGAGGCAGTTTAGATTGTGTCCCAGTGGTGAATCTGATTTATTGTTTTACAGGGCTTGCTCAAGAAAATGGAACCATATCTGAAGATGTTCTCAGGAGAGCTTTTTCTGCAACTGAGGATGGGTTTCTCACTCTTGTGCGTAGGACATGTGGAATAAAACCACTGATTGCAGCAGTTGGCTCTTGTTGCCTGGTTGGGGTCATCTGGAAAAGAACATTATATGTTGCCAATCTGGGTGATTCTCGAGCTGTTCTTGGTTCTTTAGGTAGATTTAATAAGATAATTGCTGAGCCATTGACGAGGGATCACAACGCAAGCATGGAGGAGGTTAGACAAGAACTCAGGTCCAGGCATCCGGATGATTCACATATTGTAGTCATGAAGCATGGAGTGTGGCGTATCAAAGGCATCATTCAGGTTTGCTCTTACTTTCTATTGTTACCTTCTTACATGCATTTCTTTAGCTGCAGTAAATGTACATTACTTCTTGTTTCTGAAGATATTTTCTTGGAAGGATTCCTGTTTCTCCAAAATGACTGTTTGCATACTTAAACATTGTAGTCCTGTATCACTTGCACACATGCTCCCATAACACAATGAACACACAAATATGTGCTTGTGGATGAATATTAAGATGCGCCCCCTCTAAATCAAGCCTTATTATTGACTACCTTGAGTCTCATGCATGAATTATGGTTCACAGCAAAATAAATTATGGTGTTGCCTTTAAGACCTTAAACTGTAATCATGTTGTTATACTTGTGTTTTTACCAAGGAACAGGACATCATCATTGTGCACCCTGGGCATATCTTTCAGTTTATGGTGATGCAGATTTTATGAAAACAATTGGCATTTTCGTGATGGACATTGAGCAGTTCAAATAGATCACAAATTGAACTAGGCTTACAGAAAAAACCCTTCCTCTATTATAGCTTTCTACCTTTTATGGGTTTCAGAAAACTTATTATTAGGTTTTACTGCTATCATTTTTCTTTTTCTTTTATAGGTCTATATTCTATGTCATTTGGACATGCATGAATAGCCTTTTAGGATTTTCTGAAGGTTAATCCGAATAGATTCTATGGTTATTGCTCAGCCATGCAAACAAAAACTCATATAAAAGCGCAAAAGACGCAACAAGGTACACATGAAGTACACAAGAGATATACTTAACTAGAAAAAGAAGAAAAAAATTAAGAAAATCATGAAACTTTGAAATATTAAATTAGTCAATTTTAGCTATCTAGCGCAGTAAAGAGTATTGAAGAAAAAAGTCTTTAGTTCCACTATCATCTTATCGCGGTCTTCAAATTTTTGGTAATTTCTTTCCCTCCAAAGACGCCACATTAGGCAGGATGAAACCATCTTTCACACTGTTGGACTATGAAGACTACTAAAGTGCCCTCTCCAACATGCGAAAAGGTTAATCACTCGTCTAGGCATAATCAAGCTAGCCGAACACGTCTTAATATAGTATTCCATAAGGCATTAGCAATTTCATAATGGAATAAAAGATGACCAACAATCTCCCCACTCTTACACATACAATACCAATAAACTACTATGACATGGTGGTGTTTCCGTTATCATGGTGAGGATCTTTCCTAGAGTAGCCGACCAAGCAAAAACGCCATGAGACCTCATTCCGCCTAATACTATTCCAAGGGAAATTAGTTCTATGACACTCGAGTGTTTTGCAGTACTTGGTTATGTTGATTTTCTTTTTTTCTGCTCCAAACATCATTTTACTCCCATTTGAGGTTTTTTTTTTTCCCCTTTATTTTATTGGTATTTTCTGTTTCAGATGTTATGGGAGCTATGTGAGATTTGTATTGAAATTAATATTCACCTGCACGCACGGGAATTTTTACCTTTTTTTATTTCATTGAGTAGTGGTCATTTATGAAATTATTTGCCTGCAACATTGAGAAGTGACAATTACTTTGCTGGTAACTATCTAACTTGTTTTCTTTTTTGTGCCCTCTGCATTGGTATCAGGTATCTAGATCTATAGGCGATGCATACTTGAAGAGGCCAGAGTTCTCTCTCGATCCTTCATTCCCGCGATTCCACCTTCCTGAACCGATCCGTAGACCTGTGCTGACATCAGAACCATCCATTTGTACAAGAGTTTTGCAACCAAATGATAAATTTATCATATTTGCATCTGACGGACTTTGGGAACACATGACAAATCAGGAAGCTGCTGAGATTGTGTATAAATACCCAAGAACGGTATGTTTTTCTTTTGACGAATTTCTTTCATCATATTTTTCCCTTTTATCTTTGCGACACTGATTCTTTTTTACCCTTCTCTTCTTCCTGAAATGTCAGGGAATTGCAAGGAGACTTCTCAAAGCAGCTTTAAATGTGGCAGCTAGGAAAAGGGAGATGAGATATGATGACCTTAAGAAGGTAGAAAAGGGCGTCAGGCGGTTCTTTCACGATGATATTACAGTCGTCGTTATCTTTATAGACCAAGAATTACTGGGTAAAAAGATATCTGTGCCAGAGCTGTCGGTAAGAGGGTTCACTGATACAGTCGGACCATCAAACTTTAATGTTCTTCAAGGATTGATGTGAATGCATGCCAGGTCCATTAAATTAAATAAGTACCTGGTAACTTGAATGGCTCAGTATGGTATAAGAAGACAGGTTCAGCTAGTTCTCTAATTTTTCATTCAACATTTTTGCAACATGTTATCGTTGTTTCTTCAGCCTTCATTTTGTCCTTCCCAAGTTTCTTTTACGGCAAGTTTGAATCTGATTTCCCATAGGATATGCACTCTTTGGATAATCTATATTAGGAAAGCTACAGATTTTTCTTTTTTGGGGTTCTTAAGTTGGGAGTCTGTATACACTCGAACGTTGTGCAATTATACAAATTGTTTGAATAAGTTTGGTTCTTATTGAACATTGACAAGGTCTTCTGTAAATGTTGAACATATGTTAATATTTGAGCCCATCTTCGTGTCATTTTAAAATCTGTTGATAGCAAACAGGTAAAAGGGTTATTTGAACCAACCAAGTTACTCAATTTTGGTCGTCTTATTACATTCTCAGGGGTGACAAGTTGGTTTCATGGGTCAGGTCTGTGTCAAGTAATGAGTATACAACTATACGAGAACACAACCTATTTAATTAATTGTATTAGGCTGCTTAATCTTGAGATGACTCGTTTAACTAAACGGGTGATGCAACACTATTTGCATATCTCGTTTAATAAATACATCATATTGAGTTGAACCGTTGCTTTTTCCCCACAACTTCACAGATATTTTATTGCTATTTGGGGATAGCTATCGGAATCAGAACCCTATAGATATGGCGTGATGTGGGCAAAGGTGTAGAACATTTGCAACGTTGTGAAATTTGTTTCTTAGGTTCCAAACATCTTGGCCCCAAACCCAACATTTGAAACCCTGCTTGCCAAATCGTTTGTCGTTGTCCCCACCAGCTATCAAACCGCTTTGGCTCTATTTCATTCATCATGTTCCACATGTAAATGCTAGGATTGGTGACATTCAGGAGAAGGTATACTGATTTGAGTAGTGTAATATGTAGTTGTCATACCAAATTACAACAGCCATTCCCCTCGGCCTTGGACACATACTGCCAAGGTATATTAGCCACACATTCTAGCCAGAGTTTAGCTGTGGAAAAATGATTTTTTTCCAATCTTATGGTCTTCCTCCGTCTAACTCTTGCAAATCCACCATTAGACAAAAGTTGGGTGGAGAAGGACCATGAGGTTGGACGTCTAGTATATCTTTTAGCTGTGAGATCATTACCATGGCAAGAGTAGAGGCTGTAGACGAGGTTAGAGATGTGGTTAGAGATTTAACCCTCTAATTTTGTATTGTGTTCATGTCAGATTCGTAGGCCGTGTCAAACATTGTCAGCCCTATACAATCCAACAATTTTCTTTGTCTTTAACCACACAAAACTTGCATTCCTGATGGAGTAAGACCAAACCTCTTCAAAATGACACGAACAAAATGAATCGATGTGAGGCCTTTAATAAAGAAATGTGTCTTGTTTTTCTAAGAATTTTTTTTTTTTTCCGATTTATGTCTTCAACCTCACAAAATTTCACTTATATGGGGCACACTTGTCACTCTCACAAAGTTGGCTACAAGCCTACAAGCAAATACGGGTCTTCTTCTTTTTGTTTTATTTCGGTTGTTCCATTATGCGAAAAGGAAAAGGGTTGTCCTTGTGATATTATTTAAAGTGCAACTTTCCCAACCACCTTAATGTTCTGGTGGTAAAGAAACATCATCAAAACTCTCGAATCAAATTTCCCCGTGAACTGTTCCTTTTCAGGACTTTCCCAACCGATGTTTCTAACAAGTAACCCTTCGTTCCTTCTATTTTCTCCTTTTTCTTAATATTTTTTGGGACCAACATTTGTGGTTCTATGTTTGTATTTGATGTAGTTCTAGAAACTCCCTTTTCTTTTGTCTCATGGTAAATTGCCATCGCCACAAAACGGATGCAATTCTGTTGAAGACCTTTTCGTTTAGGATTTGACCGTTACAAACCCTAAAAATATGTAAAGATCATTTCTTCGAATAGCAGAAAACAATGCAAATAAAAGGTATAGAGGTTATTATAATTAATCAAAAGAACCCTCAAACATAATTTATCATGAAAAAGAATTTCTGTTTCAACCCAAACCAAATCGGTAACAATACACAACTCTTCTACAACGTAGTATTGAAAAAATTGAATCTTAAACTTAATTTGCTTGCCTCCATGTTCAATGCCCCAGCATAACAAAAGAAAGACACAGAAACAAACATGAATGAAAAATGGGAAAGAAAGAAAAAAGGGAAGTCTGCAACCACTTGATTAGAAGCCTCTCTGTAACACAAAATGTATCCTGTAAATTCTTTGCCCACCTCTTTCTTTGCATGACTAAAAGCATTTCCTGTGAACAATTGACGGTCCGGATTCATCATACTCTGCCTTTGCAATCCACATCTGCACTCAGAAGAAGGAAAGTTTTGTTTTTAGTCACAAATACTTGAATAACCTATTGAACAATTATCATGCTAGCAATGTGCCAAAATAACACTCTGTTGGCTTGCTAGGCTAGGCAACTTCTGCCCTTTTTAACAAGAAATCATATACTTAACACACATTTTGTGCTGTTGTCTTGCTATCAATTTGTACTTTCTTTTTGAAACTTGTTACTAATTATAACTTTTCATCATAAGTATATGGTTGTATTTGTAGAAAATGTGATGAACTCGTACACACGCAAGTGAACGCAAATGCACGATACCTGTTGGAAGGTGCTGAGAGAAGCCAAAATGGAGCCTCCAATCCAGACACTGTACTTCCTCTCTGGAGGTGCAACCACTTTAATTTTCATGCTACTTGGGGCCAATGCTGTAATCTCCTTGCTCATCCTATCAGCAATGCCTGGGAACATAGTGGAACCACCACTGAGGACAATATTACCATAGAGATCCTTCCTAATATCGACGTCACACTTCATGATAGAATTGTATGTGGTTTCATGTATTCCAGCAGCTTCCATCCCAATCATGGATGGCTGGAAGAGTACTTCAGGACAACGGAATCGTTCAGCACCAATGGTGATCACCTGCCCATCAGGTAGCTCATAGCTCTTCTCCACAGATGAGCTGGTCTTTGCCGTCTCTAGCTCTTGCTCATAGTCAAGAGCAATGTAGGCTAGTTTCTCCTTCATGTCCCTCACAATTTCACGCTCTGCAGTAGTGGTAAAAGAGTAACCACGCTCGGTCAAGATTTTCATAAGGGCATCTGTGAGATCGCGACCGGCCAGGTCCAAACGCAGGATGGCATGTGGGAGGGCATAGCCTTCATAGATGGGAACTGTGTGACTCACACCATCCCCCGAGTCCAGAACAATACCTAGAAGACAACGAGCACAACATAAAACATATTGACATATAGTATCGCATTCCTTAGAAGAGTCTCTACATTTTAATCACCAGTCTCTATAAGACTAAAAACTAAAGATTACATGAAGCATTCCTTGAATGCATTTCTACATTAATGACTTGGGGTCTGTTTTGATTTGTGGTTTCAAAATGTGTAATTTAAAAAATAGCGATTACAAAATATGCGATTTCAAAACGTGATTTTTAAAAACATTGTTAAACGTTTGAAAAAATCGTGATTTGGCCTTTAAAAATGTAATTTAGACTATAAAATCATGTGTTCTTTTAAAATGCAACCCCTTCCTTGCGATTTGAAAACATAGATTTTTCTACGTTTTCAAACCGCAATTTTTTAAAAACACACTTCTAATTGTTTAAAATTGTACTTTTTGCCTGCGAAATCACATGGTCAAACAGACTCTTGGTTTACCCAAAGTTCAATATTCAGCAGAATATACACACATGCAGTTACCAATAAAACATAAAACATTTGATAGATTTGAGTACACATTTAATTAATGTGTAAAAGTACAATAACTCCAATGACATTAACTGGGGAAAAAACAAAGCAGCTAGAGAGCAACTTATGACATAGAAGTGCTTGTGATGTATGTTCTTTCCATGAATTTGACTTGTTTCCCAAATCAATTTCAGGAACATATTTCTTACTACAATTTATCAGATACTAGAAATGAATGAAATCTATTATCACATATAGCCTTTTACCAAGAATTTCTAAAAAAATGTCTCAAAACTCTCACTGGCAATGGTATCACATTAAAACAAACAAATCAAGTAGATAGTTAATAAGTACTCACCAGTTGTGCGGCCGCTAGCATAAAGGGAAAGGACGGCCTGAATAGCAACATACATAGCCGGAGTGTTGAAGGTCTCAAACATAATCTGAGTCATTTTCTCACGATTGGCCTTGGGGTTGAGAGGTGCTTCTGTGAGAAGAACTGGATGCTCTTCTGGGGCCACACGAAGCTCATTGTAGAAGGTGTGATGCCAGATCTTCTCCATGTCATCCCAATTGCTAACAATCCCATGCTCGATTGGGTATTTCAAAGTCAAAATACCTCTCTTTGACTGTGCCTCATCCCCAACATACGCATCCTTTTGGCCCATACCAACCATCACACCAGTGTGACGTGGGCGACCTACAATACTAGGGAACACAGCCCTTGGGGCATCATCTCCAGCAAATCCAGCCTGACATTTTCAGATCCATCAAACCAATTAGATTGATTGCAAGCTCAGCTATGGAGAAAAAGTACTTAATAGTTCAAAAGAAACATAATGAAATTGAAAGGAAAATTATCAACACCATAATAGATCTTGGATCAGTACCTTGACCATTCCAGTTCCATTGTCACATACAAGAGGCTGAATATCCTCGGCTTCTGCCATTTCCTATTGCCTGCTCCAGAAATACACCACCATTACATACGCATTGCACACAATCTCAAGAGCTATTCGATGCAACATCTTATGATATCTAATTCAATCAACCCAAGTAACAACATATGCAGATATTTGATGCCAATTCATGCTAATAGCTAGTTTCTATAATGTTCCATTACCAGATTCTCCGGCACAATCAAAATCAAAATGTGCATTAGACAACCTGGTCCATTCAGACAACATAAGCCTATCCAATGCTAATCCATTCGCAAAAACTCAACGTATGATCAAAGAATCCCATAAAGCTTTGCTAAAATATACAAGCCAACAAGGGAAATTGTTGTATATTTACAAAATTTTCGACTCGATCAAAAGCAATGAACTTTCGTAGATCGAAATCAGAACACTGAAAGGAACATAACAACATCCAATGCTCTCATCTCAACAAGTTGAACTACGAAAACCCACCATGGATCCAACCCCCATCAACCCATTAATCGCATTCCTAATTCATCCATGATCGAATTCATCGAATCGTGTATTCATTAAAATGATAACAAACAACAAACGCAAATCTAGGACCCAACAAAAAACGAACAAGCAAATATGTTTCTGAGATGATCAATCAAAACCCAGCAAAGTTGTCAAGAATATGAAACATTAAACTCATCAATGTTATCTGCCAACAGAAAAATGTTAATCGGATACCTTTGAAATGAAAATCTCTCTTTTGCTTTCTCTCTGTCTCTCTCTGTCTCTCAGCTCAACGGACTGTTGTGGCTTAGGTACCCGCCCTCTTGTTTAAAAAAAGGGAAGCTTGAGCAAATGAAATTCACGTTAAATGAACCTCAAATGCGCTCTCCCGAAATCCTGACCGTCAATTCCGGTATATCAGATCGGACGGACCCATGGCGTGTCACGTTCGTGGTGGAAACAGCTGGCTCGCTTTCGGTTGCTTCGTGAGGACGGATATACCACTTCGCATTTGTGGGAATGGCCCCCCAGTCCCTGCTGTTTTCTGAGTTTTGACCCGAGGGGCATATTGGGAATACGCTCTTTTTCCTTTTTTTTTTTTTGAGTATTTTTCTAATTAATGTTGTACTCTTGACCTTTGAAACAAGATTAGTTGAATAGTTGCATAAACTTAGGTGTTAAAAGGTTTGGCAATGGAAAATGCCATGAAAAACCGTTAATCACATTTAGGTTATTATTTTAAATGAGTTATAATTTAAATTTTTTAAAATCATTTATAAAGTTCAATTTTATTAATAAAAAATTAATATAAAACTTAACATTTATAAATACCATTATAATCTAATTAGAAACTAATTTTTTGAGATGACACAAAATTTTATACATTTTGTTTTGTTAAGGAGTTTTTTTGACTGATTTTAAAAATTATATATTCTTAAAATTCCATTATGAACAAATAAAATGAAAAATTTGTAAGATGATAAAATTAATCGCGCATATGTTTTAACACAAAACCAATATTCTACAAAGGTGCTTGGGATTAGTTAGAATTTTACATTTATTAATGTGTAATTTTGACATATGTTTTTAACTTAGGTTTTAATCTACATGACATACACTTTCAACTTATCCTACATTGGATAACTTTGGTTTTTATCTATGTTTTGGCTTTACATGTAAATGTTAATTCATTCTTAATTAGCCTAAAAAATGGTTATGTATAATTAGTAAAAAGTAATGCACATTTCACATACTGCCCTTAATTCAATCATCGGATGTTCCGCAAATGCCCTTATATTTTGTAGAATCATCTATTTTGGATGCTGTTGTTAAATGCTACATAAAGAGGGGGCAAATCCGTCTTGGAGGGGGGTCCCTACTGAAAAGGTAATTTTTCGATGTTGGATGCCTCTTTTTCTTTTTCGCTTTAAGGCGGGGTGGGGGGGCTGAGTTGGGTGGGTGCGAGTAATTATATCCATTGGGATGGTGCAAAAAGGCCAATGTGCCAACTCAGCATTCCGTTTCCAACCGCCGAGAGATCATGTCGGCGTGTTCGTTCACGTGCAGTCACATCCACTCACACCTGTCCACTCCAGCTATGGTTTCGACGCTGAAACCGTCTCGTTGTTGACCGATGGAACCGGTCAAAGATCTAACGGCGCATGTGGGGTGGGAGTCGCATCGTGCTATGCATAACCACCAAGAAGCACACAACGTGGTCACCTATTTCGGACATTCATTTCTCACATGTTGAGCCAATCTCAAGTCGGATCATGAACACTAAAATGAAAATCCTGGTCACACCGTTTTTTTTTTTTTTTTTTCTTGCGCCTTTTAAAATGAATGTCACCCATCAATAGAATAAACTTTAATTGATTAGGATATTACAGTTTTTTACTATAATATTTATAAATTAATTATAATATTATTAGAAGTATTATAGTCTTTATTATATATATATATATATAATTGATGTAATAGTCCATAATTAATAAAATAAATAAACATTTTTACTCTGGATTTAAGAGCTTAACTATTTCATTTCAAGTTTGTAAGAAAATTATAGTAGTTTGAGCATTTTTTTTTTACAAGTGAAATTGATCATGAGTGAATCTTATGGGGGTGAGAATTGGGTTTTCTAAAACTTTAATGGATTTGTCTAGATGTTGGCTCAAGTGAGAATATATTACAACTATTCTGATGATAATATATTCTTTCAATTATTATATGAATAACCAGTTACTTTTTTTATTAGGATGATATGCACCCAATGGCTCTAGGCACCTAGGAAAAGTATAAAATAAGGAACTCTAGGAATGATAGTATTTTGATTATTTTTCCTCCTTAATTATTTTTAAGTAAGCAACTATAGAATTTAAAAACCGACGAGTAAATAACAAGCGGCGTATTCTTGACTATAATTATTTTTTATTCTATAATGTCAAATTTAAGTTTAAATTAATGATTAAGATTGAATTATTAAATTAATATCTGTCTTTAAAACATATAAAAACTACATATTATATTAAAAATGCACATGAAATTGTTGGGTTTAATCTATCCAAACTTCTTTGTAAGAAAAGGATAACAACTAACAAGAAGTCAAATTGGCTTTAATTATGTTGACATGTCAAAATCATGATTAAATTAATGAGCGATGGGATCTAGTTGGGAGGGAATATTTTCCTTTTGGCTGGTGGTCATCATATCAAGTTTGGTCCCGCACGTACGCTAAAAGAAACTTCTTTTAGAGTTTGGTCGGCTACCGATCCGGCCAGCTATGTATACAACGGAATTCCTAACTTTTTAGCTACAACTTCTTTACGGACCATTTCGCCTGTCTCATATGGATGAGGAAGGCATTAAATTCATTACGAGAAAAAAAAAAAAGTGTTCTTTTTTGGTACGTAAAAGTAAAAGTCATTTTTGTATTTTGTGTTTGAATTATTTGTTGATATTTTTATTTTGTAAAAAATGAAAAAAAAAAACAAACAATTTTTTTTTTTTTATTTTTTTATTTTCTGAATGTTGCTTTAAGTCTCTTTTTAGAATTTGTGATTATATAGATGAGAGTGTATGCATGGAATCTCAATGAATATTACAATTGATCCAAATCAAATCTAAATGAAATAGATTGGTTGACCGCCTTTTTTGGTGGTCACAAATCTTTTGATGAGCCCGGTTATTTAATTGACCTATTTTTCAATTCTTATAAGTTTGGCTCTATTGTATTTATTTTTTGTTTTCTTGTAATTTTTTTTTATTTTTTCCCTTTTTGCGTTGAATTTAAAAAAAAAAATGAAACGGACTAATTCTTTCTGTGAATTTCTCTTGGGGCCAAAAAAACTCCCTAATAAAGAAAACCAAAGTGTGTTGCCTATCCTCTTTTCCCCTCCTCCAGCATTGAATAGGAAAAAAAAAAGAGGGAATGTGGGTAGTTGGGCTAAACCCACGCTGCGCCAGTCCAAATTCTGTTGGGTTCGCAATTCCAACCTCCAAGATGGCCCGGCTAGACCTCAGAGTCTTCACTAGGACCCAATTCTACAGGGCGTAATCGGCTACATCTTCCCTTTGACGCAGTACCCATGCCACCCAACGTTCAAAAGACACCAAATGGCTTACATTTTAATTTTAGAGTGCTTAGACGTACAAACCGATGAAACACTTGATGTGATATTTACTCTATGATTGGCCACCCTCGTATATAGTTGAAGTGGGTGATTGAACCGCTCCTAGCAATTTGGAAATGGTTTGAACATCCTAAAATGGTAAAAAATAAGAAAAAAGAAAGGTGATTGAACCATTCCAAGGCGGGTGTTACTTTGAAGAAAATATGTGTGCTTTTTCTTATAATTTATCTTCCATTCTAGTGGTAATAAGCTTATTTGAATAAATTTCTTTTGAAAAGTTCATAGTCGTACCTCATTTTTTTTTTAATTGAGACTGAAAAAGGGTTATAAGAGAGGATTCTTCTCACTCTTGATCCATAGGAAAGAGAGAATGGATGATCATTTGAGAATACTTTCATACACATAATGGAAAGCGGTCCACTTAATTAAAAAATGTGTATAAAAGTTGGCACATTTATAAACTTTCAAAGCATTCTAATTATAAAATGACACTAAATCTAAATTAATATCCGAAATTACATTAGTAAAATTCCAATAAGAGAAAAGAGGGGGCTGATTTATATCTAAAATCACCAGAAGAGCATCCGCTTTCAAGATAAAACTAGAAACTCCCATAGAAACAGTCAAGCAGGTGGTGAGCAAAGCTGCAGTGGCTTTTCCAAGAAGAGCATTCGAGCAAGACAACCGAAGAGTAGCAACATTTATAATATTTTCCAAGAAATCACTGAAAACTACAATTGCCACAGCATAACTATCCCTCACTGCCACATCAAAATTCTCTTTAATACAACCCAATTTAGGTGGGCTCCAGAGAGAAGGGAGAGTTGCTTCTCTCCAAGCAGCAACATGGAAATCCAAGTTTGAGGCAACATGCTTGATAGCCTTGGCTGGATCAGGCTTGATATCATCATGAATAAGTTTGTTTCTAGCAAACTAGATGAAATCCAAAGTAAGAGAGGCAAAGACTTGGAATTTTCGAGAATCACTCTCAGGAACAGCAAGCCAATCAGATGGGAAGGTGATGGCTAGCACCCAATCCGAGATAGGTCTAGACACAAATCCAACTATATTGAGAGGCCAAGGAGAATTTCTCCATAAAATTTTGGCCAAGTCACACTTTAAAAAAAAATATGACACAAGGTCTCAAGAACACCATTACAGAAAGGACAAAACCAAATATTGGAGTCTTCCACAACTACAAACCTACTAATATTTGCTTGAAAAGGAAGAAGATTCCAAATAATCTTCTAAAGAAGATGCTTCAGCCGAGCTTGAAGCTTCAAACTCCAGAGAGCATGCCAGACATCCAAATTCATAGTTGTACTTGAACTTAACTCCTATTGCTAATAAGAAATTTACGTTGTTGGCTTGTGGGCCTTTTTAGCACCTTGTTCTGTTGTGGTGAAATATTGAGCGGTATTATTGATTTCATTTCTTGAATGGTTCCCCACCCCAATCAAAGTAT
This sequence comes from Betula pendula, assembly GCA_900184695.1. Taxonomy (NCBI): domain Eukaryota; kingdom Viridiplantae; phylum Streptophyta; class Magnoliopsida; order Fagales; family Betulaceae; genus Betula; species Betula pendula. Next base: position 8,387 of record FXXK01000030.1, on the reverse strand, counting down.
TGGGGTAGGAGGGAGGAGAGGTGATCAGAGGGAAACTCTTTGTTTGAAATGATGACTGAATGTCTCCTTTCGGGCAAGGTGGTTCTAAAGCTCATCCTTAAGCTTAAAATGTTGACTAAATGTCTGACATCCAATATAGCTCCAATGTTCAAAACATATACAATTATACAAAAATTATTTATTTATTTTTTAAAAGGGAAGATCACACAAGGTGGGTTGCAGTGGAGATCTCCCATTTTTTTAATATTTTTTTTTTAAAATTTAAATAATGCTGACAATGTATACGAGGATACTTATTCTTTGAAGGACCCTGATGTGACAGGCTATTAAGTATTAGGACAGAACATGAAAAAATAGACTAACTTTGATATTAGATTATCTCAAATATCATATGTGATATTTTTGAAGCTAAGGTGACGATTTGATAATGGGAATTTTTTTTTTTTAATTTGATGTGACAAATTTTTGTTAATAATAATTTATCGACCCATAATTTAATTTTGAATACATAATATCAACAACATTCCATTTTGTGAAGGAATATATACATTTTGTAATTAGATCATATATAAGTGAGCTTTACTTTAACAAGTATAATTTGCATTGAGCCTATTTTTTATTTAGCTGCTATGGTGGTCCTTTTTTAAATCGCAATATTAAAATCCTTTAAATCTCTATTTTCATACCTTTCTGTCAAGGGGACCTTGGGCGACTTAACAACTATAGCTTTTCGTCTTAACAGATGGTAGCGTCGTACCTAGATGCGTAAAACGAAAGGAGGAACATTGCGACCAGAAGATTTCAAGGATGTGGTTTTATTAAGACGGAATATCGCGTTAATTATATTTTGCCTTAATAAACTGAAGTCATTTACTACACGGTACAGGGTAAAAGCTTCAGGGTCGCCCTTGCCTCCCCTCCACGGCTCCACCTCTCTTCTCCTCTTCTCTCTCTCTCTCTCTCTCAGGGCATTGATTTGTGAAAATGAATAGCGCCATGAAAGCAGCGCTGATAAGCTCGAAAGCCAGCTGCTTTCATTTGAGGGCAGCCCTTTTTCATTCTACTCCTGTTCTTGAACGTAAGAGACGCAATTACTGGGAATCTGTAAGTCTCTCTCTCGATATGCACTTAGTTATGTATTTAGATATATGGGTTTTGTTCAATATGGATATATTTGAATGATTTTGAGTCTTTTCTTGTTCCTTTTTTTATTTGAAAAATTGAGGTGATTTAGGGTATGCCTTATAAGATGTTTTAGGATTAAAAATGTCATACATTATATCTAGCATTGTTTTCCTAGTCTTATATATTGGTCCTTTTTTATTGTTTGGTTCTCGAGGAAATTGGGGTGCGAACTCGTTTTGTTGGGCAGAGCTGGTTGGAATAGTTGGTTCTCTGAATTTCAAGTTAATTTTATTTATTTATTTATTTATTTTTCTGTGGATTCTTGCCAACCAAACAGAGTATGGTGGTAAAACTTTAGGCTTTCAGGAAGAAATGAAGCATGCTCGTTACTTTCTCCCTCTCAATTGCTTAATATATGGTGTAGCAAATACCAAGATAAAAGCTTTGTGATGCTGTTTAGAACTCATTATGGTTATATGATAGGGTAGTCATTTGTGACAACTAATTGGCTTAGTTGGTGCATTACTGCTACTGAGTCACTGACAGTAAGTTGCAATATTTACCATGTAAGAAGGGTTGTTAGTGTTTGTTGGTTCAAGTATTTGGTGTGATCACGTGCAACGAATATAATTTAAAGCACTAGATGGATGGCATAAAGTGGCAAAATGGTCATGAGATTTTAGGAAAAGGCATGATGGACTATAATGTGATAGAAGATAACCCTAGATGGTGGCATAAAGTAGCAAACTAGGGTTTGTCTTGTTGATTGTGTCGATAAGGCTTTCAGATGAAGATTATGTGATGAAAAACAGCATTGGTTATGATGTGAAAGCACCCATCTTATTTAGTCAAATGGTGTTTTGCTTCCTCCCATATCCATATTGAAGGATACTCCCTTTAATAATATTTCACTCTCTATTACCGGGTGACAATTACTTGTGACTTGCTAGATTTTCATTGTTACAGGATTCGCTTTATTAACATATTCTTAACGTGTTGATGAGACTATTTCCTTATGGGGAAAATTCAAAGAAATTAACAGTCTCATCAAATGGTGGAAAAGTCGTTATAGTATTAAAGCATTTTGCTTATGATATGGTATCTTGGGGTGAAAATTCACTATTGTTATGAGTAGTATTTGAAGACAGATGGATTCTGTTGGTTTGATGCTGGGCTTTTTGATAAATGAGCCAGTGTGCTGTTCATACCTGCATGAGGTCTCATCCCTGGTTTAATTGTGTAAGCACTTGTTGTAATTTTTTGATTATATTTTTGTTGTATCATCAAGTTGACTAAGTGGCCAACTTGCTGAGTAAACATGGTGTATATAGGTATCTTTGGCTTGTAGAAATTTGGTTCTGTTTATTCTTATGTTGTTTCAGCTTTTGCTTAATGTGTTTTCCATTACATTCAATATGCACATTTGCTCAACTTTTTCTGTCCTATGTAGTTTGTTTGTTTTGTCTTGCTCTCTCTCTCTCTCTCTCTCATAATTTCTTTCTCCTTTCTGACGCTGAATGAAAATTTTCCCTGCTGCTTACAATTCTTCATTTGCAGAGATCCAACATTTATTCCAAAAGGTTTGGAAACCAGACAAAAAAACAAACATTATTGCGGAACGCCAGTGCTTATGCAGACTTCCTGTTTCAGGTTTCTATTTATGATGTTCTTAACTTGTAATGCATTTTATTATTGACATTATCTTTTTATGGACTTGTTTCCATCCTTTATACTTCAAAACAATTTATTTTCCTGTTTTTATGTTTGGTGCTGGATCTTTTTGTTCTTTTCTTTCTTTCTTCTTTTTAAATTAATTTTTAATGACATTGTGGGAGTGGGGTGGTTATGGAACTCTTCTGCTAGAAATTTGTGGTATTTTTGTTTTGTTTAATTGTTTATGTCCCTCTAAAAAAGCAAACAAACAATGGAAGATTGTGGTCTCTTTTGGTCTCGTATAATAAACGAGAAGCTAGGTAAAGTTCATGGAGAATATCTGTTGTTATTATAAGATGAATGGTCGGTGAGGCAAGTTTTTGGGGAAGGTTAGTAGTTTTGGACGTAGAAGTCAAGAAGACAAGCTGTGGCTTATTTCAGAATCGTGAGGAAATTATTAGGTGCAAACTTTGAAATTGAAATCGTGGTTGGCAACTAAATACAAACTTATTAATCAACAAAAAGATTGAAATACATAATTAACATAGTAGATGAGTGCATAGGGATGTAGGTGATAGATAAATTGGGGCAGAAAAAAAAAAGACAGAACAGGTGATGAGGTTTGAAGAAATATTTTGTTTGTCTAGGTTAATATGGGCGCTATATTTATCGGTGTGGCTATCTTGATGAATGGTTATTTCAATGCCATTTGATCCCGGAAACACCACATACATTTCTTACTTAAGTTTGCCAATACTTATCTTAAAAAATATGTTCACGGATTCAATAAATGTGGAAATTCATTATGTAGTTTGAAACTTGGTATTATGGGCCTCTCTAGTTTTTTATATGATAGCATCACATTTGATTTTTTACTAGCTTAAGTGGTAAAGGCCTTGGTCTTGGTGGCATCCCCATTAGGGGTCTAACGTTCGAATCCCTTTGGGTGAAAGCAATTCTTTGGGGCCACGCCCATTGGTGAAGCTTGAGTGTTACCCTATCCATGTGGAGGGGGCGCTTTCCATGGGTTTGGAGTTTGCCCAACAAGGGGTGGATTCACGAAGCGGCTCTATCTTTTAGGGGTCCCCGTCATCAAAAAATTTCTTATTGGTGAGTGAGAGCAAGAAAGCTAGAGATATAAATTTTACTTATTTTGGGTAAGTGTGAAAAATGAAATTGAAGTTTTCTGGTCCTGGTGAATTCAGTTTCACCCTAATGGGCAATTTCTAATTCTCACAAATTGTTCTTATGATCTATATGATGTCATAAACATTGCAAATTTCTGCACAGCTGAAATTATTCTGCTTTTCTTATTGTTATTATGTTTTATTTTAGAAAGATTTTTGATTATCTATATAATGTCATAAACATTGCAAATTTCTGCACAGCTGAAACTATTCTGTTTTTCTTGTTGTTATTATGTTTTATTTTAGAAAGATTTTTGATTGTCCTGCATTGATTGTTTTTGGATTTCCAGAGCTGGGAGGATGAGGATGATGAGGATGAGCCATCTTCAAGTAGAGGCCCCTCATGGTTTAAAAGGCAATTCTCTGCTAAGGGTTCCAAAAGGGACTGGGCTGGCAATCAGGGACCCAGACGTTCGGGCAAAAGTAAGGACATTTCAAGTACTTTGCTGCCAAAAGAAACATAAAGTGTCTAATTGTAGAACTATATATATTGGCACCTTTTTAACTTATAATGGGGGTGGTGGGAGCATCTGTTAAATGGTCTCCATCTAGAAAATCTTCTCGCTCCAAATCTTGTTTTGAAAACTTTTACGGGCCATGGGCAGAAAAATAGCCTAATAGATGGGCCTAAATGTGTCTTTTGTTTGTGGATATCATTGCTCTAATTTGGAATTCAATTGTCTTGTTAGCCTTAATGTAAGCTTCCACTTCCACAAATAATGGGGTGGTGCTCTTCTTAGTGGCATCATATGGGCAAATTAGCTCTCCTTCAAGGCATAACTGATTTGCACATGTCTTGAGTGTTGGATTCATTTTTTTGCCCCCTTACGAAGTTGCAGTAGATGTTATCCCATTTTCAACTCTTGTTCAGGAGGAGGTTTCCAGTTTTGTGAAGAGGATGATGTCGACGTTGAGACCATTTTCCGAAGAGCATTTGGTGGGAACCAATTCTTCTATTGGTCCTTCATTAATGAAGAGAATCCTCAATGGAGGAGCTCATCAAACTACAATTACTATGGGAGGTCCTGGAATAGGAGACATCGGAATGAAGAAACGTATGATTCTTCATCCGAGTTTGAGATTTCAGAGTCAGATATGGTTTCAGACAGGCTGGCCCTTGGATTGAATGCTTCTGGTCCTCTAAAACTTGAAGATGTTAAACATGCGTAAGTTCTCACTAGGTTTTCTGTCTCACTTCATGAAACATGTCGTCTTGTGTTTTTGGGTGGTCTGATATCATCTGAATTTACAATTTCAGATATCGAGCCTGTGCACTAAAATGGCATCCAGATCGTCATCAAGGCTCTTCCAAGGTACTAACATGCTCCAACCTCTGATTAGTATTCTCCATGTATTGAATCTTTCCTGTGGAGAGGTATGAAAAAGTGTCTTTTGCCAGGCTCATGAATCTTTCCACGTTGACACCAATGATCATCATTGCTGGTGCTGATTCACAGCACTGGTACTGACTGACTGACTGACTGACTAATTTATATTCTTGAACAGGCTGTTGCGGAGGAAAAGTTCAAGCTTTGCAGTGCAGCATATCAATCTTTATGTGATAAGATCGTTTTGAATTAAGGATGCTTCAAGGCGGCCTGTGTTCTTGGTAAACAGTCAACCAAAGGATGCTAATCTACACCCATTTATTCAACTCACTGCTGCTTAATTGCGCATGCTAGTATTGCAGATCACAACATTTTTTTTTTTTTCAAGAGACTGTGTTGGAATAGCCACTATGGTTTCTTCCCAGGGGCATAGTCTGCAATAGCTATGATGGCATTGGCATGTGATTCTGCGTTGCCAGATGTATTAATTCATCATCTTAATTTATATCTTTACAAGGATGTAATCTATCCCCCTTCTGCGCTGTAACTTGTATATTTGCTTTAAGTTTGAAGGCATCAATAATTCATTTAGGAGAATAAAATTGATAATTTACAGTTATATTCAGAGCACTGCTATGCCTACTCATTTTGCAGCTTTTTGTTTTTTTAAGTAAAAATATTAATTTACTTTCCTGAGATTTAGCTTAGGCCATGTTTGTTAAATCTTCGATGTTTTTTTTGGTGTTTTGAATAGTAATAGAAGTGAATGATGTGATATAAAGTGAGAAGAATGTTTTAAATTTTTTGTATGAAAAAATAAAAAAATTTTACTTTTTAATGAGTTTTTTATTTGAATGATAATAATTAGGGTTAAACACTTTTTTGGTACCTGTGGTTTACCCGATTATCAATTAGCTACCGAAGTTTTTGGAACGTATCACAGGTGGTACCTGTGGTTAACCTCAAAACCAATTTAGTACTTCCGTCAGGCTTCCGTCCAAAAAACAAACGGATCGCCACATCATCACCTCTAATTAGCCGACACCTGTCCAAATCGACAGATATGCATTCCACATCACGAGGTCCTTGTGGTTTCCTTGCCACGTCAGCCCAGAAAATAAAATAAAATAAAATTATAAATGATTTTAAAACCAAAGAAACAAAATACGAAATTATTTAAATTTTGAAATGTCGAAATAGTTTGAACCCTAGTGAACCATTTCTTCCAGAATGAAATGTCAGAGAGAGATGTTGGGGTTGTCCTCGTCTTCTTCCCCAGCCGACCGTGTCTGTCACTGTAGCTCCGCCTAAGTCGACCGTGTCTGTCACTAGCTTCGCCTAAGTCGACCGTGTCTGTCACTGTAGCTCCGTCTAAGTCACTTTAGCTGATTTCGTTGTATTTGCTGACCACACATCACATAATGTCATCTGGGCGTGGCAGATATAAGGTTAGTTATGCTCAATCTGCTATTTATACTAGTTGACCAGCTATGGGTTTATGAGGGACATGCTGATTTGTGGTTTACGGGTCACTGCAGTCGAGATCATCATCTGGGTCTTCATCTGTTGGGTGTAGTATGGATTCGTGCGTTTGTAAGTGCGGATTACCTGCACCATTGAAGACCTCATGGACTGATGATAACCCAGCCAGAAGATTTTGGGGGTGCGCCCGCTATGATCCAAAAACAGTAAATTTATAGAATATGGAAAAACTAGAATTTTTAGTGTTGGAGTTCAGATCTATTGTTAGTATTTTACATGTTAATGGTTCCTGGGGTGGGCGGGGGGGGGGGGGGGGGGTGGATTTCACCAACATGCAGGGAACTCCAGCTTGCCGGAATTTCCACTGGAGAGGACCCTCCAACTTGTCAGAGGGGTTTAGAGGTGTTACCTGAGCTGTTGAAAAAGATTAACAACCTGGAGAATGAAAATGACTCCTTCCTGGAAAGGGTTAACATGGTGTCCAAGGAAAATTCCAACTACATTGCAAGGGTTAAAGAATTGGAGGATGAAGCTGACTCATACAGTGAAAAGTGTGATCATTTGCTAAAGGAAAATGACACCTATAGGTCTAGAGAGCATTTTTAATAATTGCTTTGATATTGTCACTCCTGGTTGTTTGTATTACTCTCATTGTATAACTTGTTGTGTAGCAAACTTATTTGACTTTAAGTACTCTGCCTTTAGTTAATAGACAATCTTGTGTTGATGTTGAAATGAGTCATTTGCAACAAGTTAAACAAAATATGGCATAAAATACACGTACTGATACAAATGCCAAGCCAAACCCAATCTATCAATTGCTCAACAAAAGTACATAAAATCATCACACAAACTTTTGAAGGTATTCCATAAAATACACCAATATGAAATTATCTAAGTTATGTTCATTTCTGCACCATAAACCAGAACTCAAACTGTCCAGTGTACTGTTCATTTGGTTACACGGAAAGTATAATACACATGAAACCATGTCAAACCTCAATATACATGAAACTACCATAACACATGTCTACGTCAAACATCAAAAATACCTCAAAATACAAGGACAACCATGAACAAGACATCTGAAACATCAAAAATCCCTCAAAATACAAGGAAAACCATGAACAAGACATCTGAAACATCAAAAATCCCTCAAAATACAAGGAAAACCATGAACACACATGGTCCATGTCACTGATCAAAATACATGGCAACATCAAAACACATGCTGAGTACTATCACAAAAACTACTCAAAACACATTTCTACTGAGTTGTTGGTGGTTGAGTACGTTTTGATCATTTTTTACGTGCTTCAACCGGCTGCGAGCTTCCTACCTGTAACAATAAGACCCGTTTGACCAAAATTCCCACAAAAATCAAATTTCATTCCATATTTTCAAGATAGTTACTCACAGTTGTTCCCTTCTTCGACATCCTAACCCTACGTCCATCAGGATTTGATGATGTTGGTGGCATGTCCACATGTTGAGTTTGATGCTACCAACATAACATAATTAGTGGGCAAGGTAAAATTATTAATAAATATTTCATCGCTAATATTAAGACAACCAACCTGTCCAGCCTCGGTGGGTTCGGTTGTTTGAGTTG